>CM047747.1:24979123-25373990 GCA_026225825.1 Pistacia integerrima
TCTTATAGGAATTTGTTACCTTGCACAAAATATATTTCTCATAAGGTTATGCAACTTAGACATTAAGCTGCATGTGGCAGTTTAACTAATTAAATAACTTGTAACAACTAGTTTTTTGACTTGTTGTCCCCATCAGTGTTTTAAAACCTCCGCCCGCCCGACTGGTTAAACGGGTTAAGCCGAGATTTGGGACCTTCATTAGGCTAGGTTAACAATTTCCCGATTCACCCAAAACACTAGAATTAGGGATGATGATTGGAAAACAATTGAAGGCCAGGATGTTGGGCCTTTTGAAGAAAAAGGTTCTGATGAGTGCAATGGTGGCGACAAAATTGATTTTTGGTGAGCTAATTGACCAGAAATAGAAAAAAACTGGTGGCAGCAATAGCCGGTTTTTGTTGGCTACTGGTGATGTGAATGGGAGTGGGATGAGATGAGTTTTGGTCAGGAGGCTGAGGGGAGTATTTTTGTGATGATGGGGAGGGTTGTTGATGCCGGCGGTGTTGAGATCTGGTCGAAATCAATTGATGCTGGTGTTGGTTAGATCTGGCCGAAATTGGTCGGATTTGGCCAGATCTTGGGTAGATTTTATAGGGTATGGGGCTCAAGGGATGATTGAGATTGCATATGGTGTGTTGCCACCGCCAACCAATTGACAAGCCGATTTGTATTTGGGGTGTGTTTGCTAAATTTCAAACTGTTGGGAGTTAACAATTTTTAGGGTGTATTTGTTGAATTTTAAAATTTTTTACACCCGGTTTAATCAACTAGTCAAATCGGTTAAACAAGTAAACTTGGGACCCAACAACTTTGTCGGGTTTCTCTCCGGATTGGTTATTAAAACATTGGTCCCCATAGTTAATTAAAACTATATGAAAATTCAAAATTAATTTTTTTTAATCAATATTGCGACTTTTAGATATATTATTGGGAGAAGACATGTTCCCACCCAAGGTTTCATGAAACGACATGTTCCCACCTGCTAACTTTCAAAACGACACTTTCCCACCCATCGTTAGGATCTATTGATAAAATCCTTTAACTGACATGATATAAACAGTGTTAAGATGAAAAAAACCCTTCATTCCTTTTCTTCTTCACATGTCAAGAGTTTTCAAAAGATGTGCTGATTTTCTCTATTTCCTCATCAATCGAAATCTCTTGTGAATGACAATCGAAATTGCAAAATGCTTTCTCGCCTATGCAATAAACCAATCAAACCAGAGTCTTTGTCATAAAATCTTACAGTGAAGGCGTATTCACAATAAATAAATAGGTTATTAGTACTGTGATTGAAGCATACCTGTATATGTAAATATCTTTACCCTCCAATTCCTTGCGGCAAGTGTAGCAGAAGCTCAAGAAATCAATAGAAGAATATGGAGTGGTTGAGCTCTTTACCCCTTTAGTTTCCTTCACTTCACCTTTGCAAATTTTGTTCATTAGTGACCTTCCAAAATGCAGTCCCCATAAATAAATTAAAAAACAAATAGAGCTTGTTGCTTTCGACTTAGGTAAGTCGTCTTCAAATAATAATTGTGCAGATTCACTAGTGTTTTTCAATGTGCAAAAATCAATGTGATTCTTCTTCTTATTGTTTCTCTTGTCTCTTTGTCTTTTCACCCATTGTTTTCATTTCTCGACATTGCTTAAGATTGATCCATTGTCATCCACAAACATTAAACAATTTCAAAAATAGAAAATAAAGAAATAAAACATTATTGTTTTTGTGAGTCTTTTTTCATTAATATTTTGTCATAAACTTCGGCTCTCCATAGAAGGTTGATTTTGATTATTCTTTAATGGGGCTTTCTATACATTAAAGCAGAATGCTCAGTGTCTCTCTTTCGTCTCTCTTTCGTGGAAGGTCATCACACAAAATAAAAAAATAATGGATGGAGAAGTAGGTTCCACCGCCGGATCTTCTGGCTATTACTTCGTTTTGAGATTAGAATTCTTTGTTGGGGTGGTGGTTTTTGAAGAAATGTCATCTGACAGGTTTGCGAAGAATCCAAGGGTGGCGGGGGAAGCGATACGGCAGTTTCAACGAATCCAGGAGGTGGCGCAAACAATCTCACTCGGTGACGGCAATGAGAAGGCAGCTATTTTATCTAAATAACATAATCACCCTTTAATTGTATTTTGACTTTACTATAAAACCTTCTTTAGTTAAAGTTAACGGACGATGGGTGGGAAAGTGTCATTTTGAAACTTGGCGGGTGGGTGGGAAAATGTTGTTCTCCCTATATCATATTTGAATGTAAAGTAATATTTATGGGGATTTAAGTTCTTCCTAAAAAATTGAGTATGTTATTATATGTCTCAAATTTAATGTTCTTATTATCAATTTTTTTGGTCATGTATTTTGTTCAAAATTTGAAGTACTAGTGGATAGAAAATTTATGTTAAAAGTTTTGATGGTAATTGTTGTTATGAAAACTCGCAAGAACCATAGATACATAGTCGACCACGGCGAGATTGAGTATGATGTGTGCGTGATTATAAATAATCAACTAGGAACATATCATGAATCCGTAATGCAAGAACACAAGAGATTTTTAAAATGATTCGAGTATAAACCAAGCCTACATCCACTACTATATTATTACTTATGTTTGTTGTATACACAAAGTGATTACAAGGAGGAAAACACGTAATAACGAGCTAAGACTTTCTCTTAGTGATTTCTTATGCCTGTATGAATAATAACTGGTCCCGCTTCAAAATGCAGGTGGGACCTCCCTTTTGCACAAACTGTCTGACAGTGGTTGGGGGTTAGTATTATGATATGGATTACACACATAATCCCCCGTAATCTAGATCTGAGTCAATTCCCGTCTATGCTTAAGTCTGAACGCCCATGTTTAGTACTGATAAGCGTGTTGGAGAAGTCATTTGTTGTGGGACTGACATGTCTGATGACTCTGATTGCTAGATCTCAGTATGGTTTATAAACAGGTGCCACCAATCT
Organism: Pistacia integerrima; assembly: GCA_026225825.1. NCBI lineage: Eukaryota > Viridiplantae > Streptophyta > Magnoliopsida > Sapindales > Anacardiaceae > Pistacia > Pistacia integerrima. The sequence continues at coordinate 24,982,095 of CM047747.1, forward strand.
GGCCGTTGGAAAATCATGCACAACAATAATTTTATAGTTTTAAAGTAAATGTTACCAATATCAAGTCCCCTAGGTTTCAAGTTAAATGTTAGTAATTGCAAGTTTTACGTAATATGTTTCAATTATAATTTATAGGTTTCAAGTCCATCTTAAATGTTTAAAGTATAACGTTATTTGTAACAAATATAATGTTCTTATCAAATCCTATCAATTTCAAGTTTGGCGTATGTAATTTCAAATTTATGTTATAGGTTTCAATTTATAATTTATAGGTTTCAAATAAACCTTAAATGTTTTAAGTATAACGTTATCTATTACAAATCTAATGTTCTTAGTATAAAATCCTATCAATTTCAAGTTTTATATTATAGATTTAAACTATAATCTATAGGTTTTAAATCAACTTTAAACATTTCAAGTTTGACATTATATATTACAAATCTAACGTTCTTAATATCAAACCCTATCCATTTGAAGTTCGACGTTTGTAATTTCAAGTTTGACATCCGTAATTTCAAGTTTTATGTTATAAATTTCTACTATAATTTATAGGTTTCCAATTAACCTTAAACATTTCAAGCATAACCTTATTTACCACAAATCTAATGTTCTTAGTATCAAGTTCTATCAACTTCAAGTTTGATGTCTGTAATTTCAAGTGTATTATGTTATAGCCTGGGTGGGCATGGGTTAAGAGTAGACTGGAACCAGGTGAGTACCCGAATCGTCGGTTTGGAGTAGGAACTGGAATTTGGCCCTCATAGGGTAGATTTCGATTTGAAATTGGAACTGGGAATTCCCGGTTCAGTTCAGTCAATTCTTACACTGCTGGAACCGGGAACGGTAACAGGAATCTACATTCGAGTACCCTACTAGGAACCAGTTTAGGAAATGAGGGTGAAAAACGTTGCATAAAAAAATGGGGGGTCTTATAAAATTAAATTTACATTACAAAATCAAAATACCCGATTCGATTAACATTGAAAAATTGATTTGGGGCGTTCTTTTCTCTCTTCGCTAGTTAAGCAGTCAAGCAGTCAAGAAATTACAAGTTAAGAATGCCATTGATGCATCGAATACAAGTTGTTACAGAAACATCTAAAATCTAATACATCTAAAATCCAATAAATATCGAAAACAAAAAGAAGAAGAAGAAGAAGAAGATTTAAATAAATATTTTGTTGGGAACTGAAATTGAACCGCAGAGGAAAACCACCGGTTTGGGTTTTACAATTTCTAAAGTTCCCACGTACTGAAGTTCTTTCGAGCTTGATACTGATGCTGGTTTTTCAGTGTGAGTTTCTTGTTTCGGAAATAAACAAGAAGAATTTGATTTGATTCTTGTTTTTTAATATTTCTTTTTGGAATGTGCTGGAAAGAAGGGGTTAATTATGGGCCGAATGGGATTCTTCTTGGGCCTAAAACCCAAAAGTTTGAGCTTTTAAAATATGCTAATGTTTAAGCCTACCAACTTTTTTTATTTTATTTTTAACCTTAAAGAAAATTATTACATGAACATAACTTGTTTCCATCAAAATGTTTAAGCGTCGTTTTTTTTTTTTTTTAATTCTTAAATAAATATAATTTTAAATTTTCATAACCGTTAACACATTTTATTTTATTTCAATTTTTTTTTAAATGAAAGGTAGTTATATAGTAACATGAATCTAAAAAAAAGAGTAAGTTTCAAAATTGAAATAAGAAAAGCGGGGTGTGAATAAAAAACTTAATTTAACTTAGAAAGTTAATTTTTTATATTAAATTGGTAATTTAACAATGAGAGTTACTGATAAACTAGAGGGGGTCTAAAAAATAACTTCCCATAAATTTATTTAAAATAATAATTTACAAAATTATGATATTTTATTAATTCCGAAAAAATAACAACTATGACAATTTTTTTCCAATGTTATTCATCTCCCTCAAACAATCGTCTACAAATGTATTTGAAATGACAATATTTTTCCTTGTGCTACCACAGTACCATGTATATGCTTGTTTATTTAAATTTTTGAATAAGAGCTGATGGATTGAAAGATAAAGGGCCTTTTTAATTTCTATAAACAGTTACAATTGGGGTGTATTTGTAATTTTTGTAAACTATTTAGGGTGTCTTGGGTAATTTTTAGAGGATTTATTTGTAATTTTTCAAAAAGTGGGGTACTCAAAAGGGACCGAAACCTATGTTTCAAGTTTTGGTTATAGGTTTCTAGGAACAGAACTGGCTTGTTCTGGTTCCAATTTCAAATCTAAGGAATTGGCTGGTTCCGATTCTGGTTCCTTTAATTTTGGGTAGGTACCTAGACCCGTTTACCCCTAGTTATAGGTTTCAAATCAACCTTACACATTTCAAGTATGACATTATTCGTTGCAAGACTAAATTACAAGATTGACGTTTGTAATTTCCAATTTTATGTTATAGGTTAGTTTAATTTGTGCCCTCCATGTAAATTAATAATTTTTTATATAAAAACGTTTTAATTATTATTCATATATAATTATATTATTTAATTATTATTTTAACATGGAAATTTGTGCAAAAGTGTAATTTTGCACAAATCTAGGTCACAAGTTAAGCTAACCTTTGTGTTATTATTTGATAAACAATTAATTAAAAACATTAAAAGAAATTTATTTGAACACTTATTCTATATTATTTCTAGAAAATATAAAAATAATTTTAAATATAACTGATGACCGGAAATATGTTAAACTGGTCAAGTTTGGTGTTAAAAAGTTTCAAGCATACATTATTAACATTAATTTAAAGTTTCAAATAAGTATTTATAAGTTTCAAGTTTGTCAATCTAACCATCAAATTTAACGTTCCTTAGTACTAGGCTTTTTAGTTTGAAATATTTCGTCACGAGTTTCATGTATATTGTTAAACAGGTTTGTAAATTTCATCAAGTGTGATGCTATAAAGTTCAAATGAATTGTTCTTTGTACCAAGTCCTTTTAATTTCAAATTAAAATGATATTTTATGCCGAAACAATAAAAGGAGATCACTAAAAATTGCAGAAAACAAGTGATACAATAATCACTACCGAATTGTATCAAAATTCGGATACTGGATTGTAAGAAATAACCCTTATGTTCTTAATAATAATTAATTCAAAACCAAAAACTCCCCATATTCAAGGTTACAAAGACTTTTATTCATACCAGAATTATCCTTGTCTAACTAGGAAAGGAATAAACCTATTAATTGAAACAATCCTTATTCTAATGTGCTAAACACCCAAACAAGAAATTGAATTTAATTAGGACTACTATAATAAACTAAGAAAACCTAAATATAAGGAAATAATAAAATCCTCTTTCCTAAAGAATTTTAATAATAAATGCCCTGCATCATTCTCTCCCACTAGAAAAATATTTGACCTCAAATTTCTGGCAGGAACATCTTCATCTTCAACATGCTTTAATTGAAATCCTTCTAAGTTCATCTCCAAGTAATATGCTCGAAGAACTTTAAATTTTCCAATCTTAGTTATAACGTCCATCCAATCAGTCCAATTGATTGAAACAAAATCACGAAGCAAAATATCCTTCAGTTTTATCTTGTTGGACTGATTATGCACGTCTTCACAAAAATTATGATAATAAAATTTCTTTCAAGATCATCCATGTGTACTTCAAAGCAATTTTCTTCTGTACGAATTGGTGCTTCTTCAAGCATTGATTCTTTTTCAAAGATTTCATGATCAAATTGTGGCGGCTTATCATAATCATGAAAATAATAATTGAAGTGATCATTGTCGTTAACCTCGCCTTCATCATCAATAACATCTTCATACTCCTCTTCGTCTTTGTCCTCCTCATCGGTTTCGCCTTCTAGTTCCTCCTTTTCGTCCGTAGAAATCCCAAATTGTGCAATCTTCCATTTGAGATCTTGAACTTGCCTCCTTAGATTGTTGATCCCTACATCTTGTTGGTCATGTTTATGATCAACACCGTCTTCCCTAGGAGTCAATTCATGACCTTTGTTGCAACCTCATCGACCTCGACCACAATACTGTTCAACCATAGATAACAAACCTTGCTTTGAAACCAAATGATGTCGAAACAATAAAAGAGATGACCAAAAATTGTAGAAAACGAATAATACGATAACTACTACCGAATTGTATCAAGATTTAGATATTGGATTGTAAGAAATAACCCTTAGGATCTTAATAAATGTTAATAATAATTGCCAATGTTCAAATCTCTGAACATTTTATATGTGAAAAGCAAGTTAGGGTGAAGAGGATAAATATATAGATAGATAATAATAGCCAATGTGTTGCACATTGTAATTTTTTAAGAGGACTTGTATAATTGGTCATGTATAAATAGATAGATAGATATATCTTCTTCACTTCTAATCTCTTCCAACAACATTTATGCAATTTTTATCTTCTTTCGTTATCCTGTGAAAAACATGTGGAGGTTATCAGGGAACAATGTACTACTCCTCTTCCTCCACTTCTTGAACTTCAATTTTCAAGTCAGTTTCTCATCCCTTTTTAACTCTTCTTCTCCTCCTGCAAAACTTTGCTCCCCTGAACAAAGCTCTGCCTTACTGCATTTCAAGAATAACTTTATAATTGATGTTTCTGCTTCCATGTCATTTGAAGACTATGGTACTCCAGTTCAAGAATATTCTTATTATCCTAAGGCAGACTCCTGGCAAGGGAGTAGTGATTGCTACTTATGGGATGGTGTCACTTGTGATAGCTTCACAGGCCAAGTAATTGAATTTGACCTAGCTTCAAGTGGATTTGTTGGCTCAATATCTGACAATAGTAGTCTCTTTCTCCTTCAACATCTCCATAAGCTCAATCTAGCTTGCAATTTTTTCAGGAATTCCTCAATGTCATCCAAGTTTGGCCAGTTCATGAAATTAACACATCTTAACTTTTCTTACTCCAGCTTCTATGGCCTATTACCAACTGAAATCTATCGTGAACTTGTTTCCATTGATCTTTCCGGTAATTTTGCCCTTGGATTACCAGAACTGAGCCAACATGTTCTCAATAAGTACTTGCAGAATCTAACAAAATTATGTTATCTTCATCTTCATGGTGTGGATATGGTTTCTGTTAAAGCTGGCTCCTTTACAAACTTGTCTTCTACTCTCATATGTCTTGATCTCAGTGACTGTTCTGCAAGGCAAGTTCCCCAAAGATCTTTTCAACCTTCCATTCCTCCAACAGCTAATTTTATCCAACAATGCATATCTCATAGGTAATTTACCAAAGTCTAATTGGAGCAGTTGCCTTAGATTCTTAGATCTCAATCTTTCAAGTTTCTCAGCAAAATTGCCTTTGACAAAATTGGTAATCTTAAATACTTAAGAGTTTTTTTGAATCTTATTGACTCCCATATTGAAGGGTCAATTTCAACATCACTCTGGAACTACACGAAAATCACTTATTTGGACCTGTAATTCAATAACTTCATTGGCCAAATTGAAGCCTCACTATCTAAACTTAGTGAGCTAACAAGTTTAAAACTCAGTTACAACAATGTTTTAAAGTAGTTTATAGATGTTTTTGGCAACCTCAGCAAACTAACTCATCTAGATCTCTCATTTAATAATTTCAGTGGTCAGTTGCCATCTTTAGCATTCAACCTCAAACAACTTTCTTTTTTAGATATTCTCCAGCAATCAACTTGAAGGCCATATTCCTTGTCAAGTAAGTGGTCTTTCAAATCTAACTTCTCTCAACATATCTAATAATTTTGTAAATGGAAGAGTACCGTCATGGTTGTTCACATTGCCATCTTTGGGGACATTAGACCTTAGCAACAACAAACTCACAGGTTCTATTGAGGAGTTCCATCAAGCTGTAGGTTCATTGGAAATAATTCATTTAGGAAATAACAAGATCCATGGTCAAATTTCCAAATTTCATGTTTGATCTTTTATACCTTACAGAACTTGACCTTTCATCCAACAATTTGAGTGGCATTGTGAAGTTAGAAATGTTGTCCAACCTCAAAAATCTGTTTGACATTGACCTTTCCTATAACCCCTTAATATCATTAATTACTCACAAACCCAACTTTACCTTGCCCAATCTTGAGGTATTCAAATTCTCTTTTTGTAACATAACCGAATTCCCGAATTTCTTGGGAACTGAAGAAAATTTGACATATCTATACCTTTCAAACAATGGAATTCCTGGCCAGATTTCTCAACAACAATTGGAATTGTTTCACAATTTGCACTATTTGAATCTCTCTTACAATTTTTTGACAAGTTTTGTCCCTTCTGGAAAAAATTTCAATGATGAATCTATTTATTATTGACCTTCATTCTAAGTTGCCGCAAGGCCTACTTATGATGCTAGATGCACCTTTTATATGTATCTTATTACTTTCCAATAATATGTTGATTGGAGAGATCCCTTCATACATTTGCAACATGATCTCTATTCTAATTATTGACTTTTCTAACAATAGCTTGAGTGGAATAATTCCTCAATCTCTAGTGAACTCTGATTCACTATCAATCTTGAATATGAAAAATAACAAGTTCCACGGTAACATTCCCCAAACAATTGGAAATAGCTCTATTCAATACCTTAACCTTAATGGCAACAAATTAGAGGGTTCATTGTCACCTACTTTGGTTAATTGTAATGATTTGAAAGTTTTAGATGTTGGGAACAATATGATTAAAGATACTTTTCCTCATTGGTTAGCGACCCTTCCCGAATTACAAGTTCTAATATTGAGATTTAATAGATTTCATGGTCCCATTGGAAATCCCAAGACAAGAGTATTGTTTCTAGAGCTGCGAATACTAGACCTCACAATCAATTCATTGGTTTCTTGCCACGGGGATATTTTGAGAAATTTAATATGATGCGTTGGGATAATCATGAAGGTGACTTTGAATATATGGGAGAAGTGGAAGGTTCGGTAGGTTTATTATTTGAGCTGAGCTCTATTCAATATTATTCAATTATTTTGACAATAAAAGGTGCTATCAGAGAAATCGACAGAATTCTAACCATTTTCAGAATGATGGATTTGTCAAACAATCAATTTCAAGGGCGAATTCCAGAAATAACTGGAAAGCCTAATTCCCTCGAAGTCTCAACTTTTCTCACAATAACCTTACAGGTCATATTCCACCAATATTGGAAAATTTGAGAAGACTTGAATCATTGGACCTCTGCTTCAATAGCTTTGTTGGAGAGACTCTTATTCAATTGGCAAGTCTATTATTTCTTTCTGTGCTCAACCTTTCATACAACTGACTTGTAGGTTTTATACCTCAAGGAAATCAATTTAATACATTTCAAAATGATTCCTACATTGGAAACATTGAGTTGTGTGGACTCCCATTGTCAAAAAAATGTGGGGATGATGAGCCACCATCACTAATAATGTCCACCTACCATGAAGGAGGTGATGATTCGAGCTGGTTCAATTGGAAAATTGCTTTGATGAGTTATAGATCCGAATTGGTGATAGGCTTGTCTATGAGATAAATTGTATACACACTAGGAAAACCTCTATGGTTAGTATTAATGTTTGAAAGAGTGAGGCTCAAAATCGTAACAAGAGTGAAGAGAACCCATCTAAAAAGAAGAATTAGTGACTTCAAGCGCTGCTCTTAACAAAGTAAATGCTTTGATTTTTAGAGCATATATTTTTATGTTTCTACGAGAATCTGAATATAAACTCCATCATTAATTTTTCAATCTTCTTTTTCTTTTCAGAGCTAGGTACTTGATAGGTGCACGAAGCATAACGAATTAAATCAGCATGGTCTATATATTATCTTTCAGCACTCTGTTATTAATTTGCAAGTTTCCATGGTAAAGCCACATTTTCCGAAAATGCATAAATGAAAAGTGTTTCAAGTCTTATTGGAAAAAATAATTTTTTTGTTATTGTTTGTGTTGTGAAGTACTTCAAGTTGATGGTAAGCTTATATTTTTTAGTCAATGAGTTATATTGAAGAGACTTTGTGCTGTATATAGTTGTCTCTAAATCTGTTTAGTCCTATTGTGTTATATTTTGTTTAAAATTTTATTAAAACATTTAGATAAAAAAGAACATCTCATCACCTTCCCGCAAAATTGCACAAATCATTCATCTTTCAACAAAAATCATTAAATTAATCAAGGAGTCTCCAATCCACTTAGTTTATTGACCACTATTAAAAAATAAACAATCAATTAACCCTTTTTTTTCTTCCTTATTCATTATTTATTAAAAAAATAATTATATAGTTGATTTTGGAACTTACTCAAGGCAATCCTAGTAATTTATCACTCTTATTTGTTAGAGTTGTCGACCACTTTAACAATAAGGAGTCATGTAGACGCACTCAGGAGTCTCACTATAGGATTGGGCCTATTCCATGAAGAGCCACGGTAGGATTTCTCTAAGTAATTAATTCTTTATTGGATTTAGGCTTAGGAAAAGAGATCTTGCAATACTAGGTTTTAGTCCTTAAACCTAGTATATAAATTTAGTTTTATCTTGTATGAGTGTGATAACAAATCATAGGGCAAATTATATTTATTGTAACAAGAGAGGTGAGACAGTATTTCAATAATATTGATTCAGCTGGATGTAGCCTATTAATGGGTTGAACCAGGGTAAGTCGCTTTATTCTTTCTCTTTACTAGTGTGTATTTTCTGTTTTTGATTTTGTATTACTCTAGATTATTTCACCACTTGCCATTGCAATTTGTAAACACAAACACACTAAAACCCTTCTCTTCAATACCACGATCAAACTGCCAAACCAAATATTGAAAATGGAAGAGTCTCCACTTTTACTTCTCTAAATCTTCCATTTCAAGTTCAACAACATCCCAAAATCTTCTCCCTCTTTTACCCTCTACAAAACCCTATAGAGTCTTTTTAGTTCTAAGAAAAGTTTTATGATATAACAAAGAGAGAGAACAAAAAAATGCATTTCACTTGATTAGGTTTAACCATATGATAAACAATTTATAAAGTTCTAAATATGACGATTATATATCAATTTTCATGATGTATTATTATTTTAAAGAGTAAACAACTTTTTCCCACCCGAGGTTTGCCTTAATAACACTTTTCCACCCAAAGTTAATATTTTGTTACTACCCAAAGCCTATTTCGATGGCAAAATTTCTCTCCATCATCATCAGTTAAACTTTCGGTCTCCTCTATACAAAACACCTTTCACTCTAATACCTAATTTCTTGCCGATTGCCAGCCATTGCAAATCTAGGGTTTCCTGTTCTTAGCTAATTTTTGGCTGATTTCGGCAGTAAATATTCAATTAGCTAGCACCACCATTTGATCCACCGACTTCCACTTTTTAAAAACCCTCTTACCATGACTCCTGGTAACTTGTCAAACGTTAGTTGAGAAAGTGAATTGTATTTTGAGTATTAACGGAATATAAACATTGGATGAGAAAGTGGTATTTGAAACTTTTTGGATGGGAAAGTGCCAGTGAGGCAAACCTTGTGTGGGAAAAAGTAGTTTACTCTTATTTAAAAATACACATTATGACACTTTATAATATATACAACATGTACCATTGATATAAAGTTACATTAGCCAGATGAGTGTATTTTGTCTTTTGTTAGAATTGTTTTTGTCTTTATTTGAAACGTATAAAACCGGTTAGCAGTTTCTATTTACTTTTATTATATATTTAATATCCATCATTAGATTTCTTTTAAGAAATCCAAAGGTTATATTTCTCTGGCATAAGTTGCATCACAAGTAAGGTAGTCTTTCCTATTCCTAATGTAACCTCCGAAGCTAGTCTTTGTCAATTTCATTTTCCTATCTACTGGAATTCCAGTTTTACCCTTGTTTTCATTGCTAGAAGAATAATTTTTTTAATTAATTAATAAAATATTATGGAAGATAACAATTAAATACGAAAATAACCAAATATAAAATAATAATCCTAAAAAGTTCATCCAAAATCATAAATTTGATCGTCCAATTGTTGGTTTTGTGATTCTTGATGCTTTGTGATAATTGGGTTGTGTATTTTAGGGAAACTAATTTTGAGAACTTTTAGGATTTATTGTATTAAGTCCAAAGATTTTAGTCTTTGAGTTAGGTGTTTTGTCTTCAAAATGTTATACATATATGAGGTGAATTGTCTAAATTACCTTTTCACAGTTAAGTTTAACATTTGGATTTAAAAAATAAGGGTAACATTGGATGTTTCCGAAATCAGGGAGAGAAATTTACCCTTTTACGATATATTGGGGGTCAAAATATCTTTTTGGCCTTTGTTTGTCTATAAAAAAATCTGAGAATTTCTTAAAATATGTAGAGAAAACTGCTTCAATTGATTTTCTTTTTTACACTCGTTAAATCTAAGTTTGCAAACAGCCAAATGCAATGTTGTGGTTATCAATGAAACAAAACGTTAACCAGTAGAATAATATATCTCCTAGAACAAGACAACAATTCTATTGTGAATCATTAAAACTATATAATATATAAAAAAAAAAAAAAAATGAAAAAAAAGATCATGACACTGGCAACGAAATAGGACATGACCACACACCAAACAAACTTCGTCCCCTGTAGCTAGTATTTTTATTTCTTTAAGAGTTGTACAATTTTTATTTATTTATTTATTTTTTTGTTATTGTAAAAAAAGATTTTTTTTTTTTTTTTTAAATTTTAACAATAATTGTTGATAACAAATATTATGTGTATGATATTCTAATCTAATTTTATCTATGCAACATTAGTTTAATTATCTTGCAAATGAAATCAGTTGGATTGAATTTCAACAATTCAAAGTATTTTATAAATTATGTTATTTTTAAATTATAAAAAAATAATAAATAAATAAATGTAATTTTTATCATTTAATGAACTAGGAGGTGAGACAGATTTTGGCAACTTATAAATTGATGGAGAGGCCATTCATATTATAAAGGAATTCTAAATGTGTTGCTATTCATGTAGAAAGGGTGTGGAGAATCAGGTTCAGCCATTGGTTTCACAAGCTTCTTTAAGTCAATCCAATGTAGTTAGTTAGTAGGATCATTTTCTAATAAGAGGTACATAACTGGGTTATTATTCAAACAAATTTAAATATTTGTTTAAAGTCATATGAATATTTAAAATCATAGAAAAAAGAAATCATTGAATTGAAAAAATCAATCAAACAATTAACTTCATTTAATTTTTTTTTCCCTAGTTTGTTTGTTCGTCTTATGTTGTATTATGAAAGATTCAAAAATATTAAATTCAAACAAAGATTATGAAATTTATTAGCCATCAATTTTGCATTGGTTGACATCAAGTCGAGAGGTGATATTCTTTAATTTTGGAGAGTAAAAGTGGATAAAAACATAAACCTACATTTATTGAAATAAAAGGAAATTTTTGGAATGAATGGGGTATATTTAGAAGTTAAATTAGTATTTAAATAATAAAAAATGGGTTCATATTAGATAATAAGTTGGGGGTTAATATCATTGCTCTTATGTTTTTAACCTCTACTCAATACCAAAAATACCCACTAGGCTTAATTAGTTTTCTTGTTTTCTTTACACTTTGTTTCCCAAGTTCTAATTTAGAACCGGAAGCATGAAGAACTGGTTTGGTTACCCTTCTAAAATTGGTTTAATTCAGTTTTTTTAATTTATTAAAAAAAAAAAAAAAAAAAAAAAAACGAAATTGATTGAGATCAATTCGGTGGGCTCAAGCCGATTCCAATTGATAGTTGCCCATCCCCATAATGTGGCATGTGAAAGCGGAGATATATCTTGGGATGAGTTGCATTATTCCTCAAGTAATATACTATTTATATTGAGCTATTAACAAAAAAAAAAAAAAAAAAATTATGAATTATTTAATAGCTTTTAAAAATATAAAAATGATTTGAGAAGTGATTTTTAGCCCCCACCTATTTTATTAGTATCCTTTGTTGCTAAATACACCTATATATACACATATAGTATTGAGCGAAGTTGTTCTTATTAACAAAAAAAAAAAAAAAAAAAAAAATTTATGAATTATTTAATAGCTTTTAAAAATATAAAAATGATTTGAGAAGTGATTTTTAGCCCCCACCTATTTTATTAGTATCCTTTGTTGCTAAATACACCTATATATATAATATAGTATTGAGCGAAGTTGTTCTTATTAACAAAAAAAATTATGAATTATTTAATAGCTTTTAAAAATATAAAAATGATTTGAGAAGTGATTTTTAGCCCCACCTATTTTATTACTCTCTCCGTTTTCTCTTTAAATATTTTAAGTCATTGCACGTTTTTTAATAAATTAATTTTTTAATTTAAACATTTTTTCTCTTTGATGCTTTCTTTGAAAGTGCGTGGAAAATAGCAATGATGATTGTTAGAAAATAAATAGCTTTTAAAGAGAAAGAGAGAAAGAAAGAAAGAGAGAAAGAGAGAGAGAGAGAGAGAGAGAGAGAGGAGACAAGAGCATACTTTGAGAAAGAGAGACAGGGTTGCATTTGGCCAAACGATATTTATTTTAGAAAAAATTTATAAGGCTAAAACGAATTTTAAAGAGAAATTGCGGGAGTAGTATCCTTTGTTGCTAAATACACCTCCATATATATATATATATATATATATATATATATATATATATATATATATATATATATATATATAGAAGAATGGTAATATTCTATTGGTTTAGGGTAACGTCATCTTTTCATTGTGTCAGTTTTATATACTTATCATCGTAATCTTTAGACATTGACTTCTAAAACTAAATGGGATTTTATTATAAAGTAAACTCTTATAGAGAAACAAACAAATAATTGCATTATTTATTACATCCGTGCAAGTTGAAGTATGATATTTGTTAATTATATATTATATACAGATGTCTTGTTAATGTTTATAATGTTGAAGATCAAAATGGTAATCAAATATAATTGTGATAAGAGGATCTTATGAATATGGAGAAGACTTTGAGCATATGTTGAGAAAACAGAGATGGAAACAGAATTTATGTTACATAAAATTATGTTGAATTGATTTCGAGAAATTTGAAGAGAAGGCTGCATGTCGAACATTTCAAACGCGTTTTCTTTTTCCACATTTACATATATGTAATCAAACAAACATGTCGAATGTGTTTTCATTTTTCACTTTTCCAAATCATTTATAACAATAAAAAAAAAAAAAAAAAAAAAAAAGAGAGAGAGAAAAAGAAAAAGAAAATAGATACACAAAATTCATAAAATAATACACCCCAAGTTATTTTGCCTGAAAGAGTGTTGTGACTAATTTCCTAACGATCAAATTTGCACCATGCATCCTCAAGCTGTGTCAAGGATTGACAGTCTGGATCCTCCCACTTGTCGTTTCGTCAGCGATTGTCTTCTTTGAAGGTGCTTACTATCAAAAGTATGGGTTAAACTGTTATTAGCATGACTCATGGTGTCACAAGCATGGAAATTACTTACTTAGATCCTAATTAAGAGGATTATGGATGCAAGCCACGCCATAACACCTACCCTCATCCACTGTCAGAGGGGACCCTAGTTAGTAAATACGGGTATGGAAAAAGGGTACGGGAATTTTACGGGTATAATATAGCAAACGGTGAAAAATACGTTTATAAAAATTTGGCCATAAAATTCGGATACGGGAAAAATACGGTACGAGTATATACGGGTTTAATACAGTGCATTGTTAATAATACGTTTTAAAAAATACAGCAATATCAATCTTAGTTTTAACACTTTTATGGATTACCTAGTTAAAATCAATATAGCATTTCAAATGTAAAGTATTCAATTAACCAATAACACAAATATACAATACATAACTGATATTTAAATTATAGTCTCCAGACTCAAACACAATATTTAGCTATGATTCTTTACTAATTTAAAACTTGATAAGTTTGATATTAAATGCAACCAATTTTAACTTCCCATTAATCCATTAAATTATATTAAATCAAGAACTAAAATTTTGCCTCACAAATATATATAAAAGATTAGTGTTACAATGCAACCTGAAATATAAGATTAATCAATAAATAAAATAATTCAATAAAAGGATTTATTAATCTTTTTCTGGATAAAACGCCACTGCTTAATGCTTATTCTTCACAAGCACCTATGACCCACCAACTCACTCTCACTGTCTCAAAAGTCACACCACACAGCTGCCGCAAAGCAGCAAACCGTCATCAACCCTTCCCACTTCCGCAAAGCCCAACCACCTCATGGACCCTCACCCCTTCCTTCCCAAAGACCTCCACCTTCCAAATAAGAATCCCCGGTGGCCACCCACCTACCTTCCTTTCCAAAATAACACTTTAAAATAAAATCATCAGCCACCGAAATCAGAACCAACAAATGAAAAAAGTATGAAAGAAATCCTGAAATTCAATAGCGGGGATGAAAATCATTGGGGGCTGTACTCGGTGAGGGGCTACGCTGGAAGTGGGGAGGTGTGAGATTCTGGTTAATTCGCGAATAATCTATTCCCTTACCCACTGATTTCTTCTTCCCCCACCAAAACTACGTCGTTTCAATCAGGTTTTTTTTTCTTTTGCAATAATTCGCGAATTATTCGTGAATTATACGCGAATTATACGGATGTTCCAATAATTCGTGAATAATTCAACATTCATTTAAAAAGTGCGTAAATACGCGTATAAAACACGTATTTACTAACTAGGGAGGGGACAAGTATAAAAGAGGCCCACGACCTCTATTCCAAGAGGATTCTAGTATTAGTAAAGTTCAAGAGAAAATACACTAACTTGTTTTAGAGAAAGTAAGTCGCGAGAGCCGAATGTCCTTCATTTATCTCATGAACTCCCTTTTGTGACCTCATTCAACCTTGTAACACCCCTCGATAATAGCAAAACAGTGGATGTAGGTTTGGTTTCTATACCGCCGAACCACTATAAAATCTCTTTTGTTCTTTACTCTATTACGTCGTTTTGGCAACCTTGTTGCTTATCAGTAACCATGCGTACATCTTATTCGGTCCCTTTCGAGGTCGACAGGCTATCTGTACTTGGTATGAATTATTGCACCAATATTTTGGCGCTAGAAGGAGAGGCCTCCCCCTTGAACATTCTATGTTGAGGAAAGACCTCTCCATAACCATTGGCTGCAAGCTCCACGCGAAAACAATATTGGTCCTCACCAGAACTTCCAAAAGCTAGGCCGTTGGCCATGAAGAGGTCAGTCATCAAGAAGTCTAGTAAAGAGTTCCATCTGGTCGCCCATCCATGACCCTGCACTCACCAATTCTCCAAACAGCAAAACCATTTGGAGCGTGTACTTCCAATCCAAATGACGCCCAAATGATGGACACGTTAAAGTCATTGACCACTGCAATACAAGCCCTATAGTGAAATGCACCTAGGGCATGAAACGCATAGTTGAGAATTTGACCACTATTGAACACTCATAGCCAACCAACCCCAAGTTGGGAGCTCAAAACTATGGGTTTCAAGTTCACCTCGTTTAGGCCAAAAAGGGTCTAGTACCCCCAAGTGCGACCCAAGAGGGAAATACAAGAGCGAGATGCCCACGGGTGAAACTCCTATGGCAGGTGGCCAGGGAAAGAGTCGGTGCCGAGACAAGCGAGCCACCATGAGGCTATACACCTAGACGACAACTGACGTAGATCCTAATTAAGGGGATTATGCATGCAAGCCACCCCATAACACCTACGCTCAACCACTGTTAGAGAGGACAAGTATAAAAGAAGCCCATGACCTCCAAGAGGATTCCAGTATTAGTAAAGTTCAAGAAACAAATATACTAACTTGTTTTAGAGAGAGTTTAAGAGAGAGTAGGTCGTGAGAACTGAATGTCCTTCATTTATCTCCCGAACTCCCCTTAGTGACCTCATTCAACCTTGTAACACCCCTCGATAATAGCATAATAGTAGATGTGTTAGTGTATGCCCTAGGAACCAATCGTGTCATCGGTTCCGAGGCATTATGTTTTGTATATATATGTGAATGTGTATAGTTTGTATATACATTTTATCTTATCAATAGAAGAAAGTGTTCTTATTTCACATGTGGTTTATTGCTTCATTTATATATATGTATTACATGTGAAATGTCCGGATGATACAAATCTTTAGAAGATCAAAATTCATCAAAGTATTCCTACATAGGTAATATTAATTGGGCAATAATATTACATAGTAGGCATGCTGAATACCTCCGTAGAATATCATGTGATGGTATTGGTGTGGGTGATTATAAAAGTTATATCACTAGGGCATTAGCATGGATACGCGGTTAGTGAACTGTTTATCGAATATGACCATTTATGATGAATCACATGGACATTTAAAATGTAGTCAATGATTTATCATAAGATCGTACTAGGGTATTTTTAATCCTTAGACCTGAGATATCACTGTTGGATTATACATAAACACATATGGTTCATATGGTGTATAAACATAAGGCTAATCATGCCATGTGTTAATAAGCCGATTTGGCCATGTGTTGTTTATGTGTGAGGACAAGTGATAGTCAAGATGGGATCCGTTGACTTGGTATAGATTGATATCAAGTTCCAAGACAAATGTCAAGATACATTGGAAAAAGGGAAATCTCCGGCGGGGTATATAAAATGTTACATGAAAGGTTGTTTCATGGTGACACGTTCCATATGTATTGAATTAAAATTAAGATAAGGATTTTGACATACCATGAATCCATTTTTAATTGGGATTAGACAACGGAAGGATTTGATTATACAACATGTATGATTGTAAAAGGTTCGTTGGAGTATATCTTCATTGTGACTTAGGGGTTATGGAGCATTGCTAGATGCCTACCATAATCAGTGGGAGTTTTGTTCATAAAGAGTTATGACAAAACATATCAAAATAGTCTGTGATATTGGGCCCACGGCTAGGCCACAGTGAACCTAAGAGGTCACACATAAAAAACTAAGGAGAATGAAGAAATAGCCAAAGAGAGTTGATTATCCAAGGTTGGCTAGCACCTACCAAAGGTAATAAAGTTATTTATATTAATCATTTTCTTTATATTAAATTGGATTTTACAAGGGGTTGTAATTGTAAACAATTTAAGGGTTAAATTGTTATGTAAACAATTTAAGAGTTAAATTGTTAATTGTGATTAAATGTTAATCCAATGTTATAATTTAAACAAGTTTAACAACTTCATAACAATTATGGAATTGTTTAAGGAAGTCCAAAACAATTATTGAATTGTTTAAGGAAGTCCAAAACAATTATTGAATTGTTTACAAGGATTCCTATATAAAGAAAATGATATATGAATTTTTGTGTAGAGAAAAATCTCTAAGAACCTTAAATCTCCCTCTTGGTCAAATCTCTTCTTCCCTTGGCGTGGATACTCTTTTGCTTAATTTCTCTTGAAATTAAGAGTCTCCAAGGTTGCTAAGGACTTAAGGTAACATGTTCTACCTTACTTATTTCAATTTGATTGAATTTTTTTTTTTAAACTATGACTATACTTGTTATAGCATGATATGCTTGATTCTTCATGCATCCATCTTTCAGGATGTAGGTTTGGTTTCTATGCCATTGAACCACTATAAAATCTCTTTTGTTCTTTATTTTATTACGTTGTTTTGGCGACCTTGCTGGTTATTAGTAACCACATGTACATCTTACTCGGTCCCTTTCGAGGCTGACAAGCTATCTCTGATTAGTATGAATTATCGCATCAACATTTTGGCACTAGAAGGAGGGGCTTCCCCCTTGAACATTCTGTGTAGAGGAAAGACCTCTCCATAACAACCAGTTGCAAGCTCCACATCAAAACAATATTGGGCCTCACCAAAACTTCTAGAAGCTAGGTCGCTAGCCATAAAGAGGTCGGTCATCAAGAAGTCCAACAAGGAGTTTTGTTCGGCGCCCGTTAGTGACCCTGTACTCACTAGTTCTGCAAACAGCAAAACCATTTGGAACGAGTACTTCCAATCCAAATGACACCCAAATGATGGACACGCTAAAGTCATTGACCACCTCAATATGAACCCTACAACGAAATGGGCATGAAACGTGCAACTAGGAATTTGACCACTATTGAACACTCAGAGCCAACTGACCCAAAGTTAGGAGCTCAAAACTGTGGGTTTTGAGTTCACCTCGTCCGAGCCAGAAGGCATGTAGTGCCTCAAGCACCCTAGGGAGGGAAACATGAGAGCGAGATGCCTGCGAGCGAAACACCCCTAGTAGGCTGCTAGGGAAAGAGTCGATGCCAAGACAGGCGGGCCACCATAAGGCTATACACTTAGATGACAACTAGCCCCTACAAGCAAGCGCAAAGAAACATTGTAGAAGAACCAACCAGGACAACAATAACACCTACTGCCCCAGTGGCTACGATTCGACAACTCGAATAAGTGTGCATCGTAAGGTCATTTATCCGAACGTGAGGCAAGCGGATCATCAAGACCGCCCGGTCAAACCATCAAATCATCAAGCACAAGTATAGAACCCTCGAGTCAATGATCAGCTTGACCAAATGCAAAGAATGCTTGATAATATGAGAAATTAGCAAGACAACGCATGGGAATAGTCAACTCCCCATTTTCTGAAGAAGTGCGAAATGTTTATCTGCCTATGAACTTTAAAGTGCTAGACGGAAGTTCAACAGTAAAAGTTACCCTCAAGATCACCTCAATGCTTTCAATGACAGACAGAGCTACATTAGGTCTCAAAACACCTGAAATGTCATTGCTTTGTGGTCACTCTGGTCGATGATGTGAAAAGATGGTACAAACGCTTACAGACGAACTTAATTCATTCGTGGCGACAATTCGCGGTGCTCTACATCTAACAATTCTAGGAAATGAGATGGTTCACCATGCCTCTGAGCTATCTGAGTAACATTCAACAATAGAAAAGTGAAACCTTGACCTCGTTTCTTACACAATTCCAAAGCGAGCAAAGCAAGGTAGCGGACACATCAGAAGAATTGATTCAAGCACTCCTAATCATCGACATAAGGCCTCAAACCGATCTCTGGAAAGACTTGCAAGCCTAAGATCATGTGAGCTTGACATAATTTTTCTAAATGGCCGTCAAATACCAACGAGTAGAAAACTCTATAGCCACTTTAAACTCTAGAGCACAAACCTACACCTCTCTTTGACAAGACAATGAAGAACCTAGAGACCGAATAAGGTTGAAACAAGAACACAGAAACGAGATAGACACAACTTTTCAAAAAGGCACCGCCCTGAGCCCATAAGGGAGCGGAAAATATGCCTTCCCTTTGGCTGGTACATTCGCTTGGTAGCCCTGCTCGCATAAAAATTTGCGATATCAAGCAAAGCAAGGCGCTTGCCTAAACTTGAGAAATTGAAAGCGAACTTGAGAATGAGAATAAACCCTCACAAGATTGCTGCTTCCATAAAGATGTTAGCAATGACACGAATGAATGTCGAACCTTGAAGGATGCTATCGAGGAACTCATCAGGCGAGGCCACTTAAAGGAGTATTTCAAAGAAAAGAAAACCAACCGTGAGGACTGGTGCGAACCATGACCACCGCCTCGCCTCCCTCCCTCCTATAAGCTAAGTTCGAAGTATCCATGGTGGACTAGAAGTAATAGGAGAATCAAATAGCGCTCGAGCTCGATACACCCAAGACACAATAACTAGATCCGTGCCATGAATCCTCAGCCTCGAGAACAAGCCCGTAAAGTGATCAAGGGCAAAAGATCAAATAATCGGCTTCATAAGGAAGCAGTTGAGATAGATCAACAGCCCTATTGTGATGCATTAGTCCTCAAAGCACAAACCGGTAATAACAACGTTTTTCAAATAATGGTTGACAATTGAAGCGTGGTCAACCTCATCTACCTTAAGGCTTTCCACCAAATGGGATTCAGAGAGCGGGACTTAAGACCTTCATCAGCACCACTTTATGGATTTATTGGAGACTACATAATCCCAAGAGGGATAATAACGTTGCCTGTCGTCATGAGCAAAGAATAGCACGCCATGCAACTAATGGTAGACTTCTTGATAATCAATGGGTCGTTCGCATACAACGCGATATTAGGAAGACCGCTCCTTAAAGAGTTAAAGGTTGTCACAAGCCGTATAATTCCCCACTATGACACAAATCAAGATTGTTCGAAGTTCCTAAGCCAACTCCAGAGAGTGCTACGATAAAACAATCACCACAGCCCAAAAGGAGAGACAATTGTCGACCATGGCTATCACGAAGAATGAAACACAGCTAGGGGACTCGGGATGTAATCGACCCTCGTCTCCATAAGGAAGACCAACCAATAGGTTTTACAGAGGATTTGTCGAGATTGCCATCAACAAGCAGGACCTAACCCGGGTTCTCAAAATTAGAAAGAAACTCGGCGATGTATTGTCACAATAGTTGATTGCGTTCTTGAAAGGCAACCTGGACATCTTTGCATGGGTCCATGCTGACATGGTGGGCACCAATACCAAAGTTATGTGCCACAAGCTAAGCATCAACCTAGAAGCTCGACCAATCCGACAAAAGCAGATGCCAATGGATGTTGAGCAATCGTGAGCACTAAGTCGATAGACTCCTCAACAACAACTTCATCAAGGACCTAGGTAAAATAGGCTGGCTAACCTAATTCTCGTGAAAAATCAAATGACAAATGGCGAACCTACATTGACTTCACCAACCTCAATGGAGAATAATATATAATATTTTAATTATTTCAATGAATTTTTAAATCCTTATAGGTTGTTTTAATTGAATATTTCTCTATTTTTCTGCCTAAACTCGTAATTCAAAAAATTATTTAATCCATCAAACCTCTAAAAGTAAAGTCTACATATAAAACTACATTCAAACCCTAAAATCAAACATAAAAACCCTAGCAAAACACAATTGTGACCAATGGCTTATTTTGCAACTGCCTTTTACCTATTCCACTTTACTTCAATAAAAAAATAAATTGGATTGCCTCTAACTAGCTGTCTCCTCAATAATATTAAAAACTAGAGTCTAACCATTTATTCACAAACCCTAATTGTTTATGGTTTTTTTTTTTTTTTTTTCCCTTTTTCTAATCCCGGTATCCTCAAAATCACATTTGAAAATTCAGAATGATCAAATTGAGATTAGGGTGTGACATAAATGGAAGCTTCTAGGTCAATTTTGAGGCTTCATTAATAATTAATTGTTTTTGTATGATCTTTCTTGAAGAAACATGATCAAATTTACAAATAAATTATGTTCATGGAACTGTCAAAATATTGGTGAATAAAAGCATCCAAACAAATAATATTGATCACCTAAGACAATAATTTATAATTTATCTTAGATTATGAGGAAAGTTAGACTTTGTTGATCTCTTATATTTTTCTATAAAAAGATGCTTTTTAAGGGTTTATAATTGTCATATCTTTAAAATGCTAAAGTATCTAAAAATGTTTTTTTTTTTTTTTTCATTAAGAAATTTTTTTTTTATGTTCAAAATAGAGGATATTGTCATTAAAAAGACATTAAACAAAATAATAATAATCATAATAATAAATTTTATTTCTGTCAATGAACACATAGAAAGTACCCATTAATTGATAAATAATGCTCAGATGAAAATACATTTTGCGTCCTTTTTTTTTAAACAAAATTTTTATAAGTGTCATCTAAAAGATAATACGATGTTGTATTTTGAGGAAAATATATATTTATCTAAAATTAGGTTGGGCTAAAAGATATGTAAAATCTCAATGGTTTTAATATTCTCAAAAAACACTGTTTGTTTTTTTTATCGTTGCTTATACAGTAGATGTTTCTAATTATCATCTCATTGGTTAAGTTACAAATTAATAGTCATCTTTTTGTCTAATATTTTGTTTCCTATTTAAATGATAAGTAACAAATTAATTATAAATATTTTTCCTATTTATTCTATATGATATCTACTTGACCACTAGTCCGCAAAAACATTTCTTAAATCTTCTAAAATATTTATAATTTTACTTGGTCGTGAACTCGACAACATGTTCCCCTCATGAGATTTGGTAAAATTGTTTGCATAAGCTTAGAGTTATATTTTTATTGTGTCAAAGATTCATTATGTGCTTATATGTATGGAAGCTTCTGTTGAAGTCAAACGCACTGACAATAAGTTAATAAAATCTTAAACAAATATAATTTTTTTTTAAAATTTTTACTATTAAAATTTAATTTTTAAATCTTATAGTAACTATTTAATTAAGATAATTGAAGTAAATAAATGCATTTTATAAAACTAAATTTGATTTTATTATAAAGTAAATTCTTATGGAGAAACGAACAAATAATCTACGGTGTTTAATCAACCTTTAACATGACATATCTATGTAACTTATCATTTTATACACAATACATAAGAGATATTTTCGCAACAGTAATTTTATTTCCATCTCTAATAGGAGTCTCGTTTTTCTATTACACTAACACGATTCACATAAATAATTATATTCCTTTTAAAATTAATTTTCTTCAAAATATACCCTTGTTTGTTTAACTCTTTGAAATCATTTTTCTGTTATCCTATTTAGATTCAAAAACAAAATGTGTTTGTTTACTTATTGGGATCATTATTTTGAAAATCAATCCGAATGAAATAAGATTATTTTTATTGAAAGTGAAAAGTGGGTGGGACTTGTTTTCTATTATTCTACTCTAATATTTTTCCAACTCTATTCAATTAAAAACAATTACATTTTACAATAAAAGTTTATAAATTAACCAAAACACCCCCACCCACTCAAGCCACTGTCGGTCATCGCTGTCACCATCGTCGGAATGACACATGATCGGTTGGATCTGGTAGATCATGTGTTGATCTTGCCATTTCTAGCCAAAGCCACCATGGATTTGGCTAGAGACGACCAAATCTATCTAGTTGTTGACAACGACCAGAGTTTGACCGCTAACGATGGCTAGAGATCTGGTCGTTGATGATGACCAGATTTTGTTTGACGGCTTAATTTTTTGCGGTGTTTTTGTTAATTTTTAAAGTTTTGTTGTAGGGGGTGTTTAGCTAAATTAATAAATGTAGGGGGTTAAAAATAATCCAAATATTTTCAAAAAATGTTTTCCAAAAATGTACTAAACAATTATTCAACATTTTATCCAATTTTGATATAATTTTCAAATATTATATTAAACACATTATTAGAATCATATCCTATTTTATTTAATTCCGTCATACCCTATTTAAATAGTTTTTCAAAATAACATTTTTTTTAAATAATCTACCAAACTGTATGCCCTATAATTTTACAACTGAACATCAAAGAAAATAAGCGGCAATATCTCAAGAAGCATAAGTTGACAAAATAAAGATCAAAATAGAATATATCTTAAATAAAACTATGTTTAATTGACTCCAACAAATTTGAAGAGAAGGCTGCATTCGAATCCGGCCTGTATTAATTAAATTCCTTTTGCTTCCATCATATCTTTCGATCATCGTTTACCAGTCCACATTTTTATCGTCTTTTTAAGGTCACATCCAACTCTTTTCAACGCAATTCTCGAAAATGAGTTTTTTCCCTGTTTTACAAGTGATGTTACTTTCTACATTTTCTGATGGCTAGGTTGGCGATGGCTGCAGCACCCAACTTAACCACAGACCAAGCAGCACTTCTTCAACTCAAAGCTCACATAACTTTCGACCCAAACAGTTTCTTTCTACACAACTGGTCCTCCACTGAGTCCCCAATAAATATTTAAAATAAAAAATGTATTAAAGTAAATAATTTTATAAAAAGAAAATTAAAAAAAATGGATGTTGGCGATGGCCGATGGCATGTTCACCGGCACCAGATCTAGAGTATATTGAGATGGGCCATGGTCCACCCTCAAATTAAAAAAAAAAATATTTATATGTAATTTTTTTTTTTTTTTATGTTAATTTCTACTAAAAACATAGAATATGAATATTATATGCTATTACATTTTATTTTGGTCCACCCTAACAAAAATTTCTGGATCCGTTATTGACCGACACTAACACTAATTTTGGCCGCATAAGATGGAGTCGTGGAGATATATTCAACCTCATATGACGGATACCCGCATCAATTACCCGTGATTCCACGAATATCATATACATTACCCTATGTCGACCATTTTAACGTTGTCAATGCTGATAGACATACCACAAGCTTTGGTTGCACGCAACCGCCATCAACTAGAGTCTGACCTCCACCCCTGTCCATTTTTATTTTCCTTTTTTTAAATTTTTATTAAACTAATAATTTGATGAATTAATTTAAATTTATTTTATATATTTTATTGTTTATATGAATATATTTGTCCTTATATGTGTAAAATATTCAAACTGATTAGGTTATATCATATTCTCCTTGAAAATTAGTTTATCAAACATTTTTGTTATGAAATGATTAAATTCTACGAGAACCCCAAACATGCACCAAATTAAAACATGAAAATTAGATTAATATTTTCTATTTTTGTTATGAGTTATTTTCTCTATATATAAGGTAAATTATGGGTACAACATATGGGCTTGGTTATTGGATAATACTATAGATGCAAAAAATCTACCATCATGAAAGTAGAGTCTGATCCCGTGAGGTTGAGGCCATTGATAATCCGCTAGACCTGTACACATGAAATGACAAGCGTGAAGCTTTTGGAAAACACCGGGGTGGTGTTTGCTGTAGGCTCTCCGACAGATTTTATAAGTTAGCAAGGCTGAAAGAGATTATTTGATAAGAATTAGGAGAGGAAGAATTACCAAGAGTCTTGTCGGAAGTTAGGACTACGGCGGAGGCGTCGGATTCTCGAGAGCAAGAACTTTAGGAGCAAATAGATGGTTTTGAGTAGTGTAGATTGACTACAGGAGATTACCTGCCTAATGAGAGGGCAAACTTATGTTTTTATAGTGAACCCCAAGGGGTTGGAATCCTAGTAGGACACTAAGTCCTATTTTGGGAGATAATCCCTATCATAAAAGAGATATGATTTCTTGACGTTATCAGATTAAGGTTGATAGTATGAGTAAGATTTGGAATTTTAGTAGGACACTAAGTCCTATTTTGGGAGATAATCCTTATCATAAAAGAGATATGTTTTCTTGACTTTATCAGATTAAGTTTGATAGTTTGAGTAAGATTTGGAATCTTAGTAGAAGAGGAAATAGAATGGGATTCTAATTTCCTATTTATGGACTATTGCAGACTAATGGGTTGAAACTCAGTTTAGCTTAACTTATAGGATAGCCCAACTCACAGAGTGGGTAGTTCACAAGGTGATTTTAAGTGTAGGCTCAATCAAGATTGGGTTGAGGCCTTAGGCTATGACATGTTTATTTCGTTATTGGGCCTCGTCAAGCCTAAGATAATTTTTGGCCCTAACAGTTAGCCCCCAATTCTCTAAGTTAAAGAGTATTTAGTTTAGAGAGTAGATTTAATCGAATGAGTGCAGACTGAGCAGATTAGTGATAGCAGCTTGTTAGGTCGGATGGATCGTTGTGTGGATTGGATAGATGACTTATCGATTTGAGGTGCAAGTCCTTCAATTGGTCTGGGCCGATTAAATGTGTAAATCTAAAATCGGTCTAGGCCGATCGAAGGTGTATACTTATGAATCGGTCTGGGTTGATCGAACGTGTAACTTATGAATTTGTATGGACCGATCGAAGGTGTAACTTATGAATCTGTATGGATCGATCGAAGGTGTAAACTTATGAATCGGTATGGGCCGATCGAAGGTGTAACTTATGAATCAGTTTAGGCCGATCGAAGGTGTAAACTTATGAATCGGTCTGGGCCGATCGAAGGTGTAAACTTATGAATCGGTCTGGGCCGATCGAAGGTGTAAACTTATGAATCGGTCTAGGCCGATCGAAGGTGTAACTTATGAATCGGTATGGGCCGATCGAAGGTGTAAACTTATGAATCGGTCTGGGTCAATCGAAAGTGTAACTTATGAATCGATCTAGGCCGATCGAAGGTGTAAACTTATGAATCGGTCTTGGCCGATCGAAGGTGTAAACTTATGAATCGGTATGGGCCGATTGAAGGTGTAAACTTATAAATCGGCTTGGGCCAATCGAAGGTGTAAATTTATGAATCGGTTTGGGCCGATCGAAGGTGTAAACTTATGAGTCGGTGCTGGGCTGATTGAAGGTGTAAATTTATGAATCGGTCTGGGTCGATCAAAGGTGTAACTCATGAATCGGTCTGGGCCGATCGAAGGTGTAAACTTAGGAATCAGTCTAGGGCGATCGAATGTGTAAACATATGAATCAGTTTGGGCCGATCGAAGGTGTAAACTTATAAATCGGTCTAGGTCGATCGAAGGTGTAAACTTTTGAATCGGTCTGGACCGATCAAAGGTGTAGACTTATGAATCGGTCTGGGTTGATCGAAGGTGTAACTTATGAATCGGTCTAGGCCGATCGAAGGTGTAGACTTATGAATCGGTCTCGACCAATCTAACGTATAAACTTATATATCGGTCTGAGCCATCGAAGGTGTAAACTATGAATCGGTATGGGCTAATCGAAGGTGTAAGTTATGAATCAGTCTGGACCGATCGAAAGAGTAAACTTATGAATCTGCCTGAGCTGATCGAAGGTGTAAACTCATGAATCGGTCTGAGCCAATCGAAGGTGTAAAATCATGAATCGGTTTGAGCCGATCGAAGGTGTAAACTCATGAATCGATTTGAGCCGATCGAAGGTGTAAACTCATGAATCGGCTGAGAATCTATTAAATTGAATAATGCTTCATTGAATTCGGGCCATGAGGCCGATTCACAGTGAAGGATGTGGATTGGTCCACTCATCCTTTTTTAAATAAAAACAAAAAGAAAACAAATATGTAGATGAATGAGTTCACCTAAAAGTAGTAGCATTTGAGATGGACTGCATTCCAACTGTTGTTGATGTCTTTACCTTCGGGAGTTTGGAGTTGGTAAGCGCTTTCCTTGCTTCTTTGGTGATCTTATAGGGACCCTCCCAAGTGGGGCTGAGCTTGCCAGAGTTGATCTCCCTAGTGTTTTGAAAGACCTTACGGAGGACCTAGTCGCCTATTTTGAAAGTTCTGATTCTGACATTGCAACTGTAATGTCAGGCGGCCTACTGCTAATAGATTGCGTTACGGATGTTTGCCCGCTCTCGTAGCTCATCGACGGTGTCCAAGTTCTGGCAAAGATTCTGGCTGTTGATTTCCTCGTCCGCTCATTGGAGTCTGGTGGAAGGAATACTTTGGCTTGGATGACTGCTTCAGATCCATATGTGAGGGAGAAGGGAGTTTCGCTCGTGGATGAGCGGGTTGTAGTTCGTTAGGACCAAAGGACTCGGGTAGTTCATCTGCCCATGCACCATTGGCTTTCTAAAAGCGTTTTTTAAGGTCTGCATGATGGTTTTATTCATGATTCGGTCTGGCCATTGGACTGGGGCTTGTAGGGGGTTAGAGAAGCTTAGCTTGATCCCCCACATGTCGCAGAAATCCTTGAAGCCTGAACTGATAAATTGGGATCCATTGTCGGTGATGATTTCCTTCGGTATCCCAAACCTGCAGATGACATGTTTCTAGATGAAAGCTTTTACCTCTCGGTCTCTAATTTATGCGAATGTTTCGGCCTCGATTTACTTAGTAAAGTAATCAATCACAGCCAACATGAAGACTCGCTACCCGGGCGCGGTCAGGAGCATTCCTACTATATCCATTCCCCACTTCATGAACGGCCAAGGTGTGAGAGTGGAGTGGAGTCGCTCGGGTAGGAGGTGTGAGACGTGGGCGAACCTCTAACAACTGTCACATTTCTTCACATAAGCCGCTGAATCAGTGCGTATGGTTGGCCAATAGTATCCAGTGGTGATCACCTGGTGTGCGAGGCTACGTCCTCATACATGGTTTCCACATTCGCCTTCATGGAGTTTGGCGAGAACCCGTTTGGCCTCTTCTAGGCTTATGCCCTTGAGGTAGGGGCCGGAGAATGACTTTTTAAGGAGTTGGCCCTCATATATGGTGAACTTGGCAACTCTCGCTCTCAGGCGGCGTGCTTCGTTCTTGTCGGTTGGGAGCTCATTGTGTTCCAAGTATTTTACTATCAGGGTCATCAGGAGTCAGCCAGTTCGATGTCCATTGCTTCTTTAGGCGACTTGTTTGTTAGTTGTTCCTTCCAGTTAGTCGGCCATTGTAGGAATAACAGAGCGATGGATGACTGGGAAGAACATTGAAGGGTTGAGCCGAGGTTAGCAAGGGCGTCAGCATGAGTGTTCTCCGCTCTTGGGACTTGGACGATAGAGAATTCTTCGAATTCGGTCTACAATTCTTTGACCATGTTCAAGTAGGCCGTCATCTTCGAGTCGTGGGCTTGGTAAGTGCCTTGCAGCTGGTTGACCACGAGTTGGGAGTCGGACTTTACCTCTAGCCTCCTTACTCCAATTTCTTTGGCTAAGGAGAGTCCAGCGATGAGAGCTTCATATTCAGCTTTGTTGTTGGTGTACTTGAATCCACATCGTACGACCCGCTAGATGACGTCTCCCTCTGGTGTAGTTAGTAATAACCCGAGCCCACTTTCATTCACATTGTTTGAGCCATCCACTAAGAGAGTCCACTTTGAAGACGACCCCCTATTCATACACAATAACTCTATTTTTGCTTGGACGGTGGTATTCAGGGTGAAATCAGCAATAAAGTCTGCTAGTGCTTGGGACTTGACGGTAGTATGTGGTTGGAAAGATATGTCGAACTCACTAAGCTCTACTGTCCATTGTGTGAGTCGGCCTGATAACTCTGGCTTATGTAGTATCTTCTTGAGTGAAAAAGAGGTGAGTAGGACTATGGAGTGGCACTAAAAGTATGGCCTCAGCTTTTTGGATGCATGGACGAGGGCGAGGGCCAGTTTCTCCAGCTGACTGTATCGTGGTTCCGCATCAAGGAGTGATTTACTTACATAGTAAACTAGTAGCTACTTCGTATTATCTTCTCGAACTGACACTACTAAGATTGATGTCTCTGAGACCACCAGATAGGTGTAAACCTTTTCCCCATCCACAGGCTTAGAAATGAGCGGAGGGGAGGTCAGATATCTCTTCAATTGTTGCAAGGCTTCCTCGCAGGAAGGAGTCCACTCAAACTTCTTAGATTTATTGAGTGTGTGGAAGAAATGGTGGCACTTGTCAGTGGATCTAGAGATGAAGTGGCTCAAGGCGGTTACCCGTCCTACGAGGCGCTGGACATTTTTGATGCAAGTTAATGATGGTATATTGAGGATCGCTTTGATTTGGTCGGGGTTGGCTTCTATCCCTCGTTGAGTTACCATGTATCCCAAGAATTTAGCTAACGAGACACTGAACGAGCATTTGGTTGGATTCAGCTTCATGTTATACTTCCTTAGGACGGCGAACTCTTGGTTGAGGTGGTCGAGGTGTTGCTTGGCCATCAGGGACTTGATGAGCATGTCGTCGATGTAAACCTCCATGGTGTCCTCGAGGTATTCGGCAAACATTCTGTTGACTAGCCGCTGATAGGTAGCCCCGATATTCTTGAGATTGAACGGCATCACCTTGTAGCAGTAGGTTCCCTTCTCTGTGATGAAGGATGTTTTCTCTTGGTCATCGGGGTGCATCAAAATTTAGTTGTACCTTGAGAAGGCATCTATGAAACTTAGGAGCTCATGGTCTGCGGTCGCATCGACCATCATGTCGATATGTGGGAGTGGGAAGGAGTCCTTAAGGCATGCTTTGTTTAAATCCGTGAAGTCAATGCAGACCCTCCACTTTCCGTTCTTTTTCTTTACGACCACAATGCTTGCCAGCCAGTCGAGGTAGTGGATCTCTCTGATAAGACCATTATTCAATAACTTATCAATCTCCTCATTGACGATCCGGTTGCGCTCTGGTGCGAATTTCCTACGCCTTTACTTCACTAGGGGGTGATCCGAATCTACTTTGAGGTGGTGGACGATTGCTTCTAGGCTGACTCATGTCATGTAAACGTGGGACTAAGCGAAACAGTCCTAGTTTCGTTTGAGGAATTCTATGAGTTTTTCTCTTGTCTCGAGCCCAAGGCGAGAACCTATATGGGCTTTCTTTCTGGGTCTTCCGAGTGTATCTGCACTTCATCCAACTCTTCCATAAATGGTTGATCTGGCTTGGTCGGAAGGGTTGGATAAGACTGTAGTTGCTATGAAGCATGACCTTTGCTTTTGAAGGCGTTCTTGTAACAATTTCTGGAAGCCTTAGGATCGCCCTTGATTTCCCTTACTCCCCATTTTGTTGGAAACCTAATGGTTTGGTGGAAGGTGGATGGAACAGCTCGCATGTTGTAGATCCAAGGTCGACCCAAGATGACATTGTATGGTGAAGGATAGTCAATCACTAGAAAAACAGTTTGCTTGTTTACTTAGCTGGCATAGACAGGAAGAACAATTTCTCCGATGGTGTATTTTTGCTCGGAACTGAACCCAACCAATATGGTAGGTCGTTTGTTGATGTTTGTTTCTTCCAGACCCATGACCTTCACTTCTTCAAGAAAGAGAATGTTTGTCGAGGATCCCCCATCTATGAATACTCTTGACCAGGATATTGGCAATCTAGAGGGAGATGGCTAGAGCGTCGTGTTAAGGGGTGGCCAGGGTGACTGGCTCGTCATCTTCGAACTAAATTACCTGGTGGGTGTGTGACCGAGAGGATGGATGGATGGATTGGATTTCATGGTGGTTGTTGGCTTTGGTGTAGCGTTTGGCTGAGGAATAACTGACCCCTCTAATCTCCGACCTTCTTGAGATGATTGACAGAATCCTTTTGGTATAGGTTCTCGTGGAGGTGGAGATGTTTCTTTCGTGCTTTTTTGGCTAATTGTATTCTTCCCTTTATCTGTCAACAGATCTCGGAGATGTTCCCTCTTCAGTAATGCGATGACTTCCAACCGCAGGGCGATGCAGTCTGCGGTGTTATGTCCATGGTCACCGTAGAACTCGCACCACTTGGTCGTGTCCCTCTTTATTTTGGCATTGAGCTTGCCCGACCACTTAACGGTAGGTCATATTCCTCTTATGATTGTCACGACCTAGGCTGGTTTGACGTTGAGGTTGTACTTCGGGATTTTGTATCGGCTTGATCCAGTTGGTTTGTTGTCAGTTCTAAGTGGCTTGCGGTCATATGGTTTTCTAACTTTATTCAGATTGCGTGGAGGGGGTTGGTAACGGAGTTCAATCGATCTGAGCTCTGACCTCCTATCATTCCGCCTTAGGTCATACTTGGCATGACTCGTCCGATTCATCTCATCTTCCTCCCACCTTATTTGAATCACCGCTCTGGCCAATGCGTCTTCCATCGTGGTGCAACCGAGCTTCGCCAGATCTTTTTATAGTTCACCATCCAGGAGGAGACCTTTTTTGAAGGCGTCTATGGCTGTCTCGGGGTTACATGAGGGATGAAGATTTTTTCTTTGTTGAATCTGCTGACATACTCTCTCAGTGGCTCCCTCCTTTTCTGGTAGACTCTGTCCAGGTCGTGATAGTTTCTCAAGTTTCTTGGTTCTGGCAAATTGTTCAATGAAGGTGTCGATGAGTTGGGCGAATGAGTTGATTGAACTGTTCGGGAAGGTTAGCGTACCACTGAAGAGTCGGACCAGAGAGGCTTGAACCAAAGCTCTTACACATGCAAGCTTCCCTCAGAGTTCGAGGTATCGAGACAGCGAACATCCGCTGCTTGTAAAAGCTGATGTGATTATCTGGGTCGATTGTTCCGTCATAGGGTTTCATGCTAGGGATAGTGAATTTGTAGGGCATGTCTGCTAGCGCGATCACTTCCACAAAGAGCGAATCGACATAGTAGTAAGGCTTACTCTTTTTGGTAGGGATTGACATTCATGGTATGCGCCTCATCACTGCCTCTACGTTGGCCAGTCTCTTGGCCAATATCTGTTCCATGGGAGAGGCGGATACCACTAGGTCATCCTAATTGACTCGGTTGGCCAAAGGATTCGCATTCGGTGCATTTTGTTGGGTCAATCTATGTGGTGTAGCCTGGTGGATCATTCTTTCATATATCGTTTTATAGCCTGGATCCCCATTCATTCCCTCTTTAGTTGGGTGACTCCCATTGTAACTGATTGGGTGTTTCGCCCTACATGAATGGTTAGAGGGGTTATTTGGGACTCGCTTGGTTTTGTTGGGATGGATGGACTCGAGTAGGATGGTTTGAAGTGGGTTACCGCTCGACTCACGAGGATGAATTGAGCCAAGTGGAGTTTGTGTAGGGAGGGTTGGCTGAAGGATGAGGTGGGATGGCGAGGATGGGCGGTTCTTGTTGTAGTGAGCTTTTTGTCACTTGGACGCCTTGATCTTGTGTTTGAGGCACATCGACCGAGAGTGGTTCCATTGGTAGACCCCATTCACCAAGAATCAGGGTTGAATCGTCGACCAATGATGAACTATGGCGCAGAACCAGTTGGGCTATACCTGACAAGGCAAAAGCTCAAGATCATAAAACTGACTTACCTTCTCTTTTAGAGCCTGGTTTTCGGCCCTAATGGAGGCGTTTTCAGTCTGGATGGTAGTGTTCTCAGCTTCCAATGAGGCCACCTTGTCTGAGTGTTATTGCATGAGGGTGGCTAGCGCCTCCAGTTTGGCCTC
The DNA here is from genome assembly GCA_026225825.1 of Pistacia integerrima. NCBI lineage: Eukaryota > Viridiplantae > Streptophyta > Magnoliopsida > Sapindales > Anacardiaceae > Pistacia > Pistacia integerrima. The sequence continues at coordinate 25,014,678 of CM047747.1, forward strand.
GAGGCTGGGGTTAGTGTTATCAGAATTTTCAGCCATTGAGAGTTTCTTTACGTAGTAAGTTTTATGCAACGAATGATTGTCAAAGTCCCCACAGTGGGTGCCAAACTATAGACCTACAAATCTACCTGTATAGAAGGAGAGACTGATCCCGTGAGGTTGAGGCCACTAGCGATCTACTGCACCTGCATACGTAAGGAAACAAGCGTGAAGCGACGGAAAACACCAGGGTGGTGTTTGCCGTAGGAACTCCAACGCTCAAGTCAATAAGGTTGAATGAGGCTAATTTAATGAGGGCTAGGGAGAAGAAAGGTTACCGGAAGTCTAGTCGGGGACTTTGACTACGACTGTAATGTGAAGTTCTCAAGAGTAGGAACTTCAGGGTCTGACGATGTAATGTCTCCATCACTGGTGAGAGGGCTGGCCTCTGCTTAAATAGTGATTGTATGGTCCCCGAATCCTGGTGGGACTGGGAGTCCTTGTCATCGTGGTGTTCTCAAAGAGTGGAGCCTTTATCTCCCTTATCTCCATAGGACAGGGAGTCCCAATATGCTTAGGATACGGACTTTAGACGAATTGGGATAGCCATTGACTTCCTTAGTAGAATTCAAGTAGTACTGTAGTTTGTAGGCGACTGTGGGCTCCGAGTTGACCGTAAGTCCAAAAGGTGTTCCAGGATCAGGAGGCCTGGGTCCAGATGATGAGGAGTTGGGAAAGCATAACAAGTGGGCCTCATCTACGGAACCCTAAATTGGGCTCGTCAGAATTGGGCCTAAGCTTTCATATGTCGGGGGTGTCTCCATTTTTGGGCCTCTTTGGGCCGAGGGCATTTTTTGGCCCTAACAAATACTACGTTGACAAACGAATCTCATAAAATTTCTCTTACAAACCCAACATGGCACTGAATTGGCATTACCATGTCAACTTACGGCTTTGACTATACATGAATTGTCGTTCCTTAGGGATAAACGACTGTTCATCGTATAAGGAAGCCGTTCATCGTATAAGGAATGATCATTCCTTAGGGATGAACGGCCATTCATCGTATAAGGAACAACCATTCCTTAGAGATGAATGGTCGTTCATCGTATAAGGAATTGTCATTCCATGAGGAAGGAATGGTCGTTCCATAATAAGGATGGACATTCCATCATAAAATGGTCGTTCCTCCAGGTGGAATGGTCATTCCATAAGATAGAATGACCGTTCCTTTGAGTTGGAGTGGCCATTCCATGAGGAATGGTCGTTTCTCATCCAAGAGCGGCTATTCCTCATCCAAGGAACGGTCGTTCCATCTAAAAACAACTATTCATCATTCAAGGAACAATCATTCCTCCATTCATAATGGTTATTTCCTATGAAGGAACAACCGTTTCTTAGTTTTGCCAACTCAGGTACCACGTGGAGTTTGTGGGATAAAATTTATGAGATGCGTTTATCAGTCTATAATTATTCTTAGTTATTTCACTATGCTTATATTTTTGTGGAGTTTGTGTATAGAATTTTAAGGGATTCTTGGCATGAAAGATTTTAATATCTAACTAAAGTTTTAGTGTTAAGTTCAACAAAATTTAATTTCTTTTTCGTTATTTGTTAGCATAAACATTTGACCCTCCTTAATTATTTGACTTGTTCTTGTTATTTTGTTAAACAATAAAATACCTTTTTAAACAAAAAAATATTTTAAAAATTAACCTCTCCTACCAATCTGATTTATTGAGAGGGACACTTTTTTAAAAGTTATCAAGATATTAAGATAAGGTTTGGAACATTTATTTGCCAAGCAATAACCGTTAAAATAACTATTATTATGAAAAACATGTAGGCTTATTCATTTCATGATCCTTATGTTTAGTGTGGAAATGGTATCCTTACTGGGAATCCATGCTGAGTCTATTTAATTAACATATATCTTATTAATTCAGTCTAATCTTAGTATGTTAAGTTCTATCTAATCTTAATGGTTTAGAGTAAGTAATGTTTTATCCCTTTTTATTTAGATTTGATCTTGTTTAATTTGATATAATACTACCTTTTCAAACAAAAATATAATAAATAATATTGAGATTAAAAGGGTTACTGGTTTCACCAAAGCATGTCATATATTGAGTTATTGACGTTTTTTTATTGGATAGGCATTGAAATATTATTTTTGTTTAATAAATTATATATTAAAAAAAAAACCTTGGTTATTTATGATTGTTATTATATAAGATTGTCAGTAATTTAACGGAAATAAAAAGACTTAAATGCTTATTATTATTATTATTAATTATTTATATATTAATAAGCAACACCATTATAAGCAAAAGCGAGCTAATTCAAGCACAAGGGTGGCCGGGCGCCCTCACTGGGCTTTTAAAAAAATCTGGAAACTATTTTAGGCCCTCAATGCTTTATATTATTTTAATTACCCCTCAGATAATTAAACCTAACAACATATTAAATGAAATTTTATCCAATCCAATAATTAACTCCAAAAAACAACTAAATAAAATTTTAGATTATAAATAAATAAAACACATTTTATTCAAATTTATTAAATAAAAGTTTTGGGATAATAGTACACATACAAAGAGACAAGACACGACTAAATAATAAATTGTGTATGTAACATTTTTCAAAGTTTTGATATTCTTTATTACCTTATTAATCATATTCTTCTGATTACAGGTGGTTTCAAGAATTAGAAATGTTTAGTGCATGTATTGCAAAATATCATTTACAATTCATAATGTATTTCTATTTTCTTCAAAGATTTTCAAGAGTTAATTTCCTCGAAACAAAATACAAAACCACATACATACATAAGCCATGCTTATAATAAGTCGCCATTTATTTAAGTACGATACGGATATAAAGCACACCACTCTTGTTTTTTAACTCGACTAAAAACTAGCCAGCAGTAACCGCTATTTTCATTCCAGCCTCGCAGTGGCCTGGGAAATTGCAGATAAAATAGCTATTTCCTTGGGCAAGCGTGATCTGATCATTTCCTGTTTGATACACTTTGGCGTTTTTCGGGGTTGTGCAATTTTTGTAACCTCTCTTGTTTACCACCACGACGTTATGGAGGGATGGATCATAGTTGAATACTGTCGAATCATCAACAAAATACAATTTCATTAAATGGTTAATCGAAATTTCAACTTCTAAAGTTAATTAGAGTTGATTAATATGAATGAATCTTAACAGTAAGAAAAATCTAATAATTTAAATATCACTCACCGAGAACATCACCGGCCTTAAAACTCTTTCCTTTAGGCCAGTTAGCGACGTTATATGTCCAACCATTAGAATCAGAATTACCAACTGTGTAAGTTGTGGCTTCCACTCAGCTCAGAATGAAGCAACAATAAACACGCCATCACAATCCCAAACGCTGCACTGCCACTTCCCTTCGCCATTTTCTTGATTTTAAAGAGAGCGAAATTAATGCCTTAATTAATAGTAAGTTGAAGGGTAACTGGGCCTTTTTAAGGAGCCAGTTGTGGGGACCTATTAGTGTGAACACAACTACTAAAAGGCAGTGGTTTTGAATTTTTAGAAGCAACTAAAATGATGGATGGAGGTATAAATTTGAGTTGGCAGTTGGAACAATGAAGATGACTTAAGAGGAAACTGTATAGTGGGTTGTATATAACACGTTATTTTTGTTGGATGAAGGGTTGATGTGTTAAATGAGGGCTAAGTCAAATCATAATACTTAAAGCAAATGTGAAACGACTATCGTCTCTCAGTTCTATGCAGTAGATCGATAATGATGAAAGAAAATTGTAGAACATTTAATTGAATTGCCAAATAAATGAAAAATGATCACATCAAGAAGAATTAGGTCTAGAATGTTACACATTTTGTCATAAGCTTGCTAGAATTGAGAAACACGAGATCATAGCAAAAAATAGTTCATGTAACTTATTAAGACCTTAAGTGAGAGACTTTACCCAATGAATATATTTAGATTGGACCCTTAGTTTGATTGATTGATTTAAACAGTTTAGACTAAATAATAAATTGTGTCTAACAACCTTAGAGAATTAATTAAATTATCATGAACTTAAAAACAAGTTATCACGGGGAATTGATTGGTGCGATGCAATAGTGTGGTAACCTAGAGAATTTATTATGATGCTAAGTTGGTGTCGAAATAAGACTTCTTTACTGGCGTCCTTTTCTGGTGTCGAAATAGATATCACTATGACAAGATAAATGTCATGTAGTGATTCTTAATTTCAATTCTTTATGATCACATATATTTTAATAATTATATAATGTGATTAAGACAAGCTTTTACTTTCTATCATTTTCTATTAATTATAATTAGAACATTATATTTTACTCAAGATTAAATAAAGAGAATTTGTTTCAATTTCACTCTAGATATATGTTGGTTGGCAAGACCTAACGGTGTTCTTCTTGTTGTGCAGCAAAAACACAAAACTTTAACACTAGCTATTGAAATATAATAATAATAGTACTAGAGAAGAAATAAATGGTCACAATAAATGCAAACAAAAAAAAAAAAGAACACCAAGAATTTAATGAGGCTTGGTATTGTTACCTATGTCCTAGGTGCTATAGAAAACTTCGGATCTGTTTGTTTAAATATTTTTAACTATCCTATTCATACTAGTTCCAAAATACTAGTTTGTTTCCCTATTAAGAACCATTATATTTTCTTTAACTAATTTTAAACCCCTTAAGTTTGTTAATTTAACTAAACACCTATAGAAAAAAATTTAAAAATTAACAAAAACACCCCCACCCACCCACATTTGCCAAATTTCGGCCACCACCGCTAGAAGGTGGCCAGAATCTGGTATAATGGCCGATCTATCATTTTTCAGCCAGACACACTGTGGATTTGATCGGAAAAGGCCAGATCCATCGTAGATCTGGCCAGAAAAGACTAGATATACCGTGGATCTGGCCAGAGATCTAGCCTTTTCGGCCAGATCCATGGTGGATTTGGCTAGAAAATGTCATCTCAGCTCACGACCAAATGCGTCGATACGGCGACTCTGACCACCCTCTGGCGGTGGTGGCCATCTGTAGGAATTTAATTGGTGGGTGGGGCGTTTTTGTAATTTTTAATGTTTTCATTACAGGGATGTTTAGTTATTTAACAAAACTAGGGGGTGTTTTTGTTAATTTTTAAATCATACCTCATTATTCCCACCCAACTCTAAAAATACCAAAAATACTATCCAAAATACTAAAACAAACACACCCTTCATTATTCTTTAAGAATATTACAACCTTTTGGGCAATACTACAAATACCCAAAACAAAGGGAATATAGAAAAACTCTAAACTTTGGGTAAGAACCCATTACAATAGGAGTAGAAGGGAAACTAATTTTTGAAATGAACAATAATAGAACTTGGCCTCCTTTATATAGGCCCAAAATCCTAAACCTATGTATACTTTACCACTTGATGTAAGGATTGCAAATTATCCCATTCTTAATTCCACTAGGAGTGGGATTGACAAATTCTTATTCCTTATGGATTTCTAAACCCATTTATATTCACACTTGATGTAGGATAGTAAATTGTCTCATTCTTAATTCCACTACCGTCGATCGCCGACTACCACTATCAAGCGTCTGCCACAACTTTCAGTCATTGGCCACCACCGACAGTCTTCGGAATGGCCTACGATCGGTCGGATCTAGCTGGCTGTGCGTTGATCTGGCCAGAATGGTTGGAAACGGCTAGATGGTTGTGGATCTGGTCGGAAACGACTAGATCCATGGTTATCAACGGCCAAATCCATGTCCATTGAAATAAATCTGGCCATCTGGCAATTTTCGACAATTTATCTAGTCGAAAACGGCCAGATCAGCTCACGGCTGGCTAAATCCACTCGGTCGTGCGCCTTTCTAGCGATTGCCATCGGCGGCCAATAATGGTGGCCAACGGTCGGCAATGGCTTGGATGGGTGGGGATGATTTTGTTAAAATTTAAACTTTTATTGTGGTTGAGGTGTTGTAGCAAGATCTCAAATGTAAGGGGTTAAAAAAATAGTTCAAATAATAATAATAATATTAAAAAAGAAGGACAATCAGTCCCATCCAAACGTAATCATATAACATATTCACCAATTTATTCCAATCAACCAAACAAATTTTCCTAAACATTCTCAGTAATCCTCAAAATAATCTATCTTCTCATTAATATAACATTTTATGAACCAACCACACCCTTATTATATGTTTTTAATTTAACATTAGATGGCATTAGGGTTTTGAAAGGTGTTTAAATGTATCATCGTAAAAATAAGTGAGGGAAAGTTGATTTAAAACGCCCAATTTCCTACTCGCTTGTCAATTTTAGTGTATTTGATTTTCTCTGTTTATTTAATAATTGAATTATCATGATCAAATAAAACTAATCATTCAATGTACGTAAGTACTTAACTTGCGTCTTTATAAAATTCAATCACAATCATAAGCATGCATCTTTTAAGGGGGCCCCCAACCCCCCCACCAAAAAAAAAAAAAAAATCTTACCTTATTATAATTGAAATATGCACAAGGCTTTGAATATAAAAACGTTATTACGTTTATTTTAATATTGAATTGTCAAAACTGATTATTTAATGTACAAAAGATTCATGTTTACGAAAATCAATCATGCATTAGTTTTTGAATCTCTCTTTCAGTATTGGTCAATGTGACCAACAATATCCCTAAAAAATCTGGATTAATTTAGAATTAATCAAATCAGACCTTCTGATTTTAAAGCTTGATTCCAAGAACAATTGTATTGCCAATTTCCCCTACTTGTTTCCAAATTGAACATTAATAATCCTTCGATATTCTTTAATTATACTGCAATTAGTTTCTTTAAACAACTAATCACTACATTACCCACAGTTAATAATACGACAGATTTCTATTTTTTTTTTTGTTTGACAGTTTCAAGAATTAAACAAGCTTTATTTCTTTGGAACAAAGATACAAACGACCCATACAGAAGCAATAATCAGCCATTTAACCAACGTTTTATTTAGCAAATTTATATTAAGATGCATTAATATTGCACCAAGCTTAAACATGCGAATTATGTAGGTGAGTTATTTTGCATGAACGAGTACTTTGAGTCCAGAGCGGCATTGGCCTTTAATACTGGAGATGAAGTAATTTGGTCCCTTTTTAAGCTTGATCCGATCCTTTCCTGTGTGATAGACTTTTGCAATTTCTGAGGCTTTACAACCTTCATACTCTTTCTTTGATACAATCGCAACGTTGTGTTCCGAAGGACTATAGTAAAATACTGTAAACTCAACATATATATAGGATCAATTATTTGTTCATAATATCCATAATTAATTAATTAAACATGCATGCAAAAAAGAGCTTCAATATATAAAAATATATATCAAGTCAAATTTATAAAATAAAATAGTTATTTTGAAATTTCAACACTTTAAATAAGCCTAAAAAGAGCTTATGGGAGAAGCTTTATGAGATAATTAATTTATTTAAAATTCTATAAGCACTTTTGAAAAGCAACCAAACAGCTAAAGTTTAATACATATAAACAAAAATCTTATAAAATTATTGAAAAGGGCTTAATTAAAACAGTGTGTGACAATCCCATAAAATAATGGAAAAGGACTTCAATAAGTTACGAAAAGAAGGTTACTATTTAATTACTGAATCAAAGTTGAAGCCATCGACAACACTTTGAGTGAAGAAAACTAAAATTTGAAGTAATGTTCTATATATGTAAACTAATTAATACTCACAGAGATCATCGTCAGTCTTAAATATCTTTTGATTAGGCCAAGTTTCAACGCCATAAGTCCAACCATTTTGACCACCAACAACGTAAGTTGCTGCTTGAGCCAGCCCACAATGGAGCACCAACAAACCCAGAAGAAATACTAGTACATTGTTAATTCTTCCCTTCACCATCTTTAATTTGAAACCCTAATTATCTGAGTGTTGTGGTGACACAAGTTTGCCCTTTATATGGAGACATTTTCCAACTACTTAACTACCAAAACAATGATTTTGCATGAGGAATTCAAAATTGGGGTTGGCAGTTGCGCACGCTTAAGAAAGACTTGTAAAAATTACAATCACATAGGACTAGTATTAACTTTTATTTTGTTTACTGAGTGTAACGAATGGAAACATTTACAAGTCTTCTAGAAATGAAATATTTCATTATATATATGCTGTTAAACACAAATCGTTTGATTTTGTTGAAGATGTTGCAACAAAAAAGATTTAACAAATGATGATTGTATTCAAGATTGAGTGTTTGAGTACGATTTTAAAGTATGCTTAAGAAGCCCCAATGTTTTTCAAAACGTCTTGAGAAGGTAATTTTTGGAGAAGAAGTTGAGAAGGTTTTGGTACAAATAATGAAATGGTCAACTACTTCTATAAATGGAGAAATTCGCGAATGAAAATGTTAAAAGCATACTTTCTATAAGGGTTATTTAATACTTTAAAATATAGTTTGTGTTAATAAATTTCAACCATCACTTAAAAGGTATGTAATGATAACCCCCTTCTGGAAATTACTAAAATGTTCTCTAAAATTACACTTTTTGGTATAAAAAAAAAAAAAAAAAAATTAATTGATTTTTGTATTTTCACTTGGTTAGTTTTGTGATAGTTGACATATAAACACTCTCTCACGTCAATTTTTAATGTATAAAAATAGCCAAGGTTTTTTTTTTTTTTTTTTTATAAAGACCTAGTGAGGCTTTTTTCTCTTACGATTAGTTTGGGGTCACTGCTTATTTCTGAAGTTACCAACCAAAAAAAAAAGTGTTTGTTAAATCAATTTCAAAGTAAATTATGTCCAAAGTTAATTATGAAATAATCAGTTTAATAAAAGGAGGCGTCTCCAGTAACACTGCTAACACCATTAAAATCTTCAGACATCGATCTACGCCATGTTGTGGGCGTCATAGTTGAAAGCGACGTAATCTGCCAATAAGAGATCGGGAAAGATTCGATCGAACTTTCCTAGTCTGCTTCAACAATCTGCCACCTTTGGCTATGGCACCAATAACATGGTGTAGATCGTCAACCTTTGATCTCAATGGTGCCAACAGTGTTGCTAGACACGCCACTAGTGATGAGGCCGGCCACAGCCGACATCTTCCAATCGGCTACTCTACAGGACAATTTTCCAAAATTTTGAAACTTATATTTTTATATTGAATAAGATTATTATAGATATATGTTAAAAATTAAAAGGAATTACTAAATAAAAACCCATTGTAGTCATTTTACCCCTACCAAATTCATTCATAAAAGCAAAGTGATTTTATTTTAAAATTAATCAAAACAATTACTGTATAGATTATTTCTAAAGTTAATTATTCTAAAAGTTGACTCAAAAGATATTAAGGGATAAAGCTGCAATGATCTCAAGCTAGCAGCCTGTTTAATTTAAGCTCTTATCACTTTTGTCTAAATAGTCTAAGTGTTATTTTTGCTTTTTTATTTATTTTTATCTCCAAAGATAAACACATGGATTTAAAAAGTTAAAAAAATTTAACTTTTATTTGAATTTGAAAATGTATTAACAATCACCTAAATAAAAATTACAAATCTATCTTATAAGCTAATTAAATATACTTTTTTTATTCAATATGTATTTTCATTATACTATATGAGTAATGTTACAGCCATCAAGGTTGTGCATCGAATCTGTGCACCGAATGGTGTGGCAAAATCCTGACCGTTGATTAATATTAACTGATAATAAATTAACGGTCAAGATTTTATCACGTCATTCGGTGCACAAATTCGATATATAATCTTCGGTGGTTCTACTATTTTCGTATACTAAATAATTAATAATTAAATTAATTAAATATAATTTTGCAGCTCATGATTGCTCCACTCCAGTGGTTTCCAGTTGTAAATTGACTATGAATGATAGTGAGTTGTTGACTGATCCTATTTTATATAGAAAAACCATTGGTTCCTTTAGTATCTCACCATTAATTACAAGACATGATATTGCCTTTATTATAAATAATTTAACCCAGTATTTACAAGCTCCCAGTCTTCTCTATTGGCAAGCAGGCATGGCAATGGGGCGGGGCGGGGTGGGGATCTCATTCACCGTACCCATCCCCACCCTCAAAATCACTCTCTACCCCCGCCCCATCCCCATTACGGGGATGACAAGAATTCCCCTTCTCCACCCCATGGGGATTGTTGGAGGCCCGTCCCCATCCCGTTAATTTTATATAAACATAAATTTGAGCATTACCAAAGACAAATAATTCTCATCCACATGATACACACTTAAATTAATCACTTAAACATAGTTAATTCTCGTCCACATAACAAACACTTAAATTAATCGTTTAAACATAGTTAATTTTACATAAACATAAATTTGAACATTTCCCTGAATTCTCCTTATGAAAACATTGGACAACATCAACTAAAACATGATCAATTTTAGGTTCAGCATGTAAACTAGAAACTTCAGCTGCTTCATCTTTTAATGCAGGAGCAAAAGGTTCTTCTACCTTTACCTGAAAAAAAAAAACAACACCAATTCTTTCATTAAAATAAAATCCAACATGGTAGCTAAAAAATAGTGTAATGAAACACCAATTATTTCATTTAGACTTGCAGATTTCTATTTAAAAAAGTATTTTCATAACTCAAACATTTCATATAACCAACACGACAACCAGCATAAAACAAACACTAAGCCAATCAAACATGAATTGCTATTGCTTGGTTTTTTTTTTATACAATCAAAGCAAATAATTCATGATAACAACAATAAAAAAAAGGTAATTTACCCATGAAATCACATCAGCACTTGCGCAGCAGCCACAACTTCACTATCATCATATTTCCTCCTCCTTTTCGTCCGCATCAGCATCATCACAAATTGTTGAGTATGATTGGTTATCTAACATAAGAATCAAAGATACACAATAAAGTAAACACGTCTTAATATGTTTCAAAAATTTGTAAGGAAAAAAAATTGATCTAATTACCTTTTATATCCCCCCATAACCAATTATGAGAACACATCAATGCCTCTAATGTATGAGAATGAAGTCTGCTGCGATGTGGGCTTACTACATTCCCACTAGTGCTAAATGCAGACTCAGAAGCAACTGTGGAGATAGGAATAGCAAGGATATCTCGAGCAACATTCTGGAGGATTGGATATTTTGACCCATTTGCCTTCCACCAACCCAATACGTCAAAGTCAGGAGTCCTAGGCAATAGTTTCTCCTCAAGATAACTTTCGAGTTCTGACTTCCCTTTGATAGCACTTGGGTCTTCATTTACAAACATTTCAAAGTCATTAAAGAACTCCTGGTCATCACTTTGGGTAGTCATTTGAGAAGAAGTTTCAATGTAAGAAGGACGTTTTTGCCTACTACATTGCTTAGAATGGTACTCAGAAAATAGATCTAAGAAAATTTTTCGAATTCTCATAATTTGATATTGACCACCTTCTCCATAGATCCTAGGAAAGAAAAAATCTAACAATTTCATTTTGTATCTAGGATCCAAAATAATCGCTACTCCCATGACACCATGAGTCACATCCCAATACTTTGAAAATTTGTCATCCATTTTTTTTGCCATATTCCTTATCACATCATTATCACAGTTGAGCCAACTAAACAACCCCAATTTAATTTGACAAATTTTTGGGAAATAAACATTGGACGTTGGAAATTGTGTTCCAGAGAACAATAATGTGGCATCGTAAAATACTTTTAACTTTGAACTCACTTGTTCTGCCATATGCCATTCTTCCTCTGTTGGCAAACAATTATATTGTGGCTCACGAAGCTGTAAGCGAATAAATGCTTCTTTGTAAATGAATGCAGTCTCAAGCATCAAATAAGTTGAATTCCATCGAGTCTTACAGTCTAGAGCCAACTTCTTCGTACTTTCAATGCTCTCTTGATGTGCCGCTTCATCAAACCTTTGCACTCTTTTCGGCGATGCCGACCAATAAGCAACACTCTCACGGATTTTTGCAATCACGTCTCCAATCACCGATAAGCCATCCTGAACAATTAGATTCAAGATATGCGCACAACAACGCATATGAAACAATGAACCCCGTAGCATAAGTGAGACACGTGGAAGGTCCTTTAACAGATCTCCGACAACTGCATCATTGGTGGAGCAATTATCAATGTCAACGTCGACAACTTTCTATCAATGTTCCACTCATAAAAGCAGTCTTTCAACACCTTAGTAAGGACATCTCTAGTATGTGGGCAAGGCACATATACAAACCTGCACCATTAATTATACATTATTAATATATTAATATGCTAAAACAATGTATTCAGAAATTAGAAAATTAAAACATAAAAAGATAATACCTTAAGAGTCGATTCTGTAACACCCAATTGTTGTCGATAAAGTGTGTTGTGATGGTCATATATCCTTTGTTTTGGTGGTTGGCAGTCCACAAATCCGTAGTGATAGCAATTCTACCATGTGTTTTGTTTAACAATTTCATTGTCTTATGCTTTTCAACATCATAAATCTTCAATATGTCTGCCTTAATAGTGTTTCTGGACACAACCTTGAACAACGGTTGAATGGTGTTGCAAAATTTTCTAAATCCATAATGATCAACCATGTTGAGAGGATACTCATGTAGAATGATCATAGTTGCTAGGTCCTTCCTCCCCTCCTCTTGATCAAAATGATAAGTGCCTAATGTAACCTTTGACTTTGAATCCTCTTTTGGGGTAAATGCAAGCAACTTTTGTCCTACATCTTGATACTTTCGTCTTGGACAAATTTTATAATGATCATGCAAGTGCCTTGTCCCATTTTTAGCACCGCCAACTAGTTGTCTACGACAATAGTTACACTCTGCCTTATCCTTGCCATCAACTTTCACTTTCTTGAAATGTTGCCATACCACTGATCTAGGTTTAGACCTTATACTATCCCAAGCATTGTCAGGGAGGCTCTGGAGAGGTGTTGTAGAAGGATTATCTAGACGTGTTGGTTCATCAGTATCTAAATGTGTCAATTTTTTGGATGCCTCAAAATATTGATTGGAGGCCTCGTCTAAACTTTTTCGTTTTACAAGTAAAGAATTTTCAGTTGACATGTTGAAACCTAAAAGAATGAACAAAAATATTAATATAAATAATTAACAAAAATCCATGCTATATTAAAAATTAAAATAGCCCATTATTAAGTTCAAATGTTCAATCAATGCATGATAGTCATGCCATGTGAAGCAAAAACACTATGTAAAATAATGTTGAATAATAAAAGACAGAATGTAAAATAATGTTTAACAAAAAATAGGGAGGAGCCTACACAAAAACGGGACAAAACTAATTTACAATAATGTAAAATAATGTCACTAAAGCAACTCAAAATAACAGCCACACCACACCACAAGACAAAACAATCACAAATCCCCACCCAATCAAAGCAACATCCAGCGGCCAAGCCCCAGCCATCAAGGACTGCGGACAAAACACCAGCCTAGACTCCAAGAGATTTCATCAAACTAGTTCTTAGCATGGCCCATGCAAAGACAATAAAGCTCTAAAACCATTAATGCAATAATGCTTAGAATCAACATCATAATTGTAATGATAATAAAAGTGATTTGAAAACCCACTTTGTGTATTTATGGAGATAATGATTAGAGCAGTTCACTCCATGATCCTAATCGGCTAATCATACTAACACAAAGCTTAATTGTTTGTTTAGTTTTAAAACCACGTCTTGTATCTTTATCAATATTAACTAATCCACTTTTCAATACTAAAGATGAATGAAAATACCTTTGTAGAGAGAGTTGAAGTTTGGCCGGATCAGAGAGATCAAACTAGTGGAAGAAATCGGCGTCGACGAACGGCAATGGCGACAATAAGGGTTAGGGTTTGTTCTTGTTTAATTGTTTAGGTTGGGTTTATATAGGTGGAATAATTGTATAATTAGATGAAATATATGGGGGTATTAGTAATTAGTGAAAAGTAAATATATATATATATATATATATATATATCATAATTTTAATTCTCATGTAACCCATTGTATCATCCAAGATGCAATCGCCTGATTAACAAATGTGGGTGGCCATTGACGATATTGGCAAAAATTTAGTTTACATTTATATAATATTACTCTTTCTTAGGGTTTGGAAATTTATTAATACGAGAATGATTGAGTTGTTGAGATCTTGAACAACGTTTAATTCAATTAATCAAACGCCTATTTGGTACCATGTATTATTTTATGCACAAATTGTTTTATTTTTTTTTAAATAAAAATTTTATTTGAAATGGGCATTTCAAGTAGTGATGTTCATGGTTGAGCACATGTAAGGTAAACTTCAATCACATAGACAGCTGGTACCTATATTAGGAGGCATATTTCATATTATGTATAGGGTTTAAGTAGTGTGGGGCTAAATTAAGAGCATCTTTTTTTTTTTAATTAATATAATTAACAGCTAATTGCCATTATATTAACACCCCCGAATTACACAAATCCATTGCCAAATGCTGAAGCTTTTATCTTACTGGTTTTTATTTACTTTTCTTTGTATACGGGGCGGGGCGGGGCGGGAGAAAGGCATCACCCACCTCCCCGCCCCATCCCCGGGAACGGGGATTACAACACCTCCCACCCCGCCCTATCCCCAAAAAAACCGGACCCTCCCCGCCCCATATGGGGCGGGCGGGAGGACGGGTCCCCGGAATTTTGGGGACTATTGCCATGCCTAGGCAAGCTTGTAAAAGACTGATTCGATATCTCAAAGGCTCTTTACATATGGGTTACGCTTTCAAGCTGCAATTCCTCTCATGATTGAAAGCTACTCAAATGTTGATTGGGCAAGTAATCTTGATGGTCGTCACTCCACTAGTGCTTATTGCATTTATCGTAGCGGAAATTTGGTTCAAAGGAGTTCGAAGAAACAACATGTTGTCACACGTTCATCAATTGAATTAGGGTATCACTCACTTGCTCAGGTTGCTACTGAAGTCATTTGGTTATGGCAGTTGTTTCAAGAGATTGATGTTTCTTTGATGAATCTCCTCCTGGTTCTTTGGTGCGATAATGTGAGTTTTGCTTCATTGGCCTCTAAGCCTGTCCAACATGCTCGGACCAAACATATAGAGATTAATATATTTCCTCTTATCAACAGCTTGCTGATATCTTTACTAAACCTTTTCCCATGACTCAGTTTGGCATTTTCTACAACAAGCTCGTCAAGGCTTGGCCTTTGCTTAGCTTGAGGGAGGATACTGACTAAAGATATCTTGGGTTGTTAATGTTTGTTGCTGTTGCTGTTGCTTATGGTCTGCTGTTTGTTTATGCTGTTATTTTGGTTTGAAATTGTTGGTGCTTATGTTTTCGTTTGCTGTTTGTTTTTGCTGGTATTTTGGTTTGAAGTTGCTGGTGCTTATGTTCAGGGGCGGATTTAATAAATGACGAGTGGGGACCACGGCCCCCACTCAAATTTTTAAAAATTTTAGATTTTCTATTTCTATTTCTATTTATTTAAATTTTATTCTTATAAATCTTTGAGGTCTTGAGAACGGAATAGCCATCCCCTACGGTAAGTTTGGATTTTGTTTTTGTAAAACCTCGTTTTTAATTCTAATATATTTATTACATAGTCTTTGTGATTTTTATTTTTATGCAAGGGGATCTATTAGTTTTAAAAAAATTTATTAGGAGTGAAAATGAAAGGAATAAGAGCTATTAGGTTTGCATGTAATGGTTTAAATCCTGAACAAAGGGGTGAAGCATGTAATCTATTTAGGGGTGAAAATCAAGTCGAGCCACTCGTAAGCCACTCAAACTATACTTGAACTCGACTTCGCAGTAGTCGAGTCGAGTTCGAGTAGTTAATCAAGTAAAACTCGACTCAATATATTCACAAGTATTTCCAAGGTCGATGGTTAAGTTGATAGTTTTTAAAGTAATAGGGGTCATACATAGTTTAAAAGTTATAAAATTTGCAAATCCACCCCTGTTAGATGAGCTTGAAATCAAGTTCGAACTTGAACTCGATTAAAACTCAATTAAAAACTCGAAAAAAGCTTGATTATACGAACTTGAATTCAAACTCGATTTCCAATTTCAAGTATTGAGTTCGAGTTTGAACTTGATTTCTCAGGTTTGATCAGGCTTGAACTCGAACTCGAACTCAGTACTATAGAGATCGAGTTGAGTTCGATTTACCAAATACTCGACTTGATTCAATTTCAACCCTAAATCTATTAGATGTAATCTATTCTTTTGATTTTACATTTAGCTTGCATATGATGAAAAATATATTGGCAATTACTAATTAGTTGTCACAAGCATTGCAAAAAAAAGATCAAGACATTATAAATGTTATGGCCCTAGTCAAAGTCTCCAAAACAATGGTTACAATTGTTGAGAGATGAAGGATGGAAATCTTTGTTGAGTGAAATTTCTTCATTTTGCCAAAAACATGATATTGCCATTTTGAATATGGATGATATGTTTGCAATTCGAAGGCGACCACGACGAAGAGTTGAGCACATGAAAAATTTGCATCACTATCGAGTTGAATTGTTTTATACAGTGATAGATATACAACTTCAAGAACTTAACACTCGTTTCACTAAGGTTAGTACTGGGCCGCTTTTTTGTATGACATGTTTAGATCTAAGTATTTCATTCTCTGCTTTTGACAAGCATAAGTTGATCCGTTTTGCCCAATTTTATCCAATAGATTTTTCTGCACTTGAGTTGATGGTACTTGAGAACCATACTAGGACTTATGTTCCTAATAGGCATTCTTATAATGAATTTTGTTGAGTTAGAAGGAATTGGTGATTTGGCTAAGATTTTAGTTCAGTTTAAAAAAGACATTTTGTATCCGTTGGTGTATAAGCTTGTGAAACTTGCATTGGTTTTACTAGTTGCAATTGTGATCATTGAAATGACTTTTTCTGCAATGAATCTTGTATAAAGTTGGTTACGCATTCGAATGGAAAATCAATGGATGAATGATTGCTTGGTCACCTATATTGAGAAAGATGTATTTGATACAGTAGATGATGAGATAATTATCCAACGTTTTCAGAATATGAAAACGCGTCGAGGACAATTGTAGAAAAATTGTTTTATTTTTACAAAAATTGTGTTTTTTTAAGATATTTATTTGTATTTTGTAACTTTTTGTTAAAGCTCATCAAAATGAAAAAAAAGCATGAATATGATTGGTTTTTTTTTTTTTTTTTTTTTTTTTTTGCCCCCATCGAGTGAAATTCCTGGATCCGCCACTGCTTATGTTCTACTGTTTATTGCTGCTGCATTATGTTTGTGCTACTGAAACTGGTTTTTACTGCTAGTATTGTGTCTGCTACTACAATTGATGTGCTTTTGAGCAAGCTAAGTCAAGGCTTCTTCTTTGTCTTACCTTAGCTTGAGGGTGGATGTTGAATGGTGATTGAAACAAGCTGTTGACTTTTAAGTCAAAGTTAACTTGAGTTAGTTAATAGCTTTAGTTCAGATAACCATAGTTAAAGAGTTTGTATAAAAGGACAACAATATTCTATTGTTAAGCAAGTTGAGGATTAATAAAGTATCTCTTCGAAATTAGATCATAAACTTCTTTAGTGTGCATTATATAACATAGTTATATATGATCCTTGTCTTTCCAATTTTAGCTTAAATAAAAAATTAAATGATTTTAGAACATCTGCATGAACGTAATAAGAAGACATTTCTAAGCTAAAAATACTAGTTTAACTAGTGAGAAATATGAAAAGATATAACAAAAATCGTGAAAAGAAACATATACTTATTATATTCAATTGTTGCACAAGAGTGGCAAGCTGCATTGTAATCATCCTTTAGTCCAACCAGGCCCCATCCAACCAAGCTCAACACCACAAGCTTATATATGCAATTTTGTTTAGTAATTAGTCGGGGTGTTCGGTTCCGGGTACCCTGTATTTTTTTAAGGAATCGGAATCGGAACCGGAACCAGAACCGACGGTTCCTTGAAATTTGGAACCATAATCGGAACCGACGGTTCTGGTTCCTAGGTACCGAATCAGAGCCAGAACCTGTAACAACAGTTCTGGTTCCGATTCTGGGTACCCTATAAAATTACAAGGACCCCCCAAAAGTTTTTAAAATGGCAAAAAAAAACCCTTAAAAACTTACAAATACCCCCCACCTGGCACTTGTTAACAAAAATAAAATTACAAACTCCAATTACTTTATAAAGGTAGATTCTCAAAAGTCAAACCAACTTACTTTAAATGTTATGAAATATAAATATAAATGTATTCACATTATTTTTTCTACAAAAGTTTTTATTAACCTCCCTAATCTTTAATTTTATTTTATATTAGTCTCGGTTCCTGGTTTCGATTTCGATTCCTAACTATAGGAACCGAACCGAAACTGTACAGTAACGGTTTCAAAATTTAAAAGAACCAGAACCTACCCGTTGACGTTGGTTCTGGGTAGAAACCGGAACCAAACCTCAGGTACCCGCTGGTTCTGGTTCCAACCGGTTCTTTTGAACACCCCTAGTAATTAGGCATGTCAAAATTACTCGTGAGTTTGGGCTCCAACGAGTCTTACCCTAACGGAATTGGATTTGTGAAGTAAAAATTTTGGCAGTTATCTGGCTCGAAAATTTTGCTAGGTTAAAGCAAAATATACCTTTGGATGTCATTGAACTTGCTCAACAGTACATGCTTGAAAGTTTATTCATATTCAAAAAGCAAGCAACCAAACAAAAGATAAAGAAAAAATAAATATTATCCACGTAAATACAACACACGAGACATTTATATCGTATTACTTTCTAATGCTATGCGTAGTAAATACTACTACAATTTTTTTTTTTTTTTTTGGCAGTTATATGTACTTGTAAAGTTGTATTAAAAGTTATAATCTCATAAAATCAAGAGGTAATTAAAGAGATCAAATCCTATACCAATTTAATTAATTATTTGTGATTTAAAAAAAAAAAAAAAAAAGAGAAATCATATATGTTTAATTAATTAATTACTCATACTTCTGCCACCAGATAACCATCTTCATATATATTTTGAAGAGAGTGTGCAACATATGGAAATAATATTTACAAGTCTTCTGCGAGTGCCCAACTGCCAACTCCAGTAATTTTCATAATTCATTCCTAAAATTCAAACTTTTATCATGAGTAATCGCTCTCTGCCCAAAAATAGTATTATCTTCAAACAAATAGGCCCCCACAAGCCCAAAATGTCTCATCATCTACCTCCATATAAAGAGCCCAACTTCTATCGTTTTGTTCACCAAAAACCATCAAGACATTTTCAGATTAAATAGGTTTCAAAAGATGGTGAAGGAAAGAAACAGTGCAGTGGTTGCCACAGTAGTTCTGGTGGGTTTGTTGGTGCTCCATTGTAAGATGGTTGAAGCTGTAACTCATGTTGTTGGTGGTGAAAGTGGTTGGACTTATGGCGTTCAAACATGGCCTTATAAAAAGAAATTTAAGGCTGGTGATACTCTCGGTGAGTTTCTATTTCCCTTTTTGCTTCCGCTTTTCTCGTCACCTTGTCTAAATTTATTCAACTGATACACATTTTCAGATTTCCGTAATGCATTATTAACACATTTGTGTTGAATTTACATGCAGTATTTAATTATAGCCCAAAGGAACACAACGTGGTGTCTGCAAGGAAGAAAGAGTATGATAAATGCAACCCATCATATGATTCAAAAGTATATAACACAGGACACGATAAAATCATAGTTAAAAAGGGAGAAAACTATTTCGTCTCCGGTTTCAAAGGCCAATGCGCCTCTGGACTCAAATTATTCGTTCATGCAGAATAATCATCCGCCTGCCTTCTCATGATATATAGAAATGTACTAAATAAAATGTTGGCTGAGTGGCTGACATGCATGTATGGTTTTTCTTTCGTTTCCAGGAAATAAAGCTATATTTTTAATTATTGAAACTCTTGAAAGGTTATAGCATTTTTCTAATTAAGTTTTTTATGGGAATCAGTAGCATAAGGAAAAGCTGTCTGAACGAATTCTCAGACGAAATACACGTAATTAAGCAAAGGTTCTGACAAACTTTGGAGTTTTCAAACTATATGTGCTTTAAAATATTAGATGTATTCTATGTTTTTAATATATTTTCTTAGATCTAAGACGTGGTGTGTTCATAAACTTATTGGCTCTATTGTTGAAAGCGAACCGCACTTAATTACCCAATTGTAATATTTTTAGGTTGTAAACTAATAAACTAATTGAACATATAAGTCTCATTTGCAATGTTTTCAACTTTATGTTTCTTTAATTATATTGTATTCAGTGTTATTTGAAATTCTAGAAATTAAATGAATACATATATATATATATATAACTTTAATTAATATAAAATTTATGTACATGGGCTTCTGGAATCACTTTTGATTAGTAGCTCCCAACCCAATATATAGATAAAATTGTATAGATAAAAGGGTTGTTTTACCGTTACAATTAATGGGCTTCTGGAATCACATATTTTTCTTAATATCTTTCATGCAATCAAATTGATGAACAAAATTTTGTCTCACAAGTGAAAGAATCAATATGGTAGTATGGTAAGCATATACGAGAATCGTACCCACAGAGATTTGTAAAGTTATTCAATTAAATCTAGTAAGGCAATTCCTTAAAAGAATAAAATAAAAATAGGCTAATGGAATTATTGAAATTAACTAAATATTTTTGAGAGAAGTTGGATTTTGATTACAAGTAATTTAAAGTGCAAGTGATTGATAAAAGCTTTTGAGATTGACTTTACTAACAATGAATGGAAACACTGTTGGGTGGAGAAAATACGTCCGAGTATTGGTGAATAATAGATTGGACAGGGCTGGGGAGGGTAGCTTCTGGTAAGTCTATGTGGTGAAGATATATTTGGAAAAGTTGGCCACGTGAAAAAGGTGGGGGGAGAGAATTGCAACATAGAAAGGATACTGATCAGTTGTTCTCATGCAATACACACTGTCGGCCTTGTAACTCAAACTCCATTGGCAAGTTATGAAAGTCCCATAAAATTGTCCCTAAGGTGCGTAACCAATGAGCGCCTAAAACGTAGTCACAACCTACCAAAGGAAGCAAAAAGAAATCCATTGTAATAGTGAATCCAGGGAAGTCCAGTGAAACATACTTACACTGAACCTCACTATGAAGTGATTCTCCATTGGCGACCATGACATTGATCACGGAGGAAGAAGTCACTGGAAGGCCAACTTTGGTAGCTATGGTTCGGTCTAAGAAGTTATAAGTGTTGACAATTGTTAGGGCCAAAAAATGTCCTCGGCCCAAATAGGCCCAAAGACGAAGACACCTTCAACAAAGCTGGAAGCTAGGGCCCAATTCCGATTAGGCCCACAACAGAGTTCTGCAGATGAGGCTCGTTCATTACGCCTTCCCACTTGCTCACCATTCGAACCCAATCAGCAGAGGCCCGATTCGTTTAGGCCTCATTGCCAGCTTATTTTGGCACAGGCCTTCTGATCCTAGAACACCTTATGGACTTAAGATCTACTTGGAGCCCAGGATCGCCTACGTACTCTAGTTCTATCTGAACTCTACTAAAGAGATCAATCACTACCCTAATTCATCTAAGATCCGTATCCTAGGCACACTGGGACTCCCTTTCCTACTGAGGTAAGGGAACCAAAGGCTCCACTCTTTCACAAAACCCCAACTACAAAAACTCCCAGTCCCACCAGGATTCGAAGACCCTGCAATCACTATTTAAACAGAGGTCAGCCCTCTCACAAAGACAGACACATTACACCTTCAGACCCAGAAGTTCCCACTCTGGAGAACTGCATTACAGTCGTAATTACAATCTCCGACTAGACTTCCGGTCACCTATTTGCTCCCTAACCCTCACTAAATTAGCCTCCCATCTATTTGATTAGTAGCTCCCAACCCAATATATAGATAAAATTGTGTAGATAAAAAGGTTGTTTTACCGGTACAATTAATGGGGTTTTGGAATCACTTTTCACATATTTTTCTTAGTATCTTTCATGCAATCGAATTGATGAACAAAATTTTATCTCACAAGTGAACGAATCAATATGGTAGTATAGTAAGCAAATACGAGAGTCGTACCCACAGAGATTTGTAAAGTTATTCAATTAAATATAATTATGGAATTCCTTAAAAGAATAAAATAAAAATAGGCTAATAGAATTACTGAAATTAACTAAATATTTTTGAGAGAAGTTCGATTTTGAAAACAAGTAATTTAAAGTGCAAGAAATTAATAAAAGCTTTTGAGATTGACTTTATTAACAATGAATGGAAACACTATTGGGTGGAGAAAATACGTCCGAGTATTGGTGAATAATAGATTGGACAGGGGTGGGGAGGGTAGCTTTTGGTAACAATACAACGAAAAGGGCTTTTAGTTACGAATATTTTCGTTGCTAAAAACCTAGGAATCGTTGTGGTATACGTTTAGCGACGGAAGAAAATCATCGCCACGATCGTCGCGGTAGGCATGTCACGCTTGATTTTAGGCGAACAATTTTTAAAATTTGTCGCTAAATCTGGCGACAAATCAAAAAATTGTTGCCTATACCATTTTCGTTGCTAAACTAGTTACCAGTGAAATATTAAATGTCATCACCTAATGTTAATAGCGACGTACTCTCTATTGTGTCGCCTACACTATACCGCGATAAGATGTGTGTTTGTGTCACGTAACGTATACTGCGACAAAATGTAAATTTTGCTCACCTATGATATACCGTGACAAAATGTGCATTTTTGTTGCATAAAGTTAATAGCGACATTATAATTGTGTGCGTCACTTAAAGTATGCAGCGACGAAATGTGAAGTTTTATCGCCTAACATGTAGTGCGATAAAATATGAGTTCTTGTCGCATAAAGTTAATAGCAACGTAATCTTCGTATGTGTTGTTTAGAGTATAGCACAATGGTACTTTATATTTTGTCACTTGAAACTATTAGCGATGAAACGTAAAAGTCATCAGCAAAACTTTTCAACTTTGGATGTATTTCATAGCTAAAAGTCTACAATGTTGAAATATAATTGTCGTCGCCCATTTTATAATATATATATGATTAAATAATATTTAATTTATCTTAGACATTTTAAAATTTAATTCTAAAACGTAAATATCAATTTGTAAATGTAATTAATTCAAATCAAACAAATATATCAAGCCAAATATATTATAGAACTATATATGTTTGTTTTTAAATAAAAAAGTTTAAAATATATAAAGTTGACTAAATTGTTAATGTTCAACAAAAAGTGACGAATAGAAACTCAAATTGTTGCAGGTGGTGGAGGATCTGGTGGAAATTGGCCCGAAAATATCTATGAACCATTAGATCGAGAACCCCTATTAATTGAGATTAGAGGTGGAAAATATGGGCCGGGTTAGGCGGGCCAACCCTAACCCGGCCCGTAAAAAAGAGGGCTCAAAGCCGACCCGCCTTCATGGCGGGCCAGGGTTGCCCTCCCAACCCGCCAGCCACCCCGGGCGGGCCGGGTTACACTATGGTAACCCGCGGCCCGCCGGGTTGCTATTTTGGCCTCTTTGGAAGAGGCCCGCAACCCGGCGGGTTGTTCGGGGAGTTGGTGCCCAAAAAAAAAAAAAAATTATTAATATTTTTTATTTTTTTCAATTACACTTTTACCCTTGAAATCTAGCCGTTTTATAGCCGTTGGAGGGATCTTTTTCGTCATTTTCTTTCCCTATTTTTTTCTATAAATTGGACCTAAACTCTCATATTTTTCTCACAACTCAAATTCTCTCATTTTCTCATATTCTCTATTCTCTCAACTCTCAAGTCTCAATTATTCATTTATTCTCTTAATATTTTTGTTATCAATTTGCTCCCATTGGGTTTTTCTTGGTGAGGTTTTTAACGAGGCAATAATTGTTGTAATTTCTTATTTTATTTTTTGATAAATGAATAAGTCTAATTTTTTCTTATATTACAATTTTATTGTATTAAAATTGAATTAATATTTGAAATGTTAACAAAAAAAAAAATTGAATTGAATTGAATTATTGATATTTGAAAAGTTAACTAAAAACAATTATATTTATAATTATTTATTTGAAAAGATAAATTAAAAAAACAAAAACAAAAAAAACACAAAAAAAATCGGCTAACCTGGCCGGACCGTGCCTAACCCGGCTGGGTTAGGGCGAGCGACGGGCCGGGCCAGCAACTTTCCCTTAATTGGCGGGCCTAACCCGGCCCGCCTTTGTTGGCGGGCGGGTTGAGCCCTGCCCGCCAAAACATGTAACCCGCCGCGGGCCGGGCCGGGCGGGTTACTTTTCCACCTTTAATTGAGATGAACT
Organism: Pistacia integerrima; assembly: GCA_026225825.1. NCBI lineage: Eukaryota > Viridiplantae > Streptophyta > Magnoliopsida > Sapindales > Anacardiaceae > Pistacia > Pistacia integerrima. Next base: position 25,039,039 of record CM047747.1, read on the forward strand.
GTTGCATCTTCTCCATCGTTTGCCTATATTGATGAAATTCTTCCCTTATGCCTCGTAGTTCTTGCACCTCTTCATGCAAGTGTGTGAGTTCCTCTAAAACTTCTTGATCGGCTCACCTTGAAGTCTTAGAAGATCCAGGTGGTTTTAGACAATAACCTAATCCACGATAATAACCAGGTTTTTTTCCTAGAACCTGTTGAGTGATCTCTAATTGAATATGAGTGTCATGGAATAAATGCACCCCCCCTTGGAGCTGGCCTTCAGGAAGATCCTAATATTCAAAAAATAAACAAATAAAAGACAATTAATATTCAAAAAATAAACAAATAAATAAAAATTACAATATACATTTTAAATAAAAAATTATTCAAAAATAAATATTTCAAACCTTTGATTTTTTTGTTCGGTGAAACACAAAGGGTTTTGACCCACCATAATGATTGTACGGCAACTTAGCATGATTGGCTTTGTTTACTTTTGAAAGTTTCTAAAAATTGAATAATGATGCATAATGAAATATATAATAATATTTTAGTTAGGCCAAAATAAATATTAGATAATTTTTCAAGAATAAGCATTAAATAATAATTAAGCAACTGAGTATAAATCATCCACATAGTGTTACTAGTAAAAATCATAAATATTAAAAATTATTACCTGATAATCTTCACTAGCAAAATGTGTGCATAACCAATCACAATCTTCTGGTCGCACATCTTTATAAGGGTGTCACTGCACTTCTTCAGGATCCTTAAAGCTTCAAAAATACTGGGCATGATCATAATGATTATCGCGATAAGTCCTACCCATAAGACAATTAATTGGTACTCAAGGACTAAAGGATCATTCAAATCAATATCAAACTTTGTCTTAAAAAAAAAAAAATATCAATATATTAGTAATTATTAAATATATTCGTAATTAAAAAATTGTACTTAATAAAATTAAAAACAAGTTTACCAATAAACGAGTCATAATCAACTTTTTATCATCAAGGTCAATCTTCATCCACTTTTTAGATTGATGTGGAGCCATGGTTCGTACCAAAAACCCATATTCACTTGACAATCGCTTTGAAGCTAATTCGCACGTGGGTCTCTCAGTTTGAGGATCCATCACAATCCTATTCTTCCTAGAGACCTTGACAATATCTTCGGTGCCTACTCCATGTCTCGTCATACATACTTTCTTCTTTGAAGGAGGAGGCTCTTGCAATATTTAAAAATTTACATTCAATATTAATAATGAATAAAATAAAATAACTTCAAACATTAACATATACAAATACTACCTAATATACTATCATCTCCAATAGGACTGATAGGTGTAATATGTATCAAAGCCGGAGGAGTCGAATAAGGACTCAATGTCGGAGGAGTCCATGCCGGAGAAGCAGATGTCGTAGGAGTTGACGAAATATGAGTATTATGAGAAGTATTCATGCTCGGCGTCATTTTTTTTTACCCTTGTTCCTATTCTTATTAAACATCTAACATAGATAAAATAATTAATATAAAAGTTTTGGCTAGCTAATCATGCATGGATAGTTTTATAAAGCCGAACTAGTTAGTCTAGTACTTGAAAAATTGTGTTCATGAAATATTTAACATAAAATGGTCATCATAATGTTTCCTATTTTTTTTTTTTTATCCGTCAAACCAGCTTTCAGATTTAAAAAAAAAAATTAATAATAATAATAATAAACAAAAACAAACCTAATTAGATGAGAACATAATTCTAACTTCTAAATTGTACCTTAGTTTCTCAAAGTATTACTCAATTTTGAATAACAAAACTTACACCGCCTAAAAATTATCTCAACTTATGAAGCCATGAACAAAAAAACCTTAAGTTGTACTATTAACAAAGCCCTATCCTACTACTATCATAAATTAAAATTAAACAAAACTAATCAACACTAATTGCCCTCAAATCAGCCAAATAACAACTAGAAGCATACACAAGGGAAATCAAGAATCAAGTTTATACTCTATCGAATTCTAGCTATTATAATGAAATCAAATTACAAACGACAACGCTAAAACAATGAATTTAATCCATAAAATGGAAATTAAAACGCACAATTTTCTTAAAATAAATTACAAATCTCAAATTCAATTACAAAATAAAACAAATCATAAAAAGAGAATTCTAGCTACTAAAAAGAAATCAAATTACCAAACAACAACATTGAAACGATGAATTGAATCCACCAAAAAAAAGAAATAGAAGAATTAAAATTCCAAATTTTTTTTGAAATGAAAATAAAATGTTTAACCTTAATTCTCTGTGTTTCCCTACCAACCTTAGCAACGCGATTCGTACCTTAATGAATCGAAGCGCCACACAAAGAGAGAGAGAGAGAGAGAGAGAGAGAGAGAGAGAGAGAGAGAGAGAGAAAATATGTTGGTGGGAACAAATTGAAGGAAGAAGAATATAATGGCGGCTATTTGTAATGATCATTTTAGGCGACGGGTTTATGGGCATTGCGAGCTGGTTAGTTGTTGTAGATAATATTTTATTAACCTAAACCTAAATAATAATAATAATAATAATAATACTAAGATATCAATTGAGTGACGGGTTTATTGTTTTTATCTTTTTTTATGGTGGGTTTATTATATTAACCTAAACCTAAATAATATTATTAAGATATCAATTGAGTGGCGGGTTTATTGTTTTATCGTTTTTTATTAATCACTAGTGTATATCTTCTTATTAGTAGATCTAATTTACATTTTATGGAGTAATAGAAGTAGGGTGTGTAAATGGAATGTTGATATCACTCATGCTAGAATCCAACCGTGAATATGGATAATTGCCAAGGTTTTAAACCCGACACGGGGAGTGACCTGGTTAGGTCACCGGGTTGGCCAGTTGAACCAGTTCAACTGTCGGGTTGAACCGTGATGTCATCATGATGATGTCAGCATGATGACATCATTCTGACTTCAACATGACATATAAAAAAATAATAAAAATGAAACTGTCCAGTCGGCGGGTTGAACCAATTGGACCGGCGGTTCGTAACAAAAATATTCCTGCAGTACATTATAAATGTTGGTATTACACGAAATAAATATTATTAATTTAATTTACTAAATTTAACATTTAAATATAAATATTAAATAATATTATAAATTTATTATAATAATATTATAATAAAATAAAAAATAATACTAACAATAACCTAATAATAATAACAATAATAAATAATAATGATTCTAAACAGCAACAAACAAGTACCAAGCTTAAGCTACCAACAGTGGAAACCTGAAAAACAATTTACCCCATAGTGCTTTTCGTATTTACAAAATAAATAATAATAATAATAATTTTGATTTCTTTTATTAATTACTGATTGGTTTTACGCTTTCAGTTATTGTCATATAAATATAAAATTATATTAAAAATTAAATTCTAACATACTAATGGCAACAATTTTAAGAAAATTGACGCCAAAATGTTTTCATGACAAAACATAGATTGTGTCGCAATACATTTTTGACGTTGTTTTTTATATTTGCATCGCCAAAAACGTTTCCTGACAAACAATTTGTTGTGTAGCTAAATGGATTTTGTGTCATTTTTTATATTTTCAGCAACAAAAACATTTCCCGACGCATAATTTGTTGCGTAGCTAGATTGATTTTGTGTCGTTTATATTTTCGTTGCAAAAAATGTTTCCCGATGCACAATTTGTTGCATAGCCAGATGGATTTTACGTTGTTTTTTATATTTTCGTCACCAAAAAGGTGTTACGATGGGCCTTTTGTTGCATAGCTAAACTTTGTTGGTGTCACTTTATATATTTTCGTTGCCAAAAACATTTTATGACGTCGTGCATTTGCGTTACTAAATACTTTTGGCTACGTTTTGTATTATTTTCATCTCTTAAATGTAACATATAGTTACGTCACAAAACAACTTGGGCCTCGCTTTTTTTATTTTCATCGGCAAAAAACATTGTATGAAGAATTATGTCGTCGCTATGTCCATCGCCAATTTGCTTCACACGATCTCATGCGAGGATTAGAAAGTTCGCAAAACTATTGGCAACCAATTTCATATTTTGTCGCTAATAGTTACCTTTGGTGATGAATTTTGAAATCGTTGCTAACAAATTCATAGCTAAAAGTATATTAAAGATTTAGTTCAGAAAACTAATCTTTCTACAGCTCATGATTGCTCCCCTCATATGGTTTCTAGTTGTAAATTGACAATGAATGATAGTGAGTTGTTTACTGATCCTACTTTATATAGAAAAACCACTGGTTCCCTTTAGTATCTCACCATTAACAAGACATGATATTGCCTTTACTGTAAATAAATTAACTCATATTTACAAGCTCCCACTCTTCTCTATTGGCAAGCTTGTAAAAGACTGATTCGATATCTCAAAGGCTGTCTACATATGGGTTGCACTTTCAAGCTGCAATTCCTCTCATGATTGAAAGCTACAGATGTTGACTGGGCAAGTAATCTTGATGGTCGTCGCTCCACTAGTGGTTATTGAATTTATCTTGGTGGAAATTTGGCTCAATGGAGTTTGAAGGAACAACATGTTGTCACACGTTCATCAATTGAATTAGAGTATCGCTCACTTGCTCAAGATGTTATTGAAGTCATTTGGTTGCGGCAGTTGTTTCAAGAGATTGGTGTTTCTTTGATGAATCTCCCCTTGGTTCTTTGGTGTGATAATGTGAGTGCTGCTTCATTGGCCTCTAAGCGTGTCCAACATGCTTGAACCAAACATATAGAGATTGATCTCCATTTTATCTGAGAAAAGATTGCCAATAAAGTTTTAGTAGTCCAATATATTTCCTCTAATCAACAGCTTGTTGATATCTTTACTAAACCTTTTCCTGTTACTCAGTTTGGCATTTTCTACAACAAGCTCATCAAGGCTTCGCCTTTGTTTAGCTTGAGGGAGGATATTGACTAAAGATATCTTGGGTTGTTAATGTTTGTTGTTGTTGCTTTATTGCTTATGGTCTTCTATTTGTTTATGGATTTATTTTGGTTTGAAGTTGTTGGTGCATATGTTTTCGTTTGCTGTTTGTTTTTGCTAGTATTTTGGTTTGAAGTTGCTGGTGCTTATGTTCTGCTGTTTATTGCTGCTGCATTATGTTTGTGCCACTGAAATTGGTTTCTACTACTACTATTGTGTCTGCTACAACAATTGATGTGTTGTTGAGCAAGCTATATCTAGGCTTCTTCTTTGTCTTGCCTTGCTTAGCTTGAGGGAGTGTTAAAGATTAAAAGTTGCCAAATAATGGAGAAGAGAAGCAGCTTAGTTTGAGGGGAAGTGTTGACCGAAGATTCATGGTGCTAACTGCAAGTTCTCAAAATGTGAGGACCTGACTACGAGTTTCACAAACGATGTCGTTTTACTTTACATGTAAAAGTCTTCTTCCCAAATGATTCTTCAGAGTTTGTTAGCTGCTGCTGCTTTACTCTTTTTCACTCTTACTTCACTTCGTTTCTTTCAAGTATAAAAGCAGCCACTCGATTGTGTCAAGATAGTGAAAATCAATACAAAGAATCATTTAGTTAAGAAGTTTATCTTTTTTTTTTTTTCAACTTTCACATGGTATTAAAGCCATAGACTCACGTCAATGGCTGATTTTTTTGGTGTTAACCTCTCTACAAATAGCATGAATAAGCTCCAAAATTCTACTGATTCACACTCCTTGATCTTGTCTTCAAGCTTACAAGTGATTAATCCAAAGTTGACGCGAGACAACTATCGAGACAACTATTGATTTTGGCGATCGTAGGCTCTCTCTACTGTTAGAGCTCATGAGCTGGAAGAACACCTCACAGGTTTAATTCCTTGTCCTCAACCTCTAATTTCATCAGAGATTGATAATTCCTTTGAAATAGAAACTGCTCTATCTAAAAATAACCTAACCAAAAGCAAAGTTAATCTGGTGTATATCGCTTGGAAATGAACTGACAAGTTTCTAGTCACTTGGTTACTTGCTTCAATCTCTGAATGCATGTTCAGTTGTATATCAAAATGTCAGCTCTTGTCTGAAATTTGGTTTGCTCTTGAGCGAGAATTCCTAAATGATTCTAAAGCCAAAGCTCTACATTTGAAAAACTTACTACAAACTACACAGAAAGGCAATTTGAGCATTAGTGAGTATGTTAAGAAGATGAAAAGTGTAGCAGAAAGTTTATCTACTAGTGGTCCAGTTATCGCTGATAAAGATGTACTCCAGTATGTGTTAGACGGTTTGGGACCTAAGTTTGATGCAGTAGTGGTTAACTTGACCTCATGGCTAGAATCCAAGTTTGACACAGTGACACTTCAAAAAGCACAGTTCTTGTTACAGAAGTATGAGCTGAGGTTAGAAAAGTTCAATTCTGTTGATTTTTCAACTAGTTCTGTCCATGTTGCTGCTGTGAGTAATGCTGGTCTTAAGCCATCCTTTATGAACACTAATAATCCTTCAAATGATCTTGTAAATCCTTCAAGTTCCTCATCTCAATTTCCTCTATCTCTAAATACTTTATCCAATCCATCATTTGCACAACACTATCCTTTACCTGCTCCAGTTCCTTCTGTCCATTATGGCCAATTTTTTCACTCAACACCTTCTAATCCTTATGGTGCTTCAACTATTTCTTGTCAACCTACTAGATCTATGAATTCTGGATGAGGAAGAGGTAGAGGAAACGGTAGGGGCAGGCTAATTTGTCAACTAAGCAGCAAAATTGGGCACACTGCTGTGCAATATTATCATCGGTACAATTCCAACTACAATAGTGCCCCTCCTCAGTTCAATTCAAATAATCACTGCATAGGAGTTGTAAGTGGTGTATCTTCACAGTTCAGTTCTTCTAGTCACTCAATTGGGAATGGATCTTTCAATTCCAGTGAGCAACACAATAGACCATTTACCAATCCAAACAATCAAACAAGCCAAATCTCTTCACAACAACCTCTTTAGTCGTTATAACCTGGATTTGTCTCCTTTAATACAGCACAATCATATGGCAACTATAGTGGCCTTAATCACCAGCAACAGCATTTTGCCTCACAACCACAAAATTTCACAATTCCAAGCCAGCAGATCACAACACCAACTCAAGCCTACTTTGCCTCTCAACAACCTTTACCACTTAACGCACAACCTTCATCCTATATACCTGTTGCATCAATTGCCTACACAACTCCTCAAGATCCTGCCTAGTATATGGACTCCGGAGCTACGGATCACATCACTTTTGACCTCAATCAGTTGACTGTTAGGAGAAACTATGGTGGAGCTGATCAGCTACAAGTAGGTAGTGGTGAGTTCCTTAACATCTCACATATTGGTTTTACTTCCTTACCTAGCTCTTTACAATCTAAATGTTTACATTTAAAAAATGTTTTACGTGTACCTAAAATCACTAAAAATCTCCTCAGTATATCTAAGTTCACTAAGGATAATAATGTTGTTGTAAAATTTAACTCTAATTGTTGCATTGTTAAGGACAAACTTTCCAAGGTAGTGTTACTGAAGGGAGAACTTAATGCTGGACTCTATCAGTTGAGACTTCCCTATGTCAGTCCTCTACCTTCCTTCGATCACTCTACTACACCTCTTAAATGTCAGAGCTTTGTCTCATCAATTGAACCTACAAAAGTTACTCCTAGTGAACCTGAGTCTGCTGTTAAAAATAAGCCTATTGTTGATAATGAGTCTGTAGGAAGCTGTGTTAAAACCTCAAGTCTTGTTACTTGCAATAATCTTGTGTCCAACCTTAAGAACAAGTCCACATACTGTCTTAAGGATAACAGTACCAAAAATAGCAGTAATAAAATGGCTAGTGAATCTGTTTTGAACAATTGTAATTCTGTTGCTTTCAATAACGTTGGTTCTACTTTGACACATTGTGCTAGTATTTCTGACATTTCTGCTATTGATGTATCATCAAATACTACTCATGCTAATTGTTTTGCAATTTTTGATAATGATTCTGATATAACTGATGCATCAGCATGCTCTGTTAATGCTTTATTACATAACACCTCTGGTAATTGTTCCCATGTGTCTGATGTTGATAAAGCTAATTGTTTTGCTATATTTGATAGTGATTCTGATATGTCTGATGCATCAGCATGCACTATCAATACTCCCTTACATACTATCTCTGATTATTGTTCTCATGTGTCTGATATTGCAACTTCATTAAATACAAACCATGTTGAAATACACATAAATCATTTGTCTGATGTAGATGCATCTATTTATACTACTCCCAACTCTAAGTCAAGAATCACTGACTGGCCATCCTTAGCATTACAAGTTGTTAGCAACAAAGAAACTACTTCCTCACTTTGGCACAATCGTCTAGGTCATTCACACTCGATAGTTTTTAATAAAATCATGCATCAAGTGCACTCAAATTCGTCACAAACTATTCCAGCACTATCTTTTTTTGATGCCTGCCAACTTGGTAAAGTACATAGAAACCATTTTCCCATCTCTAATTCTAGAGCCACTAAACCATTAGAGTTGATTCATAGTGATATATGGGGTCCTGCTCCAATTGCATCTTTAGAAGGGTTCAAATACTATATCCATTTCCTATATGATTATAGCCGATTTACATGGTTATTTCCCTTAAGAACCAAGGCTAAAGTGCAATATGTTTTTAACAAATTTCATCACTTAGCCGAGAGACAATTCCGACATAAAATACATTGTTTACAATTTGATCAAGGGGGTGAGTATAGAGGTTTAGTGCCTTACTTAACAAAAACAAGAATCCAGTTTAGGTACTCGTGTGCTCATGTGAATCAACAAAATGGACGTAGTGAAAGGAAGCATAGACACTTAGTAGAGACAGGTCTAACCTTGCTAGCACATGCATCCATGCCTATGCATCTCTGGTGGTTTGCCTTTGACACTGCTGCTTTACTAATAAATAGAATGCCTAGTGCTGTTCTGGATTTTATTTCACTGTATTAGGTGCTATTTAATAGACCACCCTTATACAATTCTTTAAAGGTCTTTGGGTCTGCTTGTTTCCCTTATTTGAGAGATTATAATCAACATAAACTTAGCTTTCACTCTTCAAAGTGTGTGTTTGTAGGATACATCCTAATTCACAAAGGTTATAAGTGTCTAAGTGCCGAAGGAAACAAGCTCAAATTTGCCCTTATTGCCAGAGGGTTTCAGAATTCCATCTTTGATTCAAGTTTGTTCATTTGCAAAAATTTTGATCATGTTACATATATTCTTATATATGTGGATGACATTTTGATTACTGGATCCAACTCTTCATCCATACATCAGCTTGTGCAAGAATTGAATGACTAATTTGCCTTAAAGACACTTGATTCTATCAAATACTTCTTGGGGTTAGAAGCTATAAGAACACCTACTAGTAATCACTTAAAACAGACTAAGTACATTGTTGATTTACTTGTCAAGAAACAAATATTGGATTCTCATGCATGTTCTACTCCAATGGCTGTTGGTACAAAACTCTGCTCTATAGATAGTCCTTTATTCAAAGACCCTAGTCTTTATAGGAGTACCATAGGAGCTCTCCAATACCTTACCCTTACTAGACCCGATATAAGCTTTGTAGTAAATAAACTGAGTCAGTACCTTCAAGCTCCTACTGAGCTCCAATGGCAGGCTTGCAAAAGGGTTTTAAGGTATATAAAAGGCACTCAATATTATGGACTACAATTCAGGCCAGCACCATCTCTCAGCATTGAATGTTATGATGATGCTGATTGGGGTAGTAGTTTGGATGACAGAAGGTCTACAAGTGGGTATTGTGTGTTCTTTGGTCCTAATGTAATCCAATGGAGCTTAAGAAAACAGAAAGTGGTTGCTCTTTCATCAACCAAAGTTGAGTATAAAGCGTTAGCTAACGCAACCACCGAAATTGCATGGCTGCAGAGCATGTTTTCAGAATTAGGATTGAACCTGAAAACTCCTCCTGTTATTTGGTGCGACAATGTGAGTAATGGTGCTCTTGCTGCAAATCCTATTTTCCATACACAGACCAAACACATTGAAATTGATGTTCACTACATCAGGGATCAAGTTCTTGCAAAGAAGATTGCAGTTCAGTATGTACATTCCCAGCTACAAATAGCAGATGTGCTAACCAAGACTCTATCAATAACTCAAATTCAAGAACTGAGATAGAAATTGAATGTTCTTGCCATGCCTTTTGCTGATTTAGAAATGACTGTAGAGGTTAAGCATTAGCAAACCTGTTAACACCACAGTTGAATAACAGATCAGCAGTCATGTTTGCAGCTAAACAACAGGTCAGATCAGCAGTCATGTTCACGGCTGAACAACAGGTTAGAATCAATGCAGTTGAACATCAGATCAACAGTTATGCAGTCATATTAATGCAGAATCAATGCAGTAGATCAGTAGTTATGCAGTTATGTCAATGCAAAATTAATGCAGTAGATCAGTAGTTATGCAGCTATGACAATGCAGAATCAATGTAGCAGATCAGTAGTTATGTTGTTAATGCAGAATTTTTTTTTTAGTTCCAAAGAGAAGAGCAGTAAAAAGAGTCAATTTCCTTACTGATAGAAAGTAGAATCAGTTTAGTTTGCGGGGAAATGTTGAAGATTAAAAGTTGCCAAATAATGGAGAACAGAAGCAGCTTAGTTTGAGGGGAAGTGTTGACCAAAGATTCATGGTGCTAACTGCAAGTTCTCAAAATGTGAGGACCTAACTGTAAGTTTCACAAACGATGTCGTTTTACTTTACATGTAAAAGTCTTCTTCCCAAACGATTCTTCAGAGTTTGTTAGCTGCTGCTGCTTTACTCTTTTTCACTCTTACTTCACTTTGTTTCTTTCAAGTATAAAAGCAGCCACTGTATTGTAACAAGATAGTGAAAATCAGTACAAAGAATCATTCAGTTAAGAATTTTATCTTTCTTTTCTTTCAACTTTCACAGGGAGGATGTTGAATGATGATTGAAACAAGTTGTTGACTTTTAAGTCAAAGTTAACTAGAGTTAGTAGCTTTAGTTAAGATAACCATAGTTAAAGAGTTTGTATAAAAGGATAACAACGTTCCATTGTTAAGCAAGTTGAAGATTAATAAAATCTCTCTTCGAAATTAGATCATAAACTTCTTTAGTGTGCATTATATAACAGAGTTATATATGATCCTTATCTTTCCAATTTTAGCTTAAATAAAAAATTTCATGATTTTAGAACATATGCATGGACGTAATAAGAAGACATTTCTAAGCTAAAAATACTAATTTAACTAGTGAGAAATATGAAAAGATATAACAAAAATCGTGAAAAGAAACATATACTTATTATATTCAATTGTCGCACAAGAGTGGCAAGCTGCATTGTATTCATCCTTTAGTCCTATCATGTCATCCAACCAGGCCCCATCCAACCAAGCTCAACACCACAAGCTTATACATGCAATTTTATTTAGTAATTTGGCATGTCAAAATTACTTGTGAGTTTGGGGTCCAACGAGTCTTATCCTAACGGAATTGGATTTGTGTAGTAAAAATTTTGGCAATTTTTTTTTTTTTTTTTGCATTGTATTCATCCTTTAGTCCTATCATATCATCCGACCAAGCCCCACCCAACCAAGCTCAACACCACAAGCAGAGGTGGGCATTTGGGACTGGGTCCAAAAACCTAGTCTTAAAACCCGGTCCTAAGACTGGTCCTAGGAGGCTTGGTCCCAAAACGAGACTAGGCCTAAGGAGGAGGGCTCAGGCCCTCCTCCAAGGCCCGGGCCTAGGATCGGTTCCAGCCTTGGGCCCAAATTTTTTTTGGATTTTTTCAATTTAGTCCCCTACACAATTACATAAAACCCTCTATAAATTTTAAAATAAACATAAATTACAAGGGTTAAAATAAAATTTTACAAAATTTATAAAAAAAATAAAAAATTTACTAACCGTTGGCAAAAGCCAACGGTCACTGCAAGCTAATGGTTATAATTTATATTATAACCTTTTTTTTCATTACCCCCCTAACTACACTATAAATAACCCTAAAATCTTTCATTTTTTCCACACCAATCAATCTCTCATTCTCTCAATCTCTCAACTCCAAATCTTCAATCAAATTTTTATTCAATTTATATTTATATTTATAATTTATTCATATTATTTATTTATATTATTCATTTTTTTTCTATTTTTCAATATCATCATAATTTCATATTATTATTTAATTTCTTTTCATTTTAATTATTTATTATTTTATCATAAATTTATAATGGCTTCCCCAAATGAGTTTTACGTTCCATCCACCGAAGAAATGGAAGTGTTCAATCTATTTTCACCATTTCCTCCAGAGGAAGCAGCTACAATTCCACAACCACATTCGGTCGGGACGAGGTGTAGTCAAACACATGCGAGCTGCGAGTCAACGGGCATGGGCATAGCCCAACCCCCCCAACCATCAAAGAGGGTCGTGTCCGATGTATGACGACACTTCACCAAATCAAAACGGCCAAAGCCAAATGGGGAGGGGGAAGAATCGTGTGGGATATGTAATTTCTGTGGAACCATTATTAGAGCGGACAAGGGGACTTCGACGATGCGACGACAGATGGAGAAGAAGCACCCCCAAATAATGCAGTTGTCGGATACATCTTCAAGCAAATCAGGTAGACAAATTCAAACTTAACTTAATTTTAATCCACAATCCTCAACTCTTTCAACATGGCAATACAATGCACATGTTGCACGAGAGGAAATAGCAAGATTCATAGTTGTTACGAACTCTCCCATTTGTTTATCTGAAAATCCTTATTTTATTCACATGATTAAAACTGCATTTTGTCCCGCATATACCCCTGTTAGTAGAAGTACAAGTAGAAGAGATATACTAAAAATTTATAACAAAATAAATAATAAACTTACAAAAGAATTTCAAAATTTTAGGAATATATCTATTGCACTTACATCGACATATGGGCTTGTAGATCAAAAACCGATTTTTTTAACTATCACAGTACATTTCTTAGATCATAATTGGGGTTTACAACAAAAATTGATGGGTTTTAAACCATTATATGAAAAACATAGTGCTGAAATTATTTATTTTACAATTCTTGAAATTTTGCAAGAATATTTATTTACTGATAGAGTTGTAGCACTAACGCTAGATAATGCAACTGATAACACCGCGACAATCTCTTTATTTGAAAAGAGATTGGATCCGCGTGGTGAAAGCAAATTTTTTCACCAAAGATGTGCTTGTCACATCATCAATTTGATAGTTAAAGCAAGTTTAGATGTTATACATTCGAAAATGGAGATGGTGTGCACGGCTATCGAATTTATCGTCAGCGATAGCAATAGAAGAAGGCAAGAGTACGTCAAATATTGTAAGCAATAGGACCCACCGGTTCGACCTTTGAAGTTATGTACGGACATGCCTATCCGTTGGAACTCCACCTACTTGATGTTGGAAAAAGCTTTGCCAACCACGAAACAAATTACAGATTTCGTCAACCGGAAGCACTGTCCAGAGTAAGTTGTCAGCTATGATGATTAGGCGGTTTGTGAACTTTTTTATCAATTTCTTCATATTTTTTATGATGCTACCAATACATTAAGTGGTATTTATTATCCGACTACTAATTTAGTGTTAGATATTTTACTTCAAATTGCTAAAACTTTTGCTCAATATAGATATAATAATGATTTAAGGGAAATTGTTTTAAAGATGGAAGAAAAATATGAGAGATATTGGTTAGATATTCCATTCTTATATGGATTAGGCCGGCCATGATTATATGTCTTATTTGACTAACTTTAAACAAAAATTGGATAGGCTTTTTTCTTTATATGAGAACAGGTACAATGGAAATGGAAGTGGAAGTAGAACGTTCAGGAGAGAGGATCCGGACCTTAATGCAGCCCTCCGTCAAGGATCGAGCAAGTGGACGTATGTGGAACATAGCGGAAGTAGCAGCTCCAGCTCATACATACATGTACCAAATGAGTTGAATCGTTACCTACAAGTGGACCTATTCTTTATGACGATGAAGGAGCAACATGATATGGATATTCTTTAGTGATGGAACCAACATGAAAGTCGATTCCCCCATTGTAGCCCAACGAGTGGTCGGATTGTTGAAGACAGAAAATGTTCTTTAACTAATGAGATGATTAAAGTGATAACGTGTTTACGGGATTGGACTCATGCAGAAAAAAGACTACAACAGCACCCTGAAGATCCCGAACTACTCGAACTCTTTAGGAATACAGATTTGAATGATGTAAATATTGTTGACGATGAAAATGAATAATTTAATTAAAAAAATTATTTAATTATTTATTTGTGAAGCTTGAATGTGTGAAATTGGAATTTATGTTAAAAATTAAAATTAACTATTAATTTATTTATTATTTTTTGAAATTAATTAAATTTTTAGAAACTTACTAATCTACCCTTGAAAAATACTAAAAACCTCCTATAAAATTTCATTTCGCCCCTAAAATTTAAAAAAAAAACAAGGGGGGAATTATCCAAGCCCATAGGACTGATCCTGGGCCCATAGGACCAGTCCTAGGGATCGGTCCGGGTCCTCATATTTCTCATGGGCTTGGGATCGATCCTAGGCCCATGAGCAACTGGTCCCATTTGGGACCAGTCCCAAATGGGCCTAGGCATAGGCCTACTTGGGATTGGTCCTTGACCAGCTCTAACCACAAGCTTATATATGCAATTTTATTTAGTAATTAGGCATGTCAAAATTACTCGTGAGTTTGGGCTCCAACGAGTCTTACCCTAACGGAATTGGATTTGTGTAGTAAAAATTTTGGCAATTATCTGGCTCGAAAATTTTGCTAGGTTAAAGCAAAATATACCTTTAAATGTCATTGAACTTGCTCAACAGTACATGCTTGAAAGTTTATTCATATTCAAAAAGCAAGCAACCAAATAAAAGATAAAGAAAAAATAAATATTATCCACGTAAATACAACACACGAGACATTTGTATCATATTACTTTCTAAGACCATCTCCAACCCATTGCACCAATTTGGTGCAAAATTGCACCAAATTGGTGCAAATTTTGGTGCAAAATTGCACCAAATTGGTGCAAATTTTGGTGCAAAATACTATTCCATCTCCAACCCACAACACCAAATATTACACCAAAAAGAATATTCCTTAGAATATTCTTTTTTTTCTTTTATTGTAATAATCAACAATTAATCTATTTGACTCATTATTTTTATATATATTAATTAAATATTGGGAATGATATTTTTATTAAATAATAATTATTTTGAAAATTATACTAATTTAATAAAATTAAGCATTTATTTAATCAAATAAACATTACATTTAATATAGAAAAACATTACATCTAATATACAATGATACAAAAAAATAATAATAATAACAACAACACAAAGGTAAAATTCCATATTGATAGTAATTTAATTTTCCGAATTAGTATGTTCTTCCCACAAATGATCAATTAACGCATTTCGAAGAGCATGGTGAGCCTCTGTATCCAAAATGGCATGGGTTGGATTTGAATTCTATAACCGATCCAAGCCTACGTGAGTTTTTTCAAAATGAGCAATCAAGAATTATGCAAAAAAGAGCTCAACAACAAGGTCAAGGATCTCAAAATAACTCTAGTTCTTTTCAATATTTTGATGATCTTACTGGATCAGGAACTAATATACCGGAATACTAAATTGTTATTTTAGTTTATGTTGTATTTTCTTTTCATTTTAGTGTTTTTAAATTAGTGTTAATTTTTATTTTGAGTTATTGTAGTTTAATATTTGCATTGAATAAAGTTCTATTTTTAATTTTTCATCATTTTTTAAATTATATCATTATTATGAATTTATTATTATAAATAATAATCAAATTAAATTAAATACAAATACTCAAATTTGGTGTAAAATTTAATACTCAAATTAACTTAACAAAGTTAAAAACAAAAAAACAAAAAAACAAAAAAAAAATTAAAAAAGAAATATATATATTTTATTCGTGCTACAATGCCACACTATTTTGGCGTGATGCTACAGTGCCACACCAAAATGGTGTGGGTTGGAGATGCCCTAATGCAATAAAGCGTAGTAAATACTACTACAATTTTTTTTTTTTTTTTTTTGGCAGTTATATGTATTTGTAAAGTTCTATTAAAAGTTATAATCTCATAAAAGCAAGAGGTAATTAAAGAGATCAAATCCTATACCAATTTAATTAATTATTTGTGATTTAAAAAAAAAAAAAAAAAAGAGAGAGAGAAATCATATATGCTTAATTAATTAATTACTCATACTTCTGCCACCAGATAACCGTCTTCATATATGTTTTGAAGAGATTGTGCAACATATGGAAATAATATTTACAAGTCTTCTGCGAGTGCCCAACTGCCAACTCCAGTAATTTTCATAATTCATTCCTAAAAATCAAACTTTTATCATGAGTAATCGCTCTCTGCCTAAAAATCACAGTATTATCTTCAAACAAATAGGCCCCCACAAGCCCAAATTGTCTCATCATCTACCTCCATATAAAGAGCCCAACTTCTATCATTTTGTTCGCCAAAAACCATCAAGACATTTTCAGATTAAATAGGTTTCAAAAAATGGTGAAGGAAAGAAACAATGCAATGGTTGCCACAGTAGTTCTGGTGGGTTTGTTGGTGCTCCATTGTAAGATGGTTGAAGCTGTAACTCATGTTGTTAGGTGGTGAAAGTGGTTGGACTTATGGCGTTCAAACATGGCCTTATAAAAAGAAATTTAAGGCTGGTGATACTCTCGGTGAGTTTCTATTTCCCTTTTTGCTTCCGCTTTTCTCGTCACCTTGTCTAAATTTATTCAACTGATACACATTTTCAGATTTTCGTAATGCATTATTAATACATTTGTGTTGAATTCATATGCAGTATTTAATTATAGCCCAAAGGAACACAACGTGGTGTCTGCAAGGAAGAAAGAGTATGATAAATGCAACCCATCATATGATTCAAAAGTATATAACACAGGACACGATAAAATCATAGTTAAAAAGGGAGAAAACTATTTCGTCTCCGGTTTCGGAGGCCAATGCGCCTCTGGACTCAAATTATTCGTTCATGCAGAATAATCATCCGCCTGCCTTCTCATGATATATAAAAATGTACTAAATAAAATGTTCGCTGAGTGGCTGACATGCATGTATGGTTTTTCTTTCGTTTCCAGGAAAGGTTATAGCATTTTTCTAATTAAGTTTTTTATGGGAATCCGTAGCATAAGGAAAAGCTGTCTGAACGAATTGTCAGACGAAATACAGGTAATAAAGCAAAGGTTCTGACCAAACTTTGGAGCTTTTTAAACTATATGATTCGTTTGTTTCTATTTTTTGGAATACTATTATTAGTATTCTTAAAAGAGTTAAACAGTAAAATGTTATTATTTTTAAAATATTATTTTATATTTTTTAATTTATTTTAAATTTTTTAAATTTATTAATTTAACTAAATACCTCTAAATATTTTTTTAAAAAATTACAAAAACACTCCGACCATCCTTTAGCGATGGTGATCGACTGTTCGTATTTAATAAGTGGGTTAGGAGTATTTTTGTTAACTTTTAATATTTTATTATAAAGGTATTTAGTAAATAAACAAACATAGGGGATATTTTTATTAATTTCTAAATCCTACATCTTAATACCCGCCCAATTTAACTTTTTTCAAAAGATTATTCTAAAAACTATCAGAATAATGACCAAACGGAGCCTATGTGCTTTAAAATATTAGATGTATTTTATGTTTTTAATATATTTTCTTAGATCTAAGACATGGTGTGTTCATAAACTTATTGGCTCTATTGTTGAAAGCGAACCGCACTTAATTACCCAATTGTAATATTTTTAGGTTGTAAACTAACAAACTAATTGAACATATAAGTTAACGAGTCTCATTTGCAATGTTTTCAACTTTATGTTTCTTTAATTATATTGTATTCAGTGTTATTTGAAATTCTAGAAATTAAATGAATATATATATATAACTTTAATTAATATAAAATTTATCTACATGGGCTTCCGGAATCACTTTTGATTAGTAGCTCCCAACCCAATATATAGATAAAGTTGTATAGATAAAAGGGTTGTTTTACCGTTACAATTAATGGGCTTCTGGAATCACATATTTTTCTTAATATCTTTCATGCAATCAAATTGATGAACAAAATTTTGTCTCACAAGTGAAAGAATCAATATGGTAGTATGGTAAGCATATACGAGAATCGTACCCACAGAGATTTGTAAAGTTATTCAATTAAATCTAATTAGGCAATTCCTTAAAAGAATAAAATAAAAATAGGCTAATGGAATTATTGAAATTAACTAAACATTTTTGAGAGAAGTTGGATTTTGATCACAAGTAATTTAAAGTGCAAGTGATTGATAAAAGCTTTTGAGATTGACTTTACTAACAATGAATGGAAACACTGTTGGGTGGAGAAAATACGTCCGAGTATTGGTGAATAATAGATTGGACAGGGCTGGGGAGGGTAGCTTCTGGTAAGTCTATGTGGTGAAGATATATTTGGAAAAGTTGGCCACGTGAAAAAGGTGGGGGGAGAGAATTGCAACATAGAAAGGATACTGAGTTGTTCTCATGCAATACACACTATCAGCCTTGTAACTCAAACTCCATCAGCAAGTTATGAAAGTCCCATAAAATTGTCCCTAAGGCGGGAGCGCCTAAAACATAGTCACAGCCTACCAAAGGAAACAAAAAGAAATCCATTGTAATAGTGAATCCAGAGAAGTCCAGTGAAACATACCTACACTGAACCTTACTATGAAGTGATTCTCCATTAGCCAACATGACATTGATCAAGGAGGAAGAAGTCACTGGAAGGCCAACTTTGGTAGCTATGGTTCGGTTTAAGAAGTTATAAGTGTTGACAATTGTTAGGGCCAAAAAAAGTCCTCAGCCCAAATACGAAGACGCCTTCAACAAAGCTGGAAGCTAGGGCCCAATTCCGATTAGGCCCACAATAGAGTTCTGCAGATGAGGCCTGTTCATTACGCTTTCCCACTTGCTCACCATTCGAACCCAATCAGCAGAGGCCCGATTCATTTAGGCCTCATTGCCAGCTTATTTGGGCCCATGCCTTCTGATCCTAGAACACCTTCTGGACTTAAGATCTACTTGGAGCCCAGGGTCGCCTACGTACTCTAGTTCTATCTGAACTATACTAAAGAGATCAATCACTACCCTAATTCATCTAAGATCCAAAAAGGATAAGTAAACCACAATAATTCTTTGTGTTCTTTGTGTTCTTGTTTAGGTTGCATGTGTGAGATTGAATCTATGTGAAATTGCTTTCGTTGCATAACAGTGGTATTAGAGCTATTTCTTGGAGCCTAGATCTGGTGATTAGAGAATCATAGTCCCGATAGAAGAAGTTTCATGAAATTAGGGTTTTGCAAAATTAGGGTTTCGTGAAATTAGGGTTTCGAAAAATTTGGGGGTTTTCTAAGATTGGCTTCTATGAGTTTCCAATTTGTTCTAAGGAGTTGGGATTGAGTGAGATTTGTTAATTTTTGACAAATCTTGGGTAAAGTCTTGGATTCCAGGGTTCATATAAAATTAGGGCAAATAGGATTAAGGGTTTCAATTTGGGGCTTTCATAAATTAACCCTAAAATGACCACAAACACCACCACATGATTAGAAATAAATCAATACGATAGGAAGATTGATTTTAGAAGCTGGAAGAAGAAGATGAAAGCCCTCCTTTCGCACAACAAGGTTGCAATCGTATTGGAAAATGATCCCAAGAAGTGGTCAGAGGAAAGACTGAAGAAGAAGGAAGAGATTGACGAAAAGGCATACTACTTGATCGTGATGAATCTCTCGGACAGTGTGCTTCGAAAGGTAGATGGAATTCGAAACTGCTCTTGGTTTATGGGGTAAGTTAGAATCTCTATATGCCTTACAGTCTGAACCGAATCTGGCTTTCTTAAAGGGAGCCTTATTCTCATATAAAATGGATAATTCAAAGTCTATTGAGGAGAATTTAGATGAGTTCCTTAAGATGAATTTGATATTGAAAGGCACAGACCAAGAATTAAGAGAAAGAAGTCTGGCCATGATACTGCTAAACTCGTTATCAGATGGCTACCAGGTAGTCAAGAATGCCCTATAGTACTCAGGTACTGTATCCAGTGTAGATTTGATTGTTGCCAGACTTAAGGCTAGGGAGTTAGAGCTTAAAACCCTTAAGAGAAACAACAATACTCTGTTTGTGAAGGGTAGATTAGAAACTGGTCAATTTAGCAAAGGCAACCAACCTAGTCATGGGGTAAGAATAAGAAGAGATGGAAAGGGAACAGTAAGGCCAAGACTGAAACTAGGAAGTGTTTCTACTGTAACAAAACAGGTCATCTAAAGAAAAACTGCTTTGACTGGAAGAAGAAACATAAACTAGGAAATACAGAGAATAATTTGGCCACCACCAGTAACCTAACTGATGAACCAGAAGTCTTAACATTGTCAATATCTGACACTACGAAGGAATGGGTGCTAGATTCAGGCTACACTTTCCATATGAGCCCGAATAGGAGTTGGTTCCAAGATTTTGAAACTTCTGAACATGAGACAGTATACATGGGGAACAACCAAGCCTATAGGGTTAAGGGAATAGGCAGCATAACCCTTAGGTAAAGTGGGGGGAAACTAATTAGGCTAACCAAAGTAAGGTATATCCCTAATCTAAAAAGAAACCTCATCTCTTTAGGTACCCTGGATGGAGCAGGATGCTGCTATAAGGCTGACAGTGGGTGGTTAAATGTCTATAAGAATGAAAAGCTAATCTTAACAGGAGAAAAGAAAAATGGCCTTTATATTCTTTGTGGAAGTTTCTATTCTGATTGTAATAACACTACATTTGTTTCTTCAAACTTATCTATGACTGAAAAGTGGCATTTAAGATTAGGTCATATGAGTCAGAAGGGAATGGATATTCTAAATAGCCAAGGGCAGTTTGGGAAAGATACTGTCACTAGTCTAGAGTTTTGTGAAAATTGTGTCCTTGGTAAACAGCATAGGAACAGCTTCTCTAAGGGTGTACATTTAGCTAATAACTGTCTGGATTATTTACATTCTGACTTATGGGGGCCAGAAAAGGTGAAATCTCATAGTGGAAATAGTTACTTCCTCTCAATCGTAGATGATTACAGTAGAAAAGTCTGGGTCTTCCTATTTAGGTCCAAAGATCAAGCCCTAACGAAGTTTAGAGACTGGAAAACTTTAGTAGAAAATCAGGTTAGTAGAAAAGGTCAAAGCCCTAAGGACAGACAATGGGCTTGAGTTCTGTAACTTGGAGTTTGATAAGTTCTGTAGTGATCAAGGGATCTTGAGGCATAGGACTGTCAGAAATACCCCTCAACAAAATGGAGTTGCTGAGAGAATGAACAGGACACTCTTAGATAAGGTCAAGTGTTTACTAATCACATCCAACCTCCCAAAAACATTCTGGGGAGAGGCCCTCTCCACAGCTGCTTACCTAGTGAATAGAAGCCCCTCTATAGTCATGGGGCTAACCTGTCCAGAAGAAAGGTGGTCAGGAAGGAGGCCAGAACTAGGTCACCTAAAAGTGTTTGACTATACTGCTTATGCACACACAATGGGGGCCAAACTGGAACCTAGATCCTCTACGTGTGTGTTCCTTGGATATCCTGAGGGCACAAAAGGGTACAGATTGTGGGATAGAGAGTCACTAAGAGTCAAAATCATAGTAAGCAGAGATGTTGTGTTTAATGAGGGAGTTTCCCCATGCAAAGGAACTAACCCTGATGCAGGTACTACCAAAAGCACAGAAACAGCCACCATTCAGACCAGTGCTACTCAGATTGAGGTGGAACCCATAACCCAACAACTAAATCCACCTCAAGCACAAGCACAATAGCAACTTGAAACTGACACAGCACTTGAAGAACCTGATCAAGGTGCAGATGAAGAAACGGAAGAGTTCCTAGAACCACAGCAAAATGAACTGATGGACTACCAACTGGCTAGAGACAGAACATGGTGAGAGGTAAGACCACCCTCAAGATACTCATATGCAGAACTGATTTATATAACTCTTCTTGCAAGTACTAAGGTGCTAAGGTCAAAACCTGAGACTTATCAAGAGGCCATGGAATCCAGAGATAGAGACAAATGCAAAGTAGCCATGGAGGAGGAAATGCAGTCCTTGAAGGTAAATGAAACATGGTCACTGGTTCCTAAACCAAGAAACTAGAAGCTAACTCAATGTAAGTGGCTCTTCAAACTAAAAGATGGCATTTCCATAGCTGAACCCCCTAGGTATAAAGCCAGACTTGTGGCAAAGGAGTATACCTAAAAGGAGGGAATAGACTTCAATGAAGTCTTTTCCCCTGTGGTCAAATACAAAACTATCAGAATGATATTGTCAGTAGTTGCATACCAAGACCTAGAACTTGAGCAATTGGATGTCACCACTCCTTTCCTTCATGGAAACCTTGAGGAGTAGATCTATATAAGCCAGCTTATGGGTTTTATTGACCCTAAGGTTCCAGACCATGCATGTCTCCTTAAAAAGTCTTTATATGGGTTAAAACAGTCTCCTAGGCAGTGGTACAAAAGGTTTGACACATTTATAGTAGGTATAGGATTTACTAAAAGTCAATACGACAGTTGCTTCTATTTTAAAATGAATAATGATATGCCTATTTACTTACTCCTATACGTTGATGATATGCTGTTGATTAGTAAGTCAAAATCTCAAATTAGTGACTTAAAGAAGAAGTTAAATTTTGAATTCAGTATGAAAAACCTAGGGAATGCCAAGAAAATTCTAGGCATGGAGATAAATAGGGATAGGAGAAGGGGTGAACTTAGGTTGCAGTAACAATCCTATTTACTGAAATTAGTCACAAAGTTTGGCATGGCTGGTGCCAAACTAGTGTTAATGCCCCTAACCAGTCAGTTTATACTCAGTAAGTCCCAATGTCCCAAAACTGAGATAGATGTGTTGAGAATGGAATCTGTCCCATATGCTAATGTTGTGGGGTCCCTGATGTATGCCATGATAAGTACTAGGTCGGATTTAGCTTTTGGCATTTCCATGTTGAGTAGATATATGTCTAACCCTGGTATGGAGCATTGGACAGCCTTGAAATGGATGTTGAAATATATAAACAGTACTGTATGTGTTGGTCTTGAATATTGTAAAAGAAATGCTGCATTTGATCTGGTTGGGTTTGTAGATGCTGGTTTTGCAAGGGACAAGGATATCAGGAAATCAACTACAGCATATTTCTTCACATTGGGTGAAAACTGTATAAGCTAGAAGTCACAACTGTAGCCTATAGTAGCCCTGTCCTCAACTGAATTAGAGTACATTGCAGTGACTGATGCATTTAAGGAAGCTCTGTGGTTAAAAGGAATCCTGACAGAAGCAAATTTAATCAGTGGGAAGGTGACAGTGTACTCCGATAGTCAGAGTGCAATCCATCTGAGCAAGAATCCAGTGTATCACGAAAGAACTAAACATGTGGATGCCCGCTACCATTTTGTGAGAGATAAAGTTGTAAATGGAATCATTGAACTTAAAAAGGTAGCCACAAAGGAAAATCCAGCAGACATGGGCACCAAGATAGTCACCCCAGCAAAGTTCAAGCATTGCCTAAACCTGCTGTATGTAAAATAGTCTAGAGTGACAAAAGAGCCATAAAGGAATGGAACTGAGCAAGCTACACAAAGAAATTGTTTCTAGAGCTTCCAAGGTGGAGATTGTTGAAATGAAAGCCTGAAACAGTGTTGTTTTGAGTAAATAAGGACGACATCATTTTAGACAGGCTACCAGATGAATCTTGACCGTAGGATACTCTTCAGATCCAACGGCCAGAATCCAGTCACCAAGTCAACCATATATAAACTCAACTTTTCGCGTTAACAAAGAGCAATCACTATTGGGTTTTCTTTGTGCGATTGAGGAGTTAGGGTTTGAGAAGTTACTTACTATTGCTGTGTGTAATCAGTTAGATTAGAGTGGTTAGGGGTTTTAATCATTCTGGTGAGAGTGTTGTTCTCTTGGGATAAGTATTCTCAGTGGGTTTCTCTAAGGACTGATTACGGGATATTTGTATCTGGGTAAGGGTTTCTGTGTTGATTGATTTGAGGTGTTGTAATCGTGATTCTTGGTTAATAGTAAGTGCAGTGAGCTCATACCTTTCTTGAGCTCAACGTGGATGTAGCTTATCTGAAAACGATTAGTGAACCATGGTAATTCTCTATGTTCTTTGTGTTCTTGTTGGGTTGCATGGTGAGATTGAATCTGTGTGAAATTGCATTCGTTGCATAACAAATGGAAACACTGTTGGGTGGAGAAAATACGTCCGAGTATTGGTGAATAATAGATTGGACAGGACTGGGGAGGGTAGCTTCTGGTAAGTCTACGTGGTGAAGATATATTTGGAAAAGTTGGCCACATGAAAAAGGCAGGGGGAGAGAATTGCAACATAGAAAGGATACTAAGTTGTTCTCATGCAATACACACTATCGGCCTTGTAACTCAAACTCCATCGGCAAGTTATGAAAGTCCCATACAATTGTCCCTAAGGTACGTAACCAATGAGCGCCTAAAACATAGTCGTAGCCTACCAAAGGAAGCAAAAAGAAATCCATTGTAATAGTGAATCAAGGGAAGTCCAGTGAAACATCCTTACACCGAACCTTATTATGAAGTGATTCTCCATTGGCCACCATGACATTGATCAGGGAGGAAGAAGTCACTGGAAGGCCAACTTTGGTGGTTATGGTTCGGTCTAAGAAGTTATAAGTGTTAGAAAATTGTTAGGGCCAAAAAATGTCCTCGGCCCAAATAAGCCCAAAGACGAAGACACCTTCAACAAAGCTGGAAGCTAGGGCCCGACTGGGCCCACAATAGAGTTCTGCAGATGAGGCCGGTTCGGTACGCCTTCCCAATTGCTCACCATTCAGACCTAATCAGTAGAGGCCCGATTCGTTTAGGCCTCATTGCCAACTTATCTAGGCCCAAGCCTTCTGATCCTAGAACACCTTCTAGAACTTGGGGCCCAGGGTCGCCCACGTACTCTAGTACTATCTGAACTCTACTAAAGAGATCAATCACTACCTTAATTCATCTAAGATCTGTATCTTAGGCATGTTGGGAGTCCCTTTCCTACTAAGGTAAAGGAAGCAAAGGCTCCACTCTTTCACAAAACCCTAACTGCAAGGACTCTCAGTCCTACCAGGATTCGAAGACCCTATAGTCACTATTTAAACAGAGGCCAGCCCTCTCACAAAGACAGACATATTACACCTTCAGACCCCAGAGTTCCCACTCTTGAGAACTTTGCATTACAGTCGTTGTTACAATCTTCGACTAGACTTCCGGTAACTTTTTCTCTCCCTAACCCTCACTAAATTAGCCTCACTTAGCCTTGCTGACTTGAGTGTTGGAGTGCCTATGGCAAACACCACCTCGGTGTTTTTCGTCTGCTTCATGCTTGTTTTCTTGCATGTGTAGGTGCAGCAGATCACTAGTGGCCTCAACCTCACGGGACCAGTCCCTATTTTCGTAAAGGTAGATTTTTGCATCTACAGTTTGGCGCCCACCGTGGGGCCTCTGGTAATCATTCGTCTCACATACCCTACTACGTAAAGAAACTCTCTATAGTTGAAAATTTTGATAACACTAATCTTGGCCTCGAGGCCAGACTGGAAGCTCTGACTACCCTTATACAACAGCACTCAGACAAAGTGACCGCACTGGGAGCTGAGAACACTGCCATCCGGACCGAAAACGCCTCCATCGGCGTCGAAAACCAACTCTAAAAGAGAAGGTAAGTCAATTTTATGATCTTGAGCTTTTGCCTTGTTAGGTACAACCCAATCGGTTTCGCGCATCAGTTTCGTCCATGCAACCTCTCTAAACTCCAAAGCACATACCAACGATCGCGGATACGAAGTCGAGCCAACTATGTTCGTCATTAGTGGAAGATTCAGCCCTGAATCATAGTGAACGGGGGCTGCCGATAAAACCACTCTCGGTCGATCCACTTCAGGCATGAGATCAAGGCGTCCAAGTAACAAAAAGCCCACCACAACAAGAGCCACCCATCCTTGCCATCCCGTCTCACCTTCACTCAACCATCCCTACCCAAACCCCACTCTGCTTGACTCATCCTCGTGGGTAAAGCGGGCTCCCTCCCCTTCAAACCATCCCGCTCGAGTCCACCCATCCCAACGGATCGAGCGAATCCCAAATAACCCTTTTTATCATCCATGTAGGGTGAAACACCCGATCGGTCACAATGGAAGCCACCCAACCAGAGAGAATAAATGGAGATCCAGGCTACCAAGTGGCACATGACAGAATGATTCGTCAGGCTACACCCCGTGGATTGACCCAACGAAACGCATCAGGTGCGAATCATATGACCAACTGGTAGCGTGCCGAATGCACCAAATTAATTAACCTAACTACTGAATTGTATAAAGGGCAAGCAAGGGTCGATCCCACAGGGAATGACTCGATTAATTTCTATATTCTAAAACAATAAAAAACAATAAAGAAAGCAAATTAAACTCTACACAAGAAACCCGACAAATAGTAATGAAAGGGGGTTTGTAATCAAGGCAAACTAAAGTAAAACAGAAATAAAATATCAGGTTAAACAATCGCCCTGCTTCAATATCTACCTAAACATGCATTGGATATAAAGTAACCGTAACACTGTTTTATCTCGTCATTATGGAACTACTGACCCTAGGAAACAACAAGCTCAGTTACCCGAATTCTCCCTTAGTTTGTCACTGCTAAAACAAGCTCTTCGAGTAGATACTAACCCTTGAACAACCTAGAACAAGCTCTCTAAATTTAATTCAATGGCAGCCTTAAGAATTAGGAGAATAGATCAATCTAAGAAACAATCACGCAAGCTCGGATTATTTAACTTAGGTTATGTTATTCAAGACAATAGACCGAAAACTTGTCCATAATCAGCTATCATCATGCGTCACTCGTTGAATAGAAAAAGGACGATTACGTATCACAATTCCTAATTCTAACAGGTAAATTCGATTAAACAATTTAGCAGGCCAAAACTAAATCACTCAAACAAGAATCACAGAAAATTAAATCAGAATAACATAAACAATTCTAATAAAAATGAGATTGAGAACAACGTTACTGAAGTTAAGTTACACCAATGACATGAAATTAGGCTTTAAAATCCTCTTGAACTGAAGAAGGAAATTAGTCGCACATCTTGATCTAGAAAGCAAAAACTCTAAAAATTAAAACTCTACTGTCCTCTCCCCCGTTTAACCTAAAATCTTCTAATTAAATAACATGTGTTTTCCTTAATTCTTCCCCAAGAATCACGGAATTTCTTTCCTAGACGTTTCCTAGAAGATAGACTTCCAGATTTGACAAAATGTTATCAGATATGGATTCCAGAATTCATCTCCAGTTTGCACCAGGATTCTCGCAATGTAAAAGATCTTTTCTGGGCTCTGTCACTTCATAAAAATTGTAGTCCAGGATATGTAGATGAATCTGGGCTTTTGAATCACCCTTTTTCGATATCTGACGCTCCTGTTAGGCCCGTTCGAAGATCTAATACTCAGCTAAGGAATCCTTCTGCGACTAGGATTCCAGGTCCGGTTTTGCAAAAACTACTGAGAACCCAAACAAACTCAGATTCTCACCCATGATACCTTCCTGAAAAGCTTGATTCGTCTACTTTAATTTCTCTGAAGAACACTTTTGCAATCGAGGAATCTAGCTCCCTAAAAAACCTGAAAAACATAGCACTGGTCAGAATAACGAAAAATCTGGAATTTCCTAATCTTTTCTCAATTATTTCCTAAAGTCTATCCAAAAATGCCAAACTTACAAAATAAGCTCTAATCAGCTCAACTAGGCATAAAACATAACAAAAACATAATATGGAAAGAATAAAAATATCTAAATTACACTCTTATCAAATTCCCCCACACTTAGCTTTTGCGCGTCCTCGGGCAACTAATTCAAACACTAAAGAAAAGCTACACTCAAGTCATATCCAGAACACTATCACGATGCATAAGCAACACTATTTAATCCATGCATATTCATACCTAACTTAGGAAGCAACAAAGATAAAATAAAGTAGAGTTAATGACATCCGTATCTCTTCATCATTTTCCATAATTACTCTCAATCACTCAATGCAAACAAGGAAACTAATCACAACCAATTCATGTACAACTCACCCCTCAATCTCTTTACTACCAGAAACTGAGTAGCAAACTAGAACTTTTTTCCTTCTTCTTTTTTTTTTTTTTTTTTTTTTTGGTTTTGTTTTTTGAAAAAAAATGAGTGCATTTTATGCTCCATCTCATTTCATGGTTGTGTTTATGAGTGAGTGCGTTTTATGCTCCATCTCGACTCACCACATACCTTCCTTTTCTTTTCTTTCTATTTGCTTAAACCCAAATTTAGGACTAGCTTAAGAGAAACAATTGTTCTTTTTTCTTTCTTTTAAGGGTTGTTATACACTCATCAATCATGCTTCGTCACCAAGTTCACACAACTTCTCAAGACATATTGTTTCAAAACTGCAAAGATTCAAATATGATTAACTCTATTTTATGAAATATTGCTAACATCCTAAGTCAAGGAATATGCTCAACACAAAGTCAAGTTATTATTTCATGCATCACTAGACGTTCAAAGACATGACTTAAAGCATAAACCTTCCTAAAAACAAAAACTCCTTTCCCTTTTTTTTTTTTTTTTTTTTTTTTAAAACAGAAACATACTCCTAAAAAAAACAAAATAAAACACACACCTAAAAAAACAGAAAATAAAAAACAGAATATGACACCCATCCAAGCCTACCTTCTCCCCCACACTTATAACTTACATTATCCCCAATGTAAAACCCAAATGTAGAGATAGTAAATAAAAAATTGGCAAATAAAAAAAAATCTAAATTCAAGGGAAAAAAAAAATCAAATCTGAATTCTTGGGTTGCCTCCCAAGCAACGCCTTTGGTTAAAGTCGTTAGCCCGACTCCATGGCATCATAAATATTAAAACGAATTACTTCACCATCAAATTCCATTGTGAGGATACCATTATGAACATCTATTTTTGTCTGAGTTGTATTTAGGAATGGTCTTCCCAGTAAGATAGGTGCAGGGTCAGGAGACAAAGAATCATCCATATCCAGAATGTAAAAATCAGCTGGAAACACTAACTCATTGACCTGCACAAGAACATCTTCAAATACCCCTTCAGGGTATGCATTAGTGCGATCAGCCAATTGGATAATAACACCAGTATCTTTCACATGACCTAGATTTAATGAAGCATAAATAGATCTTGGCATAACATTAATCAAAGCTCCTAAATCTACCATAGCTCTCTCAATTCTGGTGTTACCTATCTTACAAGGAATTGTAAACATACATGGATCCTTGCACTTGGGAGGAAGCTTTCTTTGGAACACTGTTGACACATTTTCTCCCATTATTATCTTCTCATCACCGTTCAACTTCCACTTATTGGTGCATAGCTCCTTAAGAAATTTTGCATACCTTGGCACTTGTTTAATTGCATCCAATAGAGGTATATTCACTTCCACCTTGCGAAACATCTCCAAAATTTCTTTATCCTTCTCTTCTTTCTTTGACTTCGCAAATCTGCTAGGAAAAGGTAAAGTATTAGACTGAAGTTGAATTGAAGGGTTAGGAATTACCTTTGATTCAGTTGTAGCCTTTTCTTTCTCAATTCATCTTTAATCTCTGCTTCCTTTGCTACACTTGGAATGTTCAGCTTTGGTTCTTCCACTTTCTTGCCACTTCTTACCGTCACTACATTCACATTCTCTTTTGGATTCACCACTGTTTGAGAAGGCAACTTCCCTCCAACTTGAGCCTCTAAACGACTTATAGCAGTTGCCATTTGACCCATCTGATTCTCCAGACTTTGAATACTAGATCTTGTATCTTGTTGAAACTGTTTGGTATTCAAAGCAAGGGACTTAACTATATCTTCCAGGGATGAGTTTGAACTCTGTGAGGCAGGTTGCTTCGATTGAAAACTCTGTTGTTGTCTATTCTGGAAGAAAATCTGTCCACCTCTTACTTGTCTATTTCCTCCATAACTGAAATTCGGATGATCTCTCCAACCTAGATTGTACGTGTTGGAGTAAGGATCATGTTGCCTTGGTGGTCCAGGAAAGTTTCCTGCTGCGTTGACTTGTTCAGTCCCTTCCTCTTGAAGTGTTAGGCACATGTCCGTTTGGTGTCCTATTGTCGAACATATCCCACAAGCTTTTACTTGTTGCGTATTCCCTACAGCCAATTGTCTAACAAGAGAGGTAAGATCAGATAATTGTTGTTCAATGGAAGATGTACTTACCTCATTCACCCTTTTGGGTGGTGCATCATGTCTTGTACCAAACTGTTGGGAATTGGCAGCCATGTTTGAGATTAACTGTTTGGCAACTTCAGGAGTCTTATCCACCAATGCACCTCCACTTGCTGCATCTATCATATTTCTTTCCATAGGCAGCAATCCTTCATAGAGATACTAAATTAGCAATTGATCACTTATCTGGTGGTGAGGACAGCTTGCACATAGCTTCTTGAATCGCTCCCAATATTCATACAACGTCTCTCCATTATATTGCCTTATCCCACATATCTCTTTCCCCGATGGTGGCGCTCGATCTTTGGGAAATATCTTTCTAAAAACATCCTTTTCATCTCGTTCCATGTTGTGACTGTCCCCGATGGTAAATAATAGAGCCAATCTTTTGCAGCATCCCTCAACAAAAAAGGAAAAGCTCACAACTTAATCTGCTTCTCTGTCACTTCAGTTAGTTTCATGCTTGAACAGACAACATGAAACTCCTTTAGATGTTTATTTGGATCTTCACCTGCACGACCACAAAATGTAGGCAACAAGTGAATTAGACCAGACTTCAATTCAAAAGCAACATCTAAAGTAGGGTACTGAATACACAAAGGCTGCTGATTAAAATCAGGGGCATCCAACTCCTTTAATGTTCTGCCAGCAGCCATCTCTTCTTCTATCTCTGAATCCAGATCACTGGATGAACTGTGGGATGCTAAACCAAGGGCTATATTTAGATCAGAAGATGAAGAACTTGCTTGACGTGACTCTTTTCGCAACTTCTGTAAACTGCGTTCCATTTTTGGATCAAATTCCAACTCTCCTGTAGAATTGGATCGAGTCATAAACCACTAAAATCACCAAATTAAGCCTAAATAAATAATAATAATAATACAAAAATAAAAAAAAAATAAAAAAATTTCTTCATAGCAGCGAAAATTGGCCAAAAACCCTATTAAATGATCGAATTTGAGAACGACAGGGTGGGGCTAGAATTTATTCTAGTCTTGCTCAGAATGTCGTTTTCTTTGAAACAAGTACTCGCAGCACTCCTAGTTCAACCAAAATTTCTCTTAGGAATAGTACTACTGTTCAAAAAAAATTCTTCCTTTTTTTTCTTCAAAAACCTAAAAATCACAATTAAACAAAACAAAACAAAATAAAATAAAAAACACAACTAAGCACTGATTAAACAAAATCAAAAAAAAAAAAAAAAAAAAAAAAGAACGTAGAATATATAAAAAAAATCGACAAATACCACTCCCCAGCAACGGCGCCAAAATTTGGTAGCGTGCCGAATGCACCAAATTAATTAACCTAACTACTGAATTGTATAAAGGGCAAGCAAGGGTCGATCCCACAGGGAATGACTCGATTAATTTCTATATTCTAAAACAATAAAAAACAACGAAATGCAAATTAAACTCTACACAAGAAACGACACTTGAATGAAAGGGGGTTTGTAATCAAGGCAAACTAAAGTAAAACAGAGAAATAAAATATCAGGTTAAACAATCAGTTCTCGGTTCAATATCTACCTAAACATGCATTGGATATAAAGTAACCGTAACACTGTTCTATCTCGTCATTGTGGAACTACTGACCCTAGGAAACAACAAGCTCAGTTACCCGAATTCTCCCTTAGTTTGTCCTTTGCTAAAACAAGCTCTTGAGTAGATACTAACCCTTGAACAACCTAGAACAAGCTCTCTAAATTTAATTCAATGGCAGCCTTAAGAATTAGGAGAATAGATCAATCTAAGCAACAATCACGCAAGCTCGGATTATTTAACTTAGGTTATGTTATTCAAGACAATAGACCGAAAACTTGTCCATAATCAGCTATCATCATGCGTCACTCGTTGAATAGAAAAAGGACGATTACGTATCACAATTCCTAATTCTAACGAGGTAAATTCGATTAAACAATTTAGCGAGCCAAAACTAAATCACTCAAACAAGAATCACAGACAATTAAATCAGAATAACATAAACAATTCTAATAAAAACGAGATTGAGAACAACGTTACTGAAGTTAAGTTACACCAATGACATGAAATTAGGCTTCAAAATCCCCTTGAATTGAAGAAGGAAATTAGCCGCACATCTTGATCTAGAAAGCAAAAACTCTAAAAATTAAAACTCTACTATCCTCTCCCCTGTTTAACCTAAAAACTTCTAATTAAATAACATGTTTTTTCCTTAATTCTTCCCCAAGAATCATGGAATTTCTTTCCTAGACGTTTCCTAGAAGATAGACTTCTAGATTTGACAAAATGTTATCAGATATGGATTCCAGAATTCGTCTCCAGCTTGTACCAGGATTCTCGCAATGTAAAAGATCTTTTCTGGGCTCTGTCACTTCATAAAAATTGTAGTCCAGGATGTGTAGATGAATCTAGGCTTTTGAATCACCCTTTTTCGATATCTGACGCTTCAGTTAGGCCCGTTCGAAGATCCAATACTCAGCTAAGGAATCCTTCTGCGATTAGGATTCCAGGTCCGGTTTTGCAAAAACTACTGAGAACCCAAACGAACTCGGATTCTCGCCCATGATACCTTCCTGAAAAGCTTGATTCGTCTACTTTAATTTCTCTGAAGAACACTTTTGCAATCGAGGAATATAGCTCCCTGAAAAATCTGAAAAATGGAGCACTGGTCAAAAAAACGAAAAATTTGGAAAATCTGGAATTTCCTAATCTTTTCTCAATTATTTCCTAAAGTCTATCCAAAAATACCAAACTTACAAAATAAGCTCTAATCAGCTCAACTAGGCATAAAACATAACAAAAACATAATATAAAAAGAATAAAAATATCTAAATTACACTCTTATCACCAAGCGAGTCAACCAGGACGACCTAGTGGTCTCTGCCTCTCCTATGGAGCGGATATTGGCCAAAAGACTGGCTGACATATAGGCAATGATAAGGCGCATACCTGGAGTGCCAATCCCAATCAAAAAGAGCCAACCTCACTGTTATGTCGATTCACCCTTTGTGGATGCAATCGCGTTAGCCGAGATGCCTCACAAATTCACCATCCCCAACATAAAGCCCTACGACGGCACAACCAACCCAGATGACCACATAGCCTTCTACAAGCAGCAGATGTTTATAGTCTTGATACCCCGAACACTAAGGGAAGCCTGCATGTGTAAGAGCTTCAACTCAAGCCTCTCCGGTCCAACTCTTCAGTGGTACACTAACCTCCCAAATAATTCAATAAACTCATTCGCCCAACTCACCCATACCTTCGTTGAACAATTCGCCAACAGCAAGAAACTAGAAAAGCTATCGGCTGACCTATACAAAGTCTACCAGAAGAGGGGGGAGCCATTGAGAGAATACGTCAGCATATTCAACAAAGAAAAAGTCTTCATCCCCTCTTACAACCTAGAGACGACAGTAGACGCCTTCAGAAAGGGTTTCCTCCCAGATGGAGAACTATACAAAGACCTATGAAGCTCGGCTACACCACAATGGAAGATGCCCTAGCCAGAGCTGTAATTCAAATAAGGTGGGAGGAAGATGAGATGAACCGAATGAGGTATGCTAGATATGAAAACCGCCACCAAAGGCGGAATGATAGAAGGTCAGAGTCCAGATCGTTTGAGCCCCGTTATCAGCCCCCTCCACGCAATCGGAACAGAGTCAAAAAACCATATGACCGCCAACCGACTAGAGTCGACAATAGACCATCCTGATTGAACCAATACAAAGTTTCAGAGTACAACCTTAACGTCCGAACCAGCCTAGGTCGTGGCAATCATGAAAGGAATGAGACCTATCGTTAAGTGGCGGCCAAGCTCAATCATGAAGCAAAGAGGGACATGACAAAATGGCGCGAATTCCACGTTGACCATGGTCATAACACTGCAAATTGCATCACCCTATAGTTGGAAGTCGCAGCACTACTGAAGAGGGGACATCTCCGAGACCTATTGACAAATAAAGGGAAAAATACAGTCAGCTAGAGAAGCTCAAAGGAAACATCCCCTCCTCCACGAGAACCTATACCAAAGGGGTCTACTCCATTATCTCTGGAGGGTCAGAGATTAGTGGGGTAAGCTATTCCTTGGCCAAGCGCTACGCCCGAGCCAACCATCACCTTGAAGTCCAATCCATCCATCCGTCCCTTTGATCGCACACCAACTAGGTAATTCAGTTTGAAGATGACGAGCCAGTCACCCTTGCCCCCTCTTATCACGATGCTTTAGTCATCTCCCTCCAGATCGCCAACATTCTGGTCAAGAGTGTTTTAGTTGACGGGGGATCCTTGGCAAACATTCTCTTCCTTGAAGTAGTAAAGGCCATGGGACTAGATGAAACAAACGTCATCAGACGACCAACCATATTGGTTGGGTTAAGTTCCGAGTAGAAGTACACCATCGGAGAAATCGCTTGCTTGTTCGCTTTACACCAGGAGTCAACAAGCAAACCATTTTCCTAGTGCTCGATTGCCCCTCACTGTACAACGTCATCTTGGGTCGACCTTGGATCCATGACATGCGAGTTGTTCCATCCACCTTCCACCAAACCATAAGGTTTCCATCGAAATGGGGAGTAAGAGAAATCAAGGGCGACCTTAAGGCTTCCAGAGACTGCTACAAAAATGCCTTCAAAAGCAAAGGTTATGCTTCATAGCAACTACAGTCTTATCCAACCCTTCCGGTCGAGCCAGATCAACCATCCATGGAAGAGTTGGATAAAGTGTAGATATACCCAGACCACCTCGATTGGAAGACCAAGATAGGCTCTCACCTTAGGCCCAAGATAAGAGAGCGACTCATAGAATTCCTCAAACAAAACTAGGACTGTTTCGCCTAATCCTATGTAGACATGACAAGAGTCAGCCCCGAGGTAATCATCTACCACCTCTAAGTAGATCTAGATCACCCTCCAGTGAAGTAGAGGCGAAGGAAATTCCCACCAGGACGCAACCGAATCGTCAATGAGGAGATTGATAAACTACTGAATAACGGGCTGATCAAAGAAGTCAACTATTCTGACTAGTTGGCAAACGTTATGGTTGTGAAGAAAAAGAATGGAAAGTGGAGGGTCTGCATAAACTTCACAGATTTAAACAAAGCATGCCCTAAGGACTCCTTCCCGCTCCCATATATCGACATTATGGTCAACGCGACAGTAGGTAATGAACTCCTAAGCTTTATGGATGTCTTCTCAGGGTACAACCAGATTTTGATGCACTCGGACGACCGGAGGAAAAGCCCCCGACCTTCATCATAGAGGGGACCCCCATCAGCTTTACAAAGCAATGTCGTTTGGTCTCAAGAACGTCGAGGCCACCTATTAGCGGCTAGTCAACAGAATGTTTGCCGAACACCTCGGAGACACCATGGAAGTATACATCGACGACATGCTCGACAAGTCCCTCATGGCTGAGCAGCACCTCGACCACCTCAACCAAGCGTTCGTCGTCCTAAAGAAATATAACATGAAGCTGAATCCAGCCAAATGTTCGTTTGGGATCTCATCAGGAAAATTCTTGGGATACATGGTAACTCAAGGTGGGATAGAAGCCAACCCTGACCAAATCCAGGAAATCCTTAATAAACAATCACCAGCTTACATCAAAGACGTCCAGCGCCTCGTGAGGCGAGTAGCCAGCTTGAGCCGCTTCATCTCTAGATCCACCGACAAGTGCCACCATTTCTTCCTCACACTCAAGAAATCCAAGAAATTTGAATGGACCCCCACTTGCGAGGAGGCCTTGCAACAGTTAAAGAGATACCTAACCTCTCCCTCGCTCCTTTCCAAGCTTGTGGTTGGGGAAAAGCTTTACACCTACCTGGCGGTCTCAGAGACAACAATCTTAGCAGTGTTAGTTTGGGAAGATAATGCGAAGTAGCTACCGGTTTACTATGTAAGCAAATCACTCCTCGATGTGGAGACACAATACAGTCAGCTAAAGCAACTGGCACTCCCGCCTTCGTCCATGCGCCTAGGAAGCTTAGACCATACTTTCAATGCTACTCCATAGTCATACTCACCTCCTTTCACACTCAAGAAGATACTCCATAAGCTAGAGTTATCAAGCTGACTTACACAATGGACAGTAGAGCTTAGTGAGTTCGACATATCTTTCCAACCATGCACCACCGTTAAATCCCAAGCACTGGCAGACTTTATTGTTGATTTCACCCTAAACACCATCGTCCAAGCAGAAAAAGAGTTATTGTGCATGAATAGCAGATCGCTGGTGTGCTGTCGTAGGCACCCAGAATTAAAACCTAAAAAATACACGTAGTAGTGTGAGTCAGGATCATTCCCACAGAGAGTGTCTAGCCGAATTTAATGTTATGTGAACCAGTATAGGGGGGTTTTGGTTAAACAAAAATAATTTCGGGAAAACGACAATTCAAATTAATCAATCAATCAAAATAACAAACCTTGGTCTAAGCCAACATCCACCATCAGAATCTTTCAACTGATCATCGATACAAAAATAAATCAATTCATACCCTAAATATTCACCGTTGGAACTATTTTCCTATCTCTTCTTAGTTGTAATTAATTAAGAAACAAGCGATCTAATGAACCTTACTACTAAACAACCCTAGACAAGCGCTAAAGATTTAATCTAGTGGTAGCCTTAAGACCTAGAGAGATCGATGAAGCTAAACAACACAAACTCAAGCGGTTGCATTTAATTTAGTCGAGTGTTCTTCTAAAGAATTACTAATTCTGACGACAAATTATTAACCCTAATTGCTTCACAAGTTAGAGGAATCAAACAATTACGGATTTGATATCTAACTTAGCAGTAGATTGCAACAATTAATAAACTAGTAGGCCTCATGGTAATTAAATGCAACAATCATGAAAATATGCATGGAAGAACATTCAATACTCAAACATAAATTGGACACTTAAAGTAAAAAACCAGATTGATCTCACAGTTCATTGATTACGAGGTCTTGTTTCCTTCGATCAAGTTTTAAACTTAGCCACTCATGGCCATCACGAAAATTCCAAGGAAAAACGAAAATCCACCAAAGAGAGAAGAGAGAGACGTGTGAGTTCCCTCTAATCCCTAATCTGATCTCCCTTTTAAAAAAAAATATCTAAATTCTCATTCTAATTCTACTCAATCTCCTCCAAATATTCTAATATCCTAAAGTAACAGTTATCCTAATCTGATTAATTGGAAATAAAATAATAAAGTCCTAAAATAAAACAGGAAAGTGGTGTTTTCCAACTGTAATTTCTGTGCAACAGGTCTTCAAAACTTCTTGTAATAATCTACCTATTTGAATTGCATGACAAGGCGAAATGTTCCAGAAAGTCGGTAGTGCAGGTGTGTCAACTTCAAGCTCGATTACAACCTTGATGCAGTGAGTATCTCTCCAAACTCAAAACATGAAAGTTGTAGATATCTTGCTTAGAGTTCCACAGAATTTTGAATCATATCAATCGGAGCTCGGATGAAAGAGTTGTGCCCAGATTATGAAACGACGTCGAAACTGTCCGAATTCACTTAATTAATTCCGTTTTGCAATTAACGCCTCTATTTGCATCCTAAATCAAAATAGAATAATAATGAGTATATTTAGGCAGCAAATAAGTATAAAAGACTTGACATTAAGGGGGGTAAATATGACATTTTGCATTCTCATCAATCGCCTTCAAAGTGGACTCTCTTAGTGGATGGCTCAAGCAACGTGAATGGAAGCAGACTCGGTGTTGTACTTACTACACCAGAAGGAGATATCATCCAACGGGCCATACGATGTGGGTTCAAGTGCACCAACAATGAAGCCGAATATGAGGCTCTCATCATTGGACTCTGCCTAGCCAAAGAGATCAGAGTAAGGAAGCTGGAGGTAAAATCTGACTCTCAACTCGTAGTCAACCAACTACAAGGCACTTACCAAGCCCGCGACTCGAAGATGACAACCTACTTGAACTTGGTCAAAGAATTGCAAACCACCTTTGAAGAATTCTATTGCCCAAGTCCCAAGAGCGGAGAACACCCATGTTGATGCCCTTGCTAACCTTGGCTCAGCTCTTCAAGGTTCCTCCCAATCATCCATCCCTCTGCTGTTCTTCCAATGGCTAGCCAACTAGAAGGAATACCTAACGAACAAGTCGCCCGAAGAAGTAATAGAAATCAAACCGACCAACTCTTGGATGACCCAGATACTAAAATACTTGAAACATAATGAGCTCCCAACCGACAAGAGTGAAGCACGCCGTCTGAGAGCAAAAGCCACAAGATTCACTATATACGAGGGTCAGCTCTGTAGGAAATCATTCTCTGGCCCCTACTTTGAGGGCATAAGCCTAGAAGAAGCCAAACACGTTCTCGTCGAACTCTATGAAGGCGAATGTGGAAACCATGCAGGAGGACGCAGCCTTGCCCACCGAGTGATCACCGCTGGCTGCTATTGGCCAACCATATGCACTGACTCAACAACCTATGTGAAGAAATGAGACAACTATCAGAGGTTCACCCACGTCTCACACCTCCCACCTAAGCGACTCAACTCCACTCTAAAACCTTGGTCGTTCATGAAGTGGGGAATGGACATAGTCGAAAAACTCCCGACCGCACCCAAGCAGCGGGTCTTTATGTTGGCGATCACCGACTACTTTACTAAGTGGATCGAAGCCGAAGCGCCTACACAAGTTAGAGACCGAGAGGTAAAAGCTTTTATCTGGAAACACGTCATCTGCAGGTTTAGGATACCGAAGGAAATAGTCACTGATAATGGATCCCAATTCATCAATTCAGGCTTCAGAGACTTCTATGACATGTAGGGGATCAAGCTCAGCTTCTTTAGCCCCTCAACCCCTAGTCAAATGGCCAGGTTGAATCATCGAATAAAACCATCATGCAGACTTTAAAGAAGCGCCTACAGAAAGCCAAGGGTGCATGGGCAGACAAACTACAGGGTCCTCTCGGTCCTATCGTGGACAACGGCCCTGGCTCCATGGGCGAAACTCCCTGCTCCCTCACATATGGATCTGAAGCAGTCATCCCAGCTGAAGTATCGGTCCCCTCCACCAAACTCAAATGGTCGAACAACGAAACCAATAGCCAGAACCTTTATCAAAACTTGGACACAGTTGACAAACTACGCGAGCGGGCGAACATCCGTAACATAGTCTACCAGCAGTAGGCCGCTGGACACTACAATCGTAATGTCCGAATTAGAACTTTCAAACTAGGCGAATAGGGTCCTCTGCAAAGTCTTCCAAAACACAAGGGAGATCAACTCTAGCAAGCTCAGCCCTACCTCAGAGGGTCCCTACAAGATCGCCAAGGAAGTAGGGAATGACGCCTACAGACTCTAAACCCCCGAAGGCAAGGACATCAGAAACAGTTGAAATGCAATCCATCTTAAACGTTACTGCTTTTAGTCAGACTCTCTCATTGACATTCCTGTTTTCTTGTTTTTTTTTTTTTTTTTTTTTAAAGGATGAGTGGGCCTATCTACCTCCCTCATCGACAATCGGCCTCATGGCTTGAATTCAATAAAAGTACTATTTAGCGATAGAGCAGCGTACACATTCAATCGACCCAGACCGATTCATAGACTTTCACCTTCAATCGACCTAGACCAATTCATAGACTTTCACCTTCAATCGGCCCAGACCGATTTATAGACTTACATTTTCAATCGGCCCAGACCGATTTATAGACTTACACCTTCAATTGGCCCAGACTAATTCATAGACTTTCACCTTCAATCGGCCTAGACCAATTTATAGACTTACACCTTCAATCGGCCTAGATCGATTCATAGACTTACACCGTCAATCAGCCCAGACCAATTCATCGACTTATACCTTCAATCGACGATTCATCGACCCACCCTGCCAAACAGTCCAGACCGACCTAGCAACTAAATGGGTTACACATCTGGCCGACCATACCGACACACCACCATGACACTGGCGACTCAGCCACTTGGCCTTGTCAAAATAGCAGCACAAGTAGTCAGTTCAACCCCTATACATCTACAAGCAATCAAGCAACCAACTCATCCATCTACAAGGAAAACAGCAAAACATAAACACAAGTAGAAACACAAAAGCCCCTAACGGCTAAGTATAAGATAAAAGAGCCTCAAGCGGCTAAGTATCGAGTACAAAAAAGGCACACATGCCATGGAAGGGCATCGCAGGCCCCAAAAATACATGAGGAGAGTAAAAATAAACCTAAAGGACATCATGGCCCATATCGTCAGTGCGAGTTGTCTCACCCATTTCCGACTTAGTCACCTTATCACATACCCCAATGCTCGCCCTTGCAACCTGGTCGCCTACATCCTCTGTAATCAATCGCCCCAGTTAGCTAGCAAGGTCAAATATCTGATCATCGACCCGCTCCTCTAGGCAACCAAAAGCATCCTCCTCCTCTATCTCTCGCAAGAGCTAGATATCCTCATCTGGCTTCTAGTGGGAGGTGTTCCCGGCCTTGTACTCCAACATCAGCTCTCCCCTAGCCCTGATGATGGTATCATCAATGATACTGAGGCACTGCTGCCTTAGGGACTCTACCTCCGCATTCTTCTCCACCAACTCTCTCCTCAATCGTTCCAACTCGGCCTCCCTCCCTCAGACGCTGTTGGCTCTCCCGCTCAGCTTTTTAGGCCGTCTCCTTTCTCTGTCGCAGATTGGCATTGGATTTGGATACATCCTGTATCCTTTTCTCCTGCGACACGATGGATTTCCTCAAGTGCAGGCTATTGGTGAATGCTTGCATGAAAAAACAACTTGATCAGTATACAATCACAATAAACACACTAAGGAAAAAATCCGGCTCATACCTGGAAAGCGCGGGAAACCCCCCAGTCAGCTATTGTGACTAAACCCATCTAGTTTAGACAGCTCTTGTCCGTCGGGAATAGGAATGAGTCGGCCAACTAGCTCTTGGAAGTCGCATCCGAATAGGTCAACGCAGAAGCTAGAATGCTAAAAGTAAGCATCCCAGTCTCCTCATCCAAGACCATGGTCTTGGATGACCCTAAAACCACGCTCAGGGTGCACGACTTGGTGGACTGATCACCACATCCTCTGCCCTTCTCTCCTCTCTAGCCGAGGAGTCTCTCTTCCGCTTCTCGCGACGTCTTGCAATAGACTCACTCGTGCTTAGGACGGTCAGCTTCTTCATAAGTTTCTCAACAATCGCAAACTCTTTAACAGTTAGTGGGTTTAGCCTCGACTTATCGGACAAAATATGATAACAGTAGCGGATGAGCAGCGCACTCCATGTTTGCTTCAGCGAAGGGAAGGGGATACCTCGCTGAATCGCACCCACTCCGGCCCAAAGATGACTCGTCCTCAAGTTTGCTTCCTCCAACACAACCCGCCAATCCCTCTGCGCTTTTGGAATGGCGAGAATCTTTTGAGTCTGCATGTCCAAGTCGTCCCCACTCTGTCCGACTTGGTTGAATTCAGATCTACAAAGAAGAAACACAATAAGATTTTAGTAATCAAAACCCAA
The DNA here is from genome assembly GCA_026225825.1 of Pistacia integerrima. NCBI lineage: Eukaryota > Viridiplantae > Streptophyta > Magnoliopsida > Sapindales > Anacardiaceae > Pistacia > Pistacia integerrima. The sequence goes on from CM047747.1 coordinate 25,080,927, forward strand.
GGTAAAGACAAAGTTTCTCACCAGTCGCTCACCAGGTGTACAGAATCTCGCCCTGGCCTCTCTCCCTGAAGACCGTCTTACCTCTTATGAAGAAGTACCGCTTCTTTCCAATTCTTATTACTCGATCGGAGGTCGGTCACAAGGTGAGCTCAACCATGCCTAAGGTTGATCAGGTATCGGCCTTTATCCTTGTCGTTTTCCTTTAGGAAATACGAGTATAACAACTCGTGCAGCCCAAACATCACCTGGTTCCGCACACAAAGGTTCTCCAGAGCCATCAGTAACCTCCACCCGTTCAGCATGATCTAGGTCAGCACAATCATGAAATGGTTTAAGACCTCCCAGACAAGACGAGGTATGGGAAGCCTCGGCCCATCGTGGAACCATTTCTCATAGGCACTCACCCAACCTTTCGCCTCCTAGTTGACTCGCTTGTACGACCTCGACACCCTGATTTTAACAGACTTTGGGATGTGATACATCATCCGGATGCACCACACATCACTATCCTTCAACAAAGGTGGGTAATCCCTACTCAAGATCCCGCTACCGGTGACTCGGCTCGTCCTCGGAGCCACTGCTAGTGGAGGGCAGACTCTCAGAATCATTCACCTTATTAGAGTCTTCCCCACTCCTCCCTTGCCTCTCCGTCTCACCATCACTTAGGGTATCCCACTCGGCCCAATGACAGCCACGTTCACCCCCTTCAGTATACCGACTGGAACGCCCCTACCTTCGGGCATCATCACCATGGTTGGGGCATTCTCACACTCATCCCCAACTCTTACCTCAACCCCACCCGAGTCGCTCGACCCTGAACTTGACATCAAATACTCTCTCCACTCAAACTGGGCGACCGACCGACTCTCAATTCAAAATCTAACCCTATTCTGATGCCCTACCCACCCTGAGCCACCGACGGGCTGGTTCTCAAACACGGAACTTCTCCAAACCCTTTGCGACCTTCGACTGAGCCCATGCGACCGAATACCTGCTTGACTCAGCTTCACCCGTGCAAGTCTCTCACCACTTGGTCTAGAAGACCGAGCGACCGAAATAGCCGGTCTCTACCAGAAACTACCTCACCTAAAGCACCGCACTCAACTCGGGCAGGCAGACCGAGACAAGCAGAATAGGAAACCAACGTAAAATGATTTCATCTTCTAAAACCTAAAAAAACCTAGAAAACAATGAAAACCCAAAATCTCCACACGCGGGCCACACCAAATCAAACCTAACACCCAAAATCTCCCAAACGTTAAACCTAAGATTCAAAATCACTCAGTTTGCCTACTCCACTTGACCCAAACAAACGCAGCGCCACCTTCTCAAACTCCCCTAAAAATCCACCAAACTATACTCAAATCTCTCCAAAAACATCATAGAAACGAAGAAAAGAAGAAAGGAAACAGAAAATAGTACAAAGGAGCAAGTGTTTATTGTAAAAATGGCAAAAGTTCCTAAAATCTTTCACAGTTGCAGAGAAAAACTGAAATATAGAGAAAACACAAAAACAGAAGATAGAAATGGGAAGTAAGATGAAACGAACAACCGCACCCACGCATTTATCGATGAAAACTATCAGAGCCTTACACATGGCAGCCTACAATTGGTCATTAAACAATGTAATTTTGATTTTCCCGCCCAAATTCAAAAGACATCTCAATTGTACACGTGTCGAGAGATGGATTATCTAGCTTCATGTTACTCTCTCATATTAACCACTTGCTCGGTTCACCTGACCGAGTGGAGTTACCACCGGACATACTGACTGTCCAACCTTGACTCTCCGGTCTCATGATAAACACTGCTTAAGCAAAGCACAACCTCTACACCCTCGGTCATCCCAACCAAGTGAACTAGCTACTTGATTGGAAGTGCCCATACACCAATTCATTCATATTCAACCAATCAGCCTAAGGCACCACCACTAGGTTGAAGCCTAACGTATTTCGCTCGGCTTGAAATACCGAGCGAGCATACCTTCACGAGATAGTTCGTGCACCCTCTCACTCGGCTCGTTACACCGAGTGAGGACACCTTCATGGGACAGCTCGCACACCCACTCACTTGGCTCGATACATCGGCTGATGACACCTTCATGAGATAGCTCGCACACCCACTCATTCGGCTCGATACACCGATTGATGACACCTTCATGGGACAGCTCACACACCCAACCATTCGTCTCAATACATTGAGTGGACACCTTCATGGGAGGCTTCGCATACCATCCTCGCTCAGGAAGACATACCAAGTGAGGGTATTTCGAGCAGATTTCTTTCATGCTTTCCCTCGACCTGGTACACTGGGCGAATCTAACAAGGTCAACTTCACTCCCTCACTTGGTCAGATGCATCGAGTGCGTTCATGACTATGTTTCACTTTTATCCGTCTGGTCTGGCATACCGAATGCATCATCGACAATAAGCACTCCTTAACTCAGAGAGTAGGGGGCAAACTGTTAGGGCCAAAAAATATCCCCAACCCAAATAAGCCCAAAGACGAAGACACCTTCAACAAAGCTAGAAGCTAAGGCCTAATTCTGATTGGGCTCATAACAAAGTTCTACAGATAAGGCCCGTTTGGTATGCCTTCCCAGTTGCTCACTATTCAGACCCAATCAGTAGAGGCCCGATTTGTTTAGGCCTCATTGCCAGCTTATCTGGGCCTAGGCCTTCTGATCCTAGAATACCTTCTGGACTTAAGATCTACTTAGAGCCCAAGGTCGCCTACGTATTCTAGTACTATCTGAACTCTACTAAAGAGATCAATCACTACCCTAATTCATCTAAGATCCGTATCCTAGGCACGTTGGGACTCCCTTTCCTACTGAGGTAAGGGAACCAAAGGCTCCACTCTTTCACAAAACCCGAACTACAAGGACTCCCACTCCCACCAGGATTCAAAGACCCTATAGTCACTATTTAAACAGAGGCTAACCCTCTCACAAAGACAGACACATTACAACTTCAGACTCCGGAAGTTCCCAGCATTACAGTCGTAGTTACAATCTCCGACTAGACTTTCGGTAACCTTTTCTCTCCCTAACCCTCACTAAATTAGCCTCATCAATTGTTGATATGGAGTATGGCAAACACCACCCTGTTTTTCATTCACTTGTTTTCTTGAGCTCACTCACTGACTCAGGCTTCAATCACAGAGTCGACAGATAAAGGTAGATTTTTCCATCTACAACAATAACAATGGTTGTGTAGTGGGGCTTGGGTTTTGGGATGAATAGGGGCCAAAAGTGTCAATTTTCTTAAATGAGGGTTAGGCTAAGATTGGGAAAGGGTAAAATTGTTATTTTGTTAATTAATGGTTGTTCACTAAAAGACATGGACAAAATGGGAGTTAAAGTTATTTTCAAAACCCATTGGGTCAATACTATTTGAAACCTATGGCGATCAAAGAAAATTTCCCTCATCCTAAAAAAAAAAACAGTTTCCTAAGGGATAATAGTGACAACCCCCTAAGGGTCTGCTTGGGAGTTTTTTTTCACTGGTTTTAGGGGGTTTTTAATTAGACTAGTTTTGAGGTGTTTAAAAACCTCTACTTGCCAGATTTTTAATAGGCTTGGTTTTGAGGGGTTTAAAAACCCCCTAAAACCAGTGTAGTGTATTTTTGAGGGGTTTATAAAACACCCCAAATTGGGGTGTTTTCACTGGTTTAAAACTTTTATCCCCAAAAAACCCCTTTCCACTCCCTTTTACAAATCTGTCGCTGCTGTAGATTCTCTCTAGCACACAAATCTCTCAAATCTGTCATTGTTGTTCACTTCTTTCTAGCACACAATTCTCTTGCCTCTCCGCACTTTCAACAAATTAGGCGTCAACCAAGAGAATAATTACACGAGATAAGGTGATTTCCCATCTGGGTTCTTGCTTCTTTTATGGATTTGTCAATGTATTTGCATGATTGATCATTCGTCACTTTTGCTTCAGTTGAATGTGATTGTCATGATTGGATTTTGATGCCTGTTTATGAGTTGATTCTTTATTTCACTAGCTTTTCTTGTATAATAAGAGGAGATGGTCTGTAACACCCCACTTGAAATACGTAACCATTGTTTATGGTATGGCCTAAAGGGTTATCGAATTGCCCCTAAATGAGTTTGTATATTGTTCATGTTGTTTGGTTGGCCTTTGGTTGAGTTTATGTTTTGGGTTTGGTTGAGTGTTTATCATGGAATTGTTCAAGACTTAGCAGATTTTGGAGTTGCAGTCTTCGGGGAGGGGTAGGGAGTTAGTTCTGCGCGGACGTTGGTTGTGTGTTGGCTGTGCCTGGATTGTTTCGCCGAGATGATAGAAAGTTCTTCGCCGCGACGACGGGACGCCAGAAAAGTTCTTTGAGGTTTCTAGAGAATTCTCCATAGGGGTAAAATAACCATTCTACCCCTAATTAGTAGGAAAAGTGGGGAGTAAAATGTAAGGAAATTTCATGGAGAATAGTGTAAAATGGGGGTGAGTTTGTAAAGAATTAAAGGATAAAGGTGGAATTTTCAAGAAAGAGTAAGGGCAAAATGGGAAAGAGTGTATATTATATGAGTTAAAAAAGGTTGATTTCTCTAAACCCATTCATTTTCACCCATTTCCACCACCTCTTCATCCCTCATTTTCTCTCAATTCCTCACTCAATCTTCCAAGGGATTTTTGAGAGTTTTGAGTTGGAATTTGACAAAGAAGTGATCCTAAGTAAGAAGAGGTAAGAATCCCTACTCTAGAGATGAGTTTTATTTATGTAAGGGTTAAGTTCTTACTAAGTTTATGCTTAGGAAATAAGAGAAAGCTATGATCTAACAAGAGTAGAGAGCTTTAGTGGAGACTACTCAACTATGAGGTAAGTAAATCCAACTCAAGCTAAAGTTTAAGAAATTCTTAAGTAGAGATTTATTTATGCATGTATATATGATGCTTATTGAGAAATTGAGTAGAGATGTATGTCTATTTGTTGAGGAATTGAGTTGAGAAGAGTATTTATGTTATGTTTGTTGGATATTTCCTTTATGGGAAGTGTTGATGTGTGATGAGTTTGAGATGAAGTTGGAGGAGATTGAGTAGATATTTTGAGAGTTTTCTTCTATTATAGGAACCATGTCCATAGAAGGGAGTTTCTTCCCATTTTTGATGGTTAAAAAGAGAAGGGGAGTGGTAGTTAGAGAAGAGTTTTTGTATGCACATGAGTTGCTTGATGAAATGCCTAAGTGAAATCTGCCCTGTCACAGCCGTAACTTTATAAGTGATTTTTGGGCATTTTACGGATTGAACTGGGCTGAGACCAAAACATCAAAGTTGTAGCCCTATCTCTAAGCTTTAAAACGAGACCAAAACTGTAGCAATCCGAGGTATATAAAGCAAGTTATGACCTTTTTAGTGTGACCTATGCAGAATGACTGTTTTGATGCAATATTGCATTTGGCATTTCAAAAGTGCATTAATGAGTATAAACCATCCATATGCATTAATTGTGCATTGAGACGTAGCTTGAGAACGAATAGAGAATGTTGAGTATGAGCTACATTATGAGTACTAGAGTAGAGAATTTTGAGTATAAGTTATACTATGAGTAATAGTTCGAGTGAGAAAGAGTAGAGAATGTTGAGAATAGCAACTCTTAAGAGTAAAGAACATAAGAACACTCTGATAGTAAAGAGAAAGAGAGATTGAGCACTAGCGAATAAAAGAGAGAAAAGTGCTACAGAAGAGGATAGAGCAAGTTGTGCGATGGGGAACCTATGAGTGATGAGTAGTCACAAGAGTGGGTGCTTTGTGATCCCCAGCCGTGCCTCCGGTAAGATGAGGCCGTGATCGTCACGTAGAGTGGAACATGAGGTTCCAGCCGTGCCTCCAGTAAGAAGTGCCTCCGATAAGAAGGGGTCGTGACATTTGAGAGAGATAGAGAAAGCATGTACACTCACATGGCCAAAGGTTCCGAATCCATGCATGACCAAATCCGATCGGTAGAGAAATGAGTAGAAGTCACGTAGAGTGGTAGCGCCCAGACCGTGCCTCCGGTTAGATGAGATCGTGACATTCTAATGAGTAAGAATGGGAAAGAACAGAAAGAGAAAAAGAGTAAAGTCACGAAAAGCGGGTTGAGTTCTCGGCTGTGCCTCCTCAGATGAGGCCGTGACATACACCAGAGGGTGTATAACAAAGAATATGAGAAACAGAAATAGAAAGAGAACAGAGATGAGAAAAGCTAAGAGTTAAGCTATATTATGAGTACTAGCTTGAGAAAGAGGAAGAGATAAGCAAACATGAGAAAGAATAAAGAGAGAGACAATGAGTAGGGTTACGAAGAGTAGGATGAGTACCCAGCCGTGCCTCCGATAAGATGAGGCCGTAACCTACATCAAAAAGTTAACAGAAAAGAATTATGAGAAAGAGAGACAGAAAGAGAATCAGTAGAAGTCACGTAGAGCGAGAGAAGTCCCGACCATGACTATGGTAAGACGGGGCCGTGACATTCAAAGAGCGAGTTAGTTGAAATGAATTATGAGAAATGAGAATGAGATAATAGAGAGAATTAAAGAATTAAAGAATGAGAAAGCTTGAGAAAGAATGAGATAGAAAGAGAGAATAAGAGAAAGAATGAGAGAGTTTGAGTTAGCAAGAATAGAGAGTAAAAGAAAGAAACATGCAATTCTTTTGCATTAATTGCATGTACCTCTCATACATGCATGTACCATGAGTTCTTCCATGGTTAGTGAGAGTATAATGAGAATAAGAGAGAGAACCATGATTTTCCTTCATGGTGAGTAAGAATAGAAGGAGAAAAGAGAATAGGAACAGAGAGAAAGAAAGAATAAAAAGAGCAGAACAGAGTTAAGGGAGAATAGTAGTATTAGCAAGAAAGAGAAAAACAGTTGAGAAAAAGAAATAGAAGAACGATAGAGTAAGGAAAGAACCAAAGAATGAGTTGCGGGGACAGGTAGTAGAGGATTTACTTACTGAGCATGGTTGTGCTCACCCCGTTGTTCTTCTCTGTTTTGCAAGAAATAGGAGCAACGGTCGGATGGATGTCGAGGAGCGAAGAGTATTGGCACCACTGTCCACCAGTCATGATATTTTGTATTAATTAGAAAGTTTTTAACACATAGTATTTTGTATTTGTCAAGAATTATATTTTATGAGTAAAGAAAAATTTGAGCCCACTATAAGAAAAATTTGAGCCCACTATCTTTCATATGATATACATCTCTATATTTTACATAGTATGAACTATAAGAATAGTAGTTGAGAGCAAGTGTTACATGGTCATGGGTAGTGCTGTTGATTGGTGGACGTTTGGTATTTTCTTGTATGAATTACTGCTGTTCTAAACTTGTATGACCAAATATGGCATTATTGTTAAAGTTATTTTGAAAGTTGAATTTGAACTCAAGACATGTCAGTAGTGTTGTTTAAGGGGAGGAGTGATGTAAGCCGGATAAGTCCATTTTTACCAGAAAATCTGAAATTTACGGTGGAAGACAAAGTGCTTCTTTGTGTCGTTTAGCTAGGAAACAAAATGATACTATCTTCTTGATCAGTATTGATCAATATTTAATCTTCTTGTATTTCCTCAAAAAAACTCTTGCATAATGGTGATTCATTGAATTGGTGGGGATGTTTCTCTGCAGAAGAAACTAATTTTGCAATTCCATTTGAGAGCTTTATTTTATCTTACAATTATATTTGAGATTCCTCGTTTTAGCAATTGAAATAAGATCTTCTAGTCAGACCATCATTGTATCTTTTCTTTCTAGTTATTATTATTATCATTATCATATTTTAAAATGTTCAAGATGATGACAAACTAATATTGATGATGAGGTCCTTATTTTAATGCCTAGAAGAGGTGGGGAGGCTATATAATTCGAGCATACTATATATATATATATTCTCCTTTCCTTTTGTAATGAATTTCATATTGAACAAAAAACCCATATTATGAATTCATAATCAAATGCCAAATTTACTCTGTATTTCGCTGGATTAGTGATCATCCAATACATGGATTCTTGCTCTTATATCTATATAGGAATTGACCTCCCTTGTAGTTTAATCTAATAAAAGCAGATGCAGAGTTTATATTTCTCATCACCAGTCTTATCTGGAATTTTTAAAATCTATCATGCAATGCATCAAAAATCTCCCTTCTAATTGGTCAACTGTGTAGAACAGCAGTATTTTCTTGTATGAAGCTTGAAAACAAATTAATTCAGGCATGTTACTATCGTTCTAAACTTCTCTCAACTGTTTCCTCATTTGTTCCACCCAATAAAGATGATAATTTGATAAGGGGTTAGCAGAGTATGTGGGTGACATGAGATGGCTTCAATGGAAGATGTATGGAAATAGTCAATGTAAGAAAGACAGGTGTTGGATCAAAAAGGGCTATCTGGGGTAGTAAGTTTAACCAAGACTGGACATTTTTGGAGCTATCAATTGAGTTTAACCAAGACTAAGACATTTGTGGAGATATCAATTATTGTTTCTGCAGTGATTATGTAGTATCTTATAGTTTGCACTTTGCTGTACAAATAAAAGGATTGCAACACATTGGCAATATATCAGTACATGGGATCTGAATATAGGCGTTGGCTGAAATGAGAGAACAAAATTATAGATAGCTAAGTGAGGCCCATATGGTGGCTAGCATGATTGATCCCATGAACTGATGTCTTCTTTGCTTCAACACCAATTAGTGCACCTAAAAAAAAAAAAAACTGATTGACCCAGTTTTTATTCTCTCACACTTTATCTGCAAATTAATTTTTGAAAAAGAATTGACACAAAACAAGTCATAGTAAAGCTGTTTCATATGTGACATTATATTGCTATACTTTTTGTTCTTTTAATCGTTTAATTTGATAATAACTCTTTTGTTGTGTGCTCATTCTTATTTATTAGATGGCTGACTATGATGACTTAAATAATGATGATTTGATCATGTACGCTATCATTTGTATACATCATATTCATATGATGTTTCTACTACTAGTTGGATGTGTTTTAGCATAACAACCCACAGCACAAACTACTTCACGTTTGAGTAGAATTAATCGTGCAATACGCTTGCAAAGTGAGCGAATTCGGGATGAAATAATGCAACGTATTGCTGGACCAAGTGGTAGACATTTGATTCGAATGGGTTCCGCAACATTTGTAGAATTTTGTCGAATTTTAGCAATGGAAGGGGGGCTTCATTCAACTCAACGAGCTACAGTTGAAGAACAAGTTGCTAAATTCCTTTGGATTATAGATCAAGACACTAGGCATAGTGCATGTTCATTGCTTTTCCATCGCTCTGGTGAGACGGTTAGTCATCATTTTCATAAAGTGTTGGAAGCAATCATAGAGTTAGAGGATAAATACCTCTTACAACCAAATGGACTCCAAGTGCCACTTGAAATACAAAACCATAGTAGATTCTATCCATACTTTAAGGTATACAATGCAAGCATAACACTTTAAATACTTATACTAGTACTTTTACCTAATTAGATAAATAATGACAGGATTGTGTTGGGGCAATAGATGGCACGCATATTCGTGTTAAAGTACCAGTTGTACATGCTGCTAGGTACCGTGGTAGGAAGGAATATCCAACTATGAATGTTTTGGCTGCTTGCACATTTGACTTGAAATTCACCTATGTGTTATTGGGTGGGAAGGAAGCGCCCTTCGACTCTAGGATAATGAAAAATGCCCTTACAAGAGATTATCCACTCCATATTCCAACAGGTATTAGTTTGAAATTTGGTTTGTTTTGCATTTGAAATTATTATGTTGACAATAAATGTGGTAATGTAGGAAAATTTTATCTTGTTGATGCGGGTTTCATGCTTCGAAGTGGTCTCATCACACCTTACAGAGGAGAGCGTTATCACATTAAGGAGTACTACGCGAAACCCTCTTGGAAATGCTCGTGAGCTATTCGAGTCATCACACTTCATTGCGCAATGCTACTCACAACGAAACCCTCTTGGAAATGCTCGTGAGCTATTCAATCATCGACACTCTTCATTGCGCAATGCAATAGAGAGAGCATTTGGTGTACTCAAGAAACGTTTCCCCATTATTGGAAATGGGACTGAACCGATGTACAACATTCAAACACTAAAACTAATTGTGTCTGCTTGTTGCATAGTTCATAATTTTCTCATGGGAGTGGATCCGGATGAAGGTCTCATTGCCGAGGTTGATGCAGAAATTGCTAGGGAACCTATAGAGCAGACAAACCATGCCCTTAATTTAGATAATCACGAAGATGCAAGAAAAAGAGAGTTAATTCGAGACTCAATAGCAAATGCAATGTGGGAAGCATATCATTTGAACCAGCATTGAATGCCAATTACATTTGTGTTGTACTTTTTCAATGTACTTTTTTTTTCTTTTTGGTTTAACAGTAAATGGTGTGATGTGGTGTAGTGACTTGCTATTATTGCTTTATAATAAGTTGGATCATTTGTATTGTATTTGTAATCCTAATATAAATTATGTTTGTTTGCAAACTTTTTCTTTTTTGGATAATTATGCCTTACAGGAAAGTGATGCCTCACAAGGTGAAGAAAGAATCAAATATGCGCTGGACCCAATCAATGGATGATATTCTCATTGATGCCTATTTGCATGAGCATGTGCAAGGAAATAGGGTGGGAGGGACCTTCACATCACAAGCCCATGACCAAATATTGCAAACAATGAAGAAAGAGTTTCCAAATATCATATGGGAGAAAGAAAAGATCCAAAATCACATGAAATTTATCAAGAAATCATGGGCATCTTGTCATGATATTTTTAAGGATGGATTGAGTGGTTTTGCATATGATCAAACTACTTTGACATGGCATGCTGAACCAGAAGTGTGGGACAAACTTATCGAGGTGGGCTCATGTTTAATTGTTTACATACACTTTAAATATGTTTGTTGGAGAAATTATATTGTTACTTACCATGTGTGTATTTTTATATAGTCAAATCCTAGTGCTGTTGAATGGAGGAGCAAGCCTGTATATAACTACGACAAGTTGTGTGAGCTCTTTGCAAAGGATAGGGCGAATGGGGAAGATGGTGACACCCCTAGGGAGATGAAGAGAAAAAGAGCTCATTTATCTCAAAACAATGTAGAGTGCCCTACTTCAGTTGAGGACATTGATAACATGGTAGCACAAAATCAAGCTTCATTGAATGCTGTCAATGTTGAAGGAAGTGAGAATGACTTGACTTCTCCAGGTTACCAATCCGAAGTTTCATCACGTAAATTGAAGAATAGATGCAGAGTTAAAGAGGACAACAATCCTATAAAGGAGGCTATTAGTGCAATGGATAGGGCAACACATTACCTAGGTGATGTGTTATTGTTGTGTGCTAATAAGTCTTCTTCAAAGGACAATGAATTGTTGGAGCATTTAGTTGAGATTGGGATAGAAGATGATGATGAGTTGCTACATGCTCAGACTTTCCTTTTTGAAAATCCCACGAAGCTGCGTGTATTTTACTTGTTTCCAGCACATCGCCGCAAGAGTATCTTAATGAAAATGCTTGAAAATGCAGCAACTTAATTCCTTTACCAAGGTAAATCCCACAATAGCAGCTAATTTTTTTGACTGTTTGGCTTGAAGAAACTTAAAAGTGGTATATCATAGTTGATGCACATCCTAATTAATTTTGTTTTTATCTAGTGCAAAATGCTCATTTGGTAATGGATTTATGAGTAAATAATGATTTGCTGATATGAAACAACGTTGAGCTATTCTTTGTTTATTTCCATGTTATTTGGATGGATTTTGTTTTGGATTGTTTGTAGAAATACTTGAAGGAATGGCAAGTATGAAATGATTCTTCGTCTAATAGTGCGAACCTGTATCAGATTTATAATTTCATATATTCATAACTCTAGGTGTTAAAATGCTTGTTAATACTGGATTCTTCGTCGTTACTTGAAAGATATATATATAGATCCATTATCCAATGCCATGGACATGGAGAAAGTCGGTTGAGCCTTTAACCTCTTATTTTTACAATGTGCACTAGTTGGATCGTAGTGTAAACTTTAACAGTGTCCTCGAAAGAATGAGCAAAATAAAGAGCATTGAGAATCAAAAATTTGCGTGGAAGAGAGCAAGTGATGTAATTAGTAATAAGATAATCGCCAAAAAGGAAGATAGGCTTTCTCTTTTCATGTTTTTATACACGGCAAAAGGGTAGACAAACAAAAAGGATCCAAAGAGAGATAGATGTTAACTACTGCACAAAAGAATGAATTTATAATTCTTTTGAAAATTATATCATAGCTAAATATATTACTATGGCTCACATGTTTTACTTTTGATGTAGGAATTGAATTAATTATAAAGTTAATAAAAGCTGTTATGTGAAAATTGAATTAAGCAAATGTTTTAAAGTTGAGCCAAAATGTAGGCATTATTTGTATTTATCAAAGTTAATTCAGCAAAAGAGAGTGTTTTAACTTTATAGGTATATATGTAAATTTATCATTTTAAAAACTCGCGTAATCCGTTGGAAAATAAACTCCCAAGCACAGGTTGGGTGTTTTAAAAACCGCTACTAAAAACCCCTCAAAACCGCTACGGTGGTTTACCCTCAAAACCTCTACGATGGTTTACTCTCATAACCGCTACCCTAAAACTCCCAAGCAGACCTTAAGGTTTATCCCACTATCTAAACCCCTCTGGTTATTAGAAAGAGTAAACGACATGTTCCCACCCAAGCTTTGGCGAATCTACAGTTCCTACCCCTAGTTTCATAAATTACAGATTCTCACCCTTAAATTAACAAAAAAAACTATTTAATATAAGAGTTAAAAGGGTAAAATGGTCATTTCAAAAATAAAAATTTTCAAAATAACCCTTCCCTTCTCAAATTCACCCCATCGGTGATTTCAAGCCATTCCATTCCCAGCATAGTCAACCCCTCACGACACCACCATTACAATCCCCTCAACCCCTACATCAAAACCTATAACCTCTTCGCCTAATTGAACCCCCCAATCACCAACTGCTGCTCTTAGTTTCATTCGACGTTTCATCCATATTCCGGCAGGTCCCAGCATCGGAAACCACCCGCACCACCACCAATACCATCACCAACTTCCTCCCACCAAAACCCTTAACATCGCGGATAGCCGCTGCCTTTCCCTTAGGTTTTTATGTTTTGTCACGCCTTTCTAGCCAAATTCTGGAACCTCGTCGAGGTTTAATCGAGTGGAAAAGTTAGGGGTTTTGGTGAGGAGGATAAGGGGATGCTGATGGTGGTGTTAGGGAGGTCTAATGGTGCCGAAATCAAGCCGAATTTTTTGCTTGGCCAGGATCTCCTCTGGGAGTTATTTGAGATGAGGGTGTTATTTTGAGAGAAAAGTAACGGTGTTAATTTAAGGACGGTAATCTACAATTTATGAAACTAGGGGTGCGAACTTGTAGATTTGCCAAACCTTGGGTGGGAAAATGTCGTTTACTCTATCAAGAATAACCCTAAACTTCACAGTTGTCCAAACGTTTTAAAATCTCTGTTGAAGTAAACAAAGGAAGGGCAAAGAGGTAAAATGCATATAAAATAATTGTCCTTTGTTTTAGATATTCATTTATAAATAAAATGATTAAATATAAAAGCCTATTTCCTTTTCCCACTCTCCCAAATCTTTGCCCACGGTTCTCAACCCAGTTGATAGCCAACCCCATGCCACTCCATCTATGACTACACAATGCACCCCCTCCAAAAGCCTCATGGTCACCTCACCCTAATTGTCCGCTGCATAACCCAAATAGTCTCTACAACCACCATAAAGCTACCCCTAATAAGCCATTCTCACACGAGCAACCACCCTTACCTAGCCCCATCTTCTCTTGTGATTAGCCACTTTACCTTCCCTACAAGCACCCTAGCAACACTCCACCCATCCACACATTCAAAATTTTGATAAAGGTGAAGATAGGTTGGTGTTTGGTGGTTGTGGGAAAGAGAAGGGTTACATTTGAAGATGGATAGGTTTATTGTTGTTTTGTTTAGGTTCGAGATCGAGGAAGAGACAGATATGAGTGGTAGATTTTGAGTTTTAAATAACAAAGAAAATATTAAAAATATGTTAGGAGTAAAATCAACAAATCCAGACATATATTAATTGAAGAAGAAAGTATACAGAAGTGCTTAACGATCCGAGCCGCTTGTGAGTTGGCTCAGCTCGGCTCGAGTCCAACTCGTTAACGGCTCGCGGCTCGTCAGATAACAAGTCGGCTCAGCTTGGTTTGTGAGACAGAACAAACCAAGTTCGAGCATCGTTAGGCTCGCGAGTGGAGCCTGGCTTGAAAAAACTAGTGGTTTTTTGGGGCTTTCTAAAGTACAGGGGATTAAAATAAAATTTTACAACAAAAGTTTTAAAAAATGATAAGATGCCCCCCGATATTAAAATCCCTAAAATGTTGACAGTTTGTCATTTGCCGTAAAAGTCATCCGAAACTCTAAAATCGGCAATACAACTCCCAGTAGCCGTCAACACCGCCTTCTCTGTCGAATTTTCATCACAGAGTCGTCGTCGTCAAACCCATTGAAGTCTCACCGATGTTTGGCCGCAATTCCTTTTCTTTTCTCTGTTCACCGTGAAACCGATCTGCAATGCCATCGACCGTCGATTTTTTGCGATAAGGTTGTTTGTTTAGAGCTTCTTCGGTTGTTGTTGCTTGTGAAACCCATCTGTGATTGATTTTTATTTATAATGATGTTGAAAGAGATTTATTGGATGATGAAAGGTGAGAACTGGGAGAAACTCACGAAACACATTCCACAAGTATTGGTAGGTTACAAAGAGGCATATCGAGGAGCGTTTACTTACAACACTAAATATTTGTCATCTCTGTCATGTGAAGATTTTGAGCAACTTGTTGAAAAACAGTCTCATCCATGAAACAACAAGTATGATTTCTTGAAAAGCGTCTTTTTATGTTAATTTCATTCAAGTTGTTTATTGATAGTGAGAAATGATTAGGGCGATAGATATGGAATTACAGTTTGTAGACTATATAAACCTGGCAATATAAGACATACTTTTCAGCTTGATAAATCAACATATTCATTTTCGTGAATTGTTTGTCTGTAATAGGGGCTTTTTTCGGTGAAACAATTCAGGGAATCTTGTATTAGGGTCCTGTTGTGGTCGTTGAATAGAAGAACCATTTGTGTACTGTCTGTCAGGAGTAGTTTGTTGTAGCCTATAAGCCAGTTTGTTTCATTGTTTGTTTAAATTGTTTTACTGAATTTGTTAATTTGTTTGTGGTTGTTGATGCGTTGTAACTACAACATGCATAAATAGCAAGTGCACTAGTCATACAAAGTAATAAAGTGATGAGTGAGTATCGTTCCCACGAGGATTGGTTGCTAAACACTAATTTTCCTAAGTGTTTTTCAAGTTGGAGGAATCGACTTTGTTTGGATTAATGGGAGAGATTAAAACTAAAACTGAACCAAAACTTACTAAGTATTAAAAACTAATTAATGGAAGCAAGAATTTAAACGCAAGAAAAATATCAATTTAACAAACGGTTAGGGTTTTGACTTCATTCGGACTCTATGGATGAATTCTACGGATTATGTTAATTCCACACTCACATGCACAAATTGTAAATCGAATTCTCTAAGTTGTTAAACATACCTTCTCAGGCTATGAATTCATACTTTTTTCTATTAAACTTTCGCACCTAATAAATTGAAGAATAATATATCTAAGTTCATTAAGCTAAGGGAATCCTAGATTGATTTCATTGATTCTCAAATCTATCTCTAGCATTCAATACTACAATAGTGATTACCCAAGAAGCTCAATATGATTCATTTCTCAATCTCATCATATTCATCAAATCAATTCCATTAAAAACAGAATAACCACACAATCTATGCAATAGAATATGGAAATAGCAATAATCAATTCATTAACCCATAGAAATCCGAACTTAATCAAAACCCTAACCCAAAATGGGTTAGTTCATAACTAAATCAAAATACACAGCAAGAAAAACAGTAAACACAATGTTCAACATATTAAAATGCAGAGAAAAGAGTAGAGAATTTCCCTAGTTGAAGAATCCACAAGATTCAAGCTCAGATCTTCTCTCTCAAAATCAAATCTATCCAAAACTCAATGAGAACAGACGAAAACTGGACGACCCCCCCGAAAATGGTAAAGTTTTTCTTTTATACCTCGCCCAAAGACCTAAAACTTTCCTAAAATAAAACTGTGCGTTTTGGAAAAACAAAAATTCGTAGACTTCGCCGCGGTGAAGAAAGAGTTTTGCTGTGGCGACGAGGAAAAAATGAATCTCGTGCTTAACAATTTTCGCCGCAGCGAACCTTCATGAAGAATTTTGAAAGTACATAATTGCCCTCCGCTTGCTTATTTGCTTGAATCTTCGATGTTCGATGCTCCCCCATGGGAACAAGCTTCATAGTGCTTCACTCTGCTTCAGAACTCTCCCAACTTCTAAGATCCGCTTACTCCTGGGTCTAGAAACTCCAATTCGCTCATTATTTGTTCAAAATGTCCATTTTGGCCTGAAACACAAAAATGTAAAGAATTAAGTAGCAATTCGGGCAAAAATGAACTAAGAAGTATCTACAATCCGACCAAAAAGCCTAATAAAAATAGTATAAATCTCGAATTATCAAATACCCCCAAACTAAAGAAATGCTCGTCCCCGAGCATCAGGTACAAAATACAAAGAAAGAAAAAAACAAACGCCCAAAACAACGCAAAATAACAAAACTGAAAATAAAATAAAACATTAGACTCAACTCAACACAACGAACTGCCTAGAAATTAAACAAGTCTCAAAGATCGTTGAAAAATTGTTACTAGAAAAATGTCCAACACTCCAAGAAGTTATAAGTTGCATCGACTATCTTTCTCTATTGGTCCCCCGAGTAGGTAATCCCCACTTGAATCCACATTCCGACTTCCCAGACTGTTTTTATGCAGAAAAACAAAGTTTATCAAATGGCGGCAGACTCCATAAGCTTAAGTATCAAACTACTCTCCACTAATGAGGATTAGACATTACTAAAGATCAGAAGGTCTTTACAGGCGTTAGGCTCGGTTAGTGGACTTAAAAGAAACGGACAGGATTAACAAAGCAAGAGAATTCAGTTTTCTTTAAGCAAACATCAAGACTCAACTCAACTTCCACTTTCTTCCTCAACCACCACTACAAAGTCAACCAATTTATAACCCTCAAGCATGTGCACTTCTCAAAATTTTAATTTTAATTTTTTTTTTAAATGCAATAATCATTTTATTGAGGTTAATTACCCCTTTTATTCTTCTTGCCCTTCTCATAACCCCCAAACTAATCTTTTAGTTCATTCACACAACTCTCCAAGCTCTTTGTGTTTGCATTAGGTTTAGAATTCTCTTAAAGGTCGCGGACGTGTTTAGGGTGAAAGGTTCGGGCATTATTGGTTGCACAAGAACACAAAAAAGGACAACGATGATTTCATAAGGTTCAAATGGGTAACTAGGGATAGAATTCATGGTCGGCTGGAAAGGCTCAAACGTTCCGAAAAATCGTCTAAAGCACTTCCTCAATAATGTATATTCCTAGAATTTCACCTCAAGCATTTCTAAACTAGGTTCTAGAGTTTACCAACATTATCAAGACTTTACCTAACCACAAAAAATAAATCTAAGCATGCCGAAATAAATGAAAATGGTGGTTGAACCACTAAAAAAACCTCAATCAAAATTCAGTCAATCAACATAAACTTGAAGCAATGCTTAACATTTCTCAACAATAAAGTCCCAATAACCCTATTCTCATCATAGACTTATACAATTCATCATTGGCATACACAACAAAACATGAAAATAAAATAAACACAAATCAAAAAAATTCAAATTTTTCCTACCCCCAAACTAAAGATGACATTGTCCCCAATGTCACATTATGCACAATTTAAGAATAGAAAAACATAAATCTACAAAGGTACGAGATAGTTCCCTGATTAATCTATGAAGTTGAAGTTTCGATCAATAGCATGCACACCCGGTCCTTGGCTTTTTTTCATCACCAAATTTTGAAAAACAATGGAAAAACTGTGGTGTCCACTATGTTAGAAAAGTTCACTGACTAATGTGAAATTATTACAATCCTAATCTCGCCTTTTCAACTACTAGAAAACTAAAACCAAAATTTAAACAATCCAAAACAAAAAGCAAATTAGTTCACTGTTCGAATTGAAAATACAAAAACAACTAAAACAAGAAAAAAATTAAAATAACAAAATAAGCTGTTCAGGTTCATTCTTCGGCCTCCTCCTCTCCCTTAGTATCGTCATCTTCTGAGTCGGAGCCCATCCATTCTTCTGACCCAGTATCTGCTGCATCATCTCCTTCATAGTGGCTGTGCTACTGGATGATGTGGCAGTGCCTTGTGTGGTTCTCTGTTGTTTTGTCCCGACGTTGGGTTGCTCACTGTCTGGACGTTCAAAATGCTTGTGATAATAGTTTGCGTTGAGAACTGGGGCAGCATGGATAAGTGGCTCATCATTAGTTGCCTCGACTCTTGCTCGAGTGCATAACTCTATAATGAGATATGGGAAAAGGTAACTCTCTTGCCCTGGTTTGGCTGCATGCTGAATGTAATTTAGGATAATTTTCCCCACGTCCATTCTCTTTTATGTGGCAATAGAATAGAGCAATAATGCCTTCTTATAAGTCATTGTACTATAGTACGACTCCGACATCATCCTCACAGAAATAAAGTACTGCCACAACCGAGCTACCGGTGTCAAATTAGTTCCCTTGATGCTTTTCCTACCCTTCTTTGAAATCTCCCAAGTTGTATCCGGTTTTGTAATGACCGAAAGAATAATATCATCCTCAAACTGTGTCTTCCTAAAATCCTCATAATCATTACGGTCAATATTAGGCAGGTTATAAAACTCATTGATGACCTTCGCATCAAATGCCACATCAGTACCCCTCACAAACACAATACCAGATTCACACTCCAAGAGGTTGGCATAAAACTCTCGCACTATTGGCTCTACGGCCGCATGTACAGGTGCACTCATAAACAATTCCCAATGTCTTCCTCTACTCCAATCCTTAGCCTGGCTCACGGTCAATCCACGCTCAGGAATAAATCCTTTATCTTTCCTTTGGATTGCCCCTTCACATCGTTTCTTAGCCTTGTCATTCACAAATCGGTTGTCCACTTTTTTTCCTTTTCCTTTCCCCTTGGACAACACTTTGAGCCGCATTTTTCCCAAACTCCACTTCAACTCAACAATTCAACTAAAAAATTCAACCCTAAGCGCCCTACGAACAACCACAATCAATTATGCAATAAAAACAACACTTCCAAAATTCGCACCTAGACCCCCAAAATTCAATTCTTCCAAACTCAACCAAACACTCAAAAATTCAAAACCCCAAACTCCTCAACACCACACAATTCACAATCTACACTTCCTCAAACAAAATCAAAGCATAAAAACACTAAAAATCCACAACTCAATCAACAATCAAAATTTTCAGATCTGCAACTCTAAACTCGAAATTGTGCAATTAAAAGCTTAGGGAACTTGAAATCTTGCCAAAACTAGGGAGTATTCACCACCAAATTAGCCAAAAGTAGCCTAGATTACGAAATTCCCAAATTCTTGAACCCATAATTTTCTTAAATTTTTCGCAAAGATCTTTGCTAGAACGAGTTGTTTTGGTGTTTAGAAAGGTTAAGGAGTGAGAAACTTTGCTAGGAAATCACTAGGAAGGCTCTAGATTGAAGATGGAAAAGGTTTGCTCTCGGATGTGTTTGAAATGCTTTGCGAAAAATGAAGAGTCGAGATGAGTATTTATAAAAAGCAGGTTTCGCTGCGGCGAAGTTCTTCAATTCAAAAACCCTAGATTTTTAACCCAGTCGATGCCGCAACGAAAAATTACAGAAGCTCATCGCCTCGGCGAAGAATAAGCTTCGCCGTAGCGAATTTTCCCATAGTGAATTTCACCCAACCTGCTTCATCACGGCAGAAAAATACAGAGGCTCATTGCCTCGGCGAAAAAATTACTTCGCTGCGGCGAAGTCTGGGACTTTCCAACTTACAATTCTTGCCAAATGAAGTTCGCCGTGGCAAAAACTGGAAAAATTCTATTTTTCGCCTTGATTCAATAATTCACCTGAAACACCCAAAAACGCACAAATTATGCTTCATGTAAAAATCATAAGAAAACTTAACAACTTCAAAACCATAAATAAACAACAACAATTGAAAACACTTGGGTTGCCTCCCAAGGAGCGCTTGTTTATAGTCAGAAAGCTCGACTCTCTCAAGTTCTCATTTCGGAATGTCAAGCCGGAGGGGAATTGACTTGCAACTCATCACTCCGTCGATGTATGGCTTCAACCTCTGGCCATTAACCTTAAATGTGCCTTTTTCTTCATGTGACACCTCCACCGCTCCGAATGGGTAAACTTTTGTAACTATGAAGGGTCCAGACCATCTAAACCTAAGTTTTCCAAGGAAAAGCCTAAGTCTAGAATTAAACAACAACACTTTCTGACCCACTTCAAAGTTCTTCTTCCTGATATGCTTGTCATGCCACTTCTTGGTCTTTTCCTTGTACATCTTAGTATTCTCATAAGCTTCGTGACAGAACTCATCGAGTTCATTCAAAGTCAGCATCCTTTCTTCCCCAACAGCTCGTAAATCCATGTTGAGCTGCTTCACTACCCAGTAGGCCTTATGCTCAAGTTCTACCGGCAAATGACATGCCTTCCCATAGACCATCCTAAATGGAGACATACCAATCGGAGTCTTAAATGCAATGCGGTAGGCCCATAATGCATCATCCAACTTCCATGACCAATCCTTCCTCGATGCATTGACTGTCTTCTCTAAGATTCCCTTTAGTTCTCTGTTTGACAGCTCCACTTGTCCGCTAGTCTATGGATGGTAGGGTGTCGCAACTCTATGTTTCACCCCATATTTCCCCAAAAGTGCATCCAATTGCCTGTTGCAAAAATGCGATTCTCCATCAATAATGATTGCCCGTGGTACTCCAAACCTTGAGAAAATGTTCTTTCTTTCAAAATTAACCACCACTCGGGCATCATTGGATGGCAATGCAACTGCTTCCACCCATTTTGATACGTAGTCCACTATTACCAAAATGTACATATTCCCGTAAGAATTTGGGAAGGGACCAATGAAGTCAATTCCCCATACATCGAACAGCTTAACAACTAGGATATTGTTCAGTGGCATCTCATCTCGCTTTGAAATATTCCCACTTCGTTGAAATTGGTCACATTCCTGAACCATCCGGAAAGAATCCTTGAAAAGGGTTGGCCAGTAAAACCCAGATTGAAGAAACTTGGCTGCTGTCCTAGCTCCTCCAAAATGGCCACCTACTTCCCTCTCATGACAATGCCTTAGAATACTCTCAATTTCCTCTTCCGGAACACACCTACGTATCATCTGATTAGCACAATGTCTATACGGAAATGGCTCTTCCCAGAAGTAGCACTTCAAATCTAAGAAAAACTTCTTTTTTTGTTGGAAGGTCATGCCTATGGAGAGCACTCTCGCTAACAAGTAGTTTGCAAAATCTGCATACCACGGTGCTTCCTCCACTCTCATCAATTTCTCATCCAGGAAAGTTTCTCTGATTTAGGTTTCTTCTTCATTTCCCTGAATTGGTCATTCAATCCTTGACAAATGGTCTGCCACCACATTTTTTGACCCTTTCTTATCTCGTATCTCGTATCTCCAACTCAAACTCTTGTAACAATAGGATCCATCTTATCAGCCGAGGTTTCGCTTCTTGCTTTGCCAATAGGTTCTTGAGTGCTGAATGGTCCGTGTAGACTATCACCTTGGCACCTAGCAAATATGAACAAAATTTATCAAAAGCAAAAACCACAGCCAACAATTCTTTTTCAGTGGTGGTGTAATTCAATTGTGCATCAGTGAGTGTTTTGCTAGCATACTAAATTACATGCAACACTTTGTTTTTCCTCTATCATAACACTACCCTTAGTGCAAAATCACTAGCATCACACATCAATTCAAATGGTAGTCCCCAATCAGGGACTGCAATAATAGGTGCAGACACTAATAATTTTTTTAGAGTTTGAAAGGCATGCATGCATTCATCATTAAAATTCAAAGCAACATCTTTAATCAATAAATTGCAAAAAGGTTTAGAGATCTTAGAAAAATCCTTGATAAACCGTCTATAAAACCACGCATGCCCCAAAAAACTTCGATCTGCTTTAACATTTGAGGGTGGTGGCAGCTTCTCATTCACGTCCGTCTTTGCTCGATCCACTTCTATTCCATCCTTTGAAATTCTATGACCAAGCACTATTCCTTCCTGGACCATGAAGTGGCACTTCTCCTAGTTGAGCACCAAGTTCGTCTCCTAACATCGCTGCAAAACAAAAAAGAAATTAGATAAGCAATTATCAAAGGACGAACCAAAAACAAAGAAGTCATCCTTGAAGACTTCTATAAACCGCTCCACCGTATCTCCAAAGATCGACATCATGCATCTATTAAATGTGGCTGGTGCATTACACAACCCAAAGGGCATCCTTCGGTAAGCAAAGGTGTCATAGGGGCAAGTGAAGGTTGTCTTCTCTTGATCCTCAAGAGCGATAGCAATCTGATTGTATCTTGAATAACCATCCAGGAAATAGTAATAAGCATGCCCTGCCAATCTTTCCAACATCTGATCAATGAAAGGAAGTGGAAAATGATCTTTCTTTGTCGCTTCATTTAATTTCCGGTAGCCAATGCACACTCTCCAGCCCGTGACCGTCCTAGTTGGTATCAATTCATTACTCTCATTCTTGATCACTATGATACCTCCATTCTTTGGAACCACTTGCATCGGACTCACCCATGGACTATCAGAAATGGGATAAATTATCCCCGCATCTAGAAGTTTCACCATCTCTTTTCTCACCACTTCCTTTATCGAAGGATTCAATCTTGATTGTGGTTGAACTCTAGGCTTGATATCATCCTCCATGAGTATCTTATGCATGCAAAAAGATTGAGAGATGCCTCTAATATCTTAAATCGTTCATCCAATTGCTGATATGTGTTCCCTCAACACCCAAATTAACCGCTCTTCTTCCAATTTGCTCAACTTTGAACTGATGATTACTGGGAAGGTTTTTGATTCCCCCAAATACACATATTTAAGGTGGGAAGGTAAAGGTTTCAGCTCAAGCTTTGGAGATTCTTCATTTCTTTCCTTTTCCTTCTCTTTTTCAAAATCAAATTCCTCAAATTCTAGATCTTGGCTCATCTGATCAGTAGCTCAACATCTTGGCTCTCATCAATCGACTGAAGTGCTTCCAACAATCTAGCACATTCGTTCCTTGCCGACTCATCCACCTTTATTGTTCTTGATTGGGCAATACACGCGTCTAGAGGTAGTTGTGAAGTGTTCTCTTCAATGACCTTTGCTACTAGTTTATCCACCACATCAACACTAAAGCACGAATCCGACTCGGATGGGAACTTCATAGCTTTAAACACATTGAACATTACTGTTTTATCTTGAACCCGCAATAGTAACTTTCCTTCTTGCACATCAATGAGTGCTCTTCCCGTGGCAAAAAATGGTTGGCCCAAAATAAGAGGCATTTCCTTATCCTCTTCCATGTCCAATACAACAAAATTTGCCGAAAAAATAATCGTGTCCACCTTCACTAACACATCTTCGACTATACCCCTTAGATGTTTGATGGATCTATCTGCAAGTTGCAACGACATCGTCGTTGGCTTCACTTCACCAATTCCCAATCTCCTGAAAATAGAAAAAGGCATTAAATTGATGCTAGCACCTAAATCACATAAAACTCGATCAAAGGTAATGTCTCCTATAATGCAAGGAATAGTAAAACTCCTTGGATCTTTGAGTTTCGGGGGTAGCTTCTTCTGGAGAATAGCGCTGCACTCCTCCGTGAGCATCACTATTTTCTCATCCTCTAACTTCCTTTTGTTTGATATAATCTCCTTAGAAATTTCGCGTAGCTCGACATCTGTTACAATGCATCTGCAAAGGGAATGTTAATATGCCATTTTCTAAATATTTCAATGAATATGGAAAACTACTTATCCTGATTCTTTTTCTTTAGTCTCTGAGGAAACGGCACAAGAGAGGTGTGATGTGCCAATTCTGGTGGTATCTCGGGAAATGGCAGTTTCTCTTTCCTTTGTCTTTGCCTCAGTTCCCGTTTTTGTTCTTCTTCCCTAGAACTAGATGGTTTCTCTTCAACAACTATCTTTTCATCAACCTCCTCATCAGAGTCTTCCTTTTTCTCTCCCTTTGATGGACTTTCTTCTTCCCTTGATTTTTTCGCCTCTTCCAACACTGTGCCACTTCTCAGAGTTATCACATTTGCTTGCTCATGTGGGTTAGTCACCGTGTTGCTCGATAGTGAGCCCTGTGGTCTCTCATTTAACTTATCAGCCAATTGACCCACTTATACCTCCAAGTTTCGAATGGATGCCCCTTGATTTCTGAAATTCGTTCTCGTCTCATTCACAAAACCTGTGGTCTCTTGCATAAACTTTCCAAACATGTCCTCCAATTTTGTCACTCTTTGCTCTCCTGATTAATTGTTCACCCCTGTTTGGTTGTTTGGCAATGCTCTTTGGTTCCATTGATTGTTCTGCTGATTATGTTGATTTTGATTGCCCCAAGACAGGTTCGAATGATTCCTCCAACCAGGATTATATGTGTTGGAGTACGGATTGTTCGGTTGCCTTTGATTTCCTGCCAAGTAGTTAAGCTACTCCGATGATGATGCTGAAGCAAACGTGTTCCCCACTTGACATTCGCTGCTCACGTGATTACTTGCACAAAATTCAAAAGTTAGTTGAGGTGCTTGAATGGAATTCACTTGCATACTTCCCAATGTTTCTGAAGTCCTGTCAGTTGGGCTGAAATGGCTGTATATGCATCAACTTCATGAAGGCCGATAGGTTTCTTCGGTTGCACCCTCTTATTAGGTCTTTGATAATTGTTGCTTGCCAGAACTTCAAGCAACTCGTGAACTTCTTCTGGAGTCTTATTTTGCAATGCTCCTCCCGATGCTGCATCCACCATAGTTTGCACATTCACCATCAATCCGTTATAAAATATTTGGACTTGCATCCAAACTGGCAACCCATGATGTGGACACCTCCTCAGTAATTCTTTGTATCTCTCCCAAGCCTCATACAATGATTCCGACTCTTCTTGTAGAAACGATGTGATATCATTTCTTAGCTTTGTCGACTTTGCTGGAGGAAAGAATTTGGTCAGGAACTTCTGTGCTAAATCAGTCCATGTTGTAATCATTCCTGTTGGTAATGTCATTAACTATCCCTTAGCTTTATCCTTCAATGAAAACGGGAATAGTCTCAATCTGATGGCGTCATCTGACACTCTGTTTGACTTGAAAGTATCACAAATTTCCAAAAAATTAGCAATGTGTAGATTTGGATCTTCCTTCAAATCTCCCCTAAACTGTACTGTCTGTTGGATCATTTGGATGATTGCCGCTTTATCTCAAAGTTGTTGGCTTGTACTGCTGGTCTAGTAATACTTGACCCACTGCCATTAACTGAGGGAACTGAAAACTCCTTTAGTGTTCTATTTTCTGCCATCTCAACAACTATAACCTCTCACTACAAGAAAAAATACTTTTTGCAACCAATTTTTTTGCAACTAGGCAAAAATAGTTGCAGATACCCCACATTTAGTAACTAAATTCCAATTAGTCGGCCAAAGGGAATAAAATTCTAGGGCCAATTTATTCCCACCTTTAGCGTCTAAAATTAATATTTTGCGACTAATGTTATTTGTTGCCCAAAATATCACATCAGCGACTAATTTATTTGGTTGCCAATTCTTGCGCGAACACAATTGGCAACTACAACAAGGGATTCTACAATTAAAATTATGGTTACAGAAAACAATTATTTGCAACTACTGAATAGTTGCTAAATTAGATGCAAATATTTATTAATTAATTTGTAATTATTTTTATTAGTTACAAAATAATACAATTATCGAAATATCCAAGCTTTTGACAATAATTAAAAAGGGCCCAGGGTACATTTGGCAACTAGTTATTTTGTGCATATTACAACTAGTTACAAAAACTCATGTATAGCAACTAAAATGTATTAGTCGCTAAAAGTTGATGAATTTTTTTGAACCCAACTTTCCCGGTAAAATGAAAAAATATTATTTTAATTTGTGACTAAAATTACTGTTACGTAACTAATTAGTTAGTTGCAAATTATCTTCTTTTGGCAACTAAGATTTTAGTTGCCAAATGCATGATAAATTTTGAGCGCCCCATGTTCCCGCTTGAAATAAATTGAAATTTTGGGTATGTTATTTTGGCAACTAAAGTTATAGTTGGTAATAAGATTTTTTTTGCAATCAAAATGTTTGCCACTAAATATTGTTTATTAAAAATAATATATACTACTAGTAACCAAAATCAATTTTATTGTTTGATTCTACTTTTGCCGCCTACATTACCATCTCTTTGATTCTACTTTTGCCACCTACATTACCCCATTGAAGGTAACTTTTTTTAATTTTTATGTCAAAGCTCATTCTTTTACATATGGTATTTCAATTTTATTGTTTGATTTTCAATCCATTTCTTCACAACATTTGCTTTAATTTGTTTAAGCATCTATTGTTAGTGACGTTCCTAAATAGGTGGCTTTAACTTCATAATGGATTATTTTATTTTTGTCTTCTCTTTCATCTGTCATTACAATGGCTACTATAATTGTAATGAGTGCTTTAAATTCGTTTATTGTTACTAATAAACGAATGGTATTTGATTTTATTTTTGTCTTCTCTTTCATCTGACATTACCATTTTTTCCCTAGAACTTTTGCTTAACCACTATTTCACTCATTTGTACAAACCCTCATAGTTGACCTCCTTTCGGCACTGGAACAACAGTTCTAGTTTCTACCACTCTCGTTCAGTAGACAATGCTCATTGACTCTGACGCTTATTCCATGCCTATTTTGACGGAGATTGTTAACTTCGGTGAGTTTTGGCGAGGCGTATCCCGAATACCCAATTGTAGCGGTGTTTAGAAAAATATAGAAACCGAAACTAACTGGGAACTGAACCAATTTTTCGTTTACCTGGGAAACCGTTCGATTGTGGTCCACAAAAATACAAAAACCCGAATTTCCAATTTAAAAAAAAAAAAAAAATTAAAAAGTAAACAATTTTTCCTTAAAATTTAAAAAGTAAACAAATTGAAAAGTCCCTAAATCCTTACTATTAAAGAAAAACAAAACCCCAAACCCGGTTTAGGGTAACATAAAAAAAAAAAAAAGTAAGCAATTTTGCACGGAAATTTTTGAAACTTAAAATTAAAAAAAATTAAAAAGATAGTAAACCCACTTATACAATAATAAAACTATGTGCACTAACTAATGGGTACTAATCCAAGTACTAACATTAGAAATTTAAAATTTCCTCTAAAAAAAATTTTTAAACTTTTAATATTAGTACGCATTAGTTAGTGCACGATAGCAATAATCCTTGTACAAAATCACCAAACTAATTTTACCCTATCCACTCCGTTGGCATCTTCTTCTCCATTTTTCCGCACCGCATATAAAACATTACAAAATCCTACTGCTTTACTTCTGAACCCAGAAAAAGAAGGCAGAGAGTTTTTAGAGATTAAAAATAGGTGATGAATCTTAAAGATTGGTGTTGTATTGTACAATAATGTTGTTGTTGATGAAATTCCGTTTCTATTACAACCAACAAAGGCTGATTTCTTCAAGAAGAAAGATCCAAAAAGTGCTTCTTTGCTTCTGAAACCAAAATGAAGACCAGGGAATTTGGTGTTCTTTGATGTTATGTGTTACGGTTATAGCTCCTATTGTTCTTTATACTGATAGATTCTCTGCCTCTTTCAAGGCTTCTTCTTGTATGTTCTCTTCTTCTTCGTCAATTAATTTATTTTCCTATCTCAATTTCATACCTTGTTTCTTCTTCCTCAATTAACATTTTTCTAGGTTTGTTTCGTTTTTGCAGCTAGAAACCAATTTCTTGAAGATCTTTCAGCTTTTGTAAGTTTTTTCAACTTTCCTTTTTCACCCCTTGTCTTTCAAACAAGATAAGATATTAAAGTTTCAATCTTTCTTCGTTTTTTCTCTTGATATCGGTGGTGATGCCCACCATCTAAATCTTCTTCCCTAGGTGCTTGTATGTTCATGGGTTTTTTGTTTAAATAGTTTCTTACTCATAAAGCTCAGATCTTTATATATTATCCCTTCAAAATCTCATTTTTTTCTTCCTTGTTGCATATAGGAATCTTCCACAACCCATAAAGTACCCATTGGAATAGTTTATTCAGGTTGGCTTTTTCATTCTTTCTCATTGTTTGTGTGGTGAATTCAAGAACTTTTGTTGGGAAGTTGTCAGTACTTGTATCTTATGGGTTAAATTTGCTGTGTGAGCAGAATCAAGATAGCATAAATTAGCTAGAGTTTTGTCTACAACAAATGATGTTGATCGGTCTCAAACGGATAATATCATCAAACAGGTTACTGATATGAATCAGAGTGAAAATGGATATAAGAAAAGTTCTGGAGATGCTGAGGACAAGATTAAGGCATCTGAGCAGCAGAATTCTGATAATGACTCTCAAAATATGGTAATGTTCATTTTTTTTATTCCAATTTTATAATCAGAACACTCATGTATATGCATTAAAGTCTTGGAGGTTACTTGTAGGTTTGAATGTGAAAGGATTAGTTAGCTTGCAGGTAGTTTAGTAGTCATTTTGACGCTTTTTCTTTATTTTATTCTAATTTAAAATTTACCATAGTATTACTAAGGTAGTGCAGATAATACTTGAATGTTATGCATCATACATTGCTGGGAGCCTGACAGCATTAATTATTTGTCTTAAACATTTTAATTTGTTCTTCTGATGGTGGAAAGGAATGGTTATGCTTGATTGATCTCTTTATTCGTGTATATAAATATATATCTTTTTGGTTGTATTGAAGATTTTGACTATATGGTGAACCTTTCTAGATTAGATTAATCAAAATTGCAATCTTGCTTTTCTCTTTTTTTGTTTGTAGTGGAGTTCTGTCATCTGTTCCCTGTTTCTTTTTCATTGGGAAGCCTGAGCAGTTGTTTGTATACTGGAAACAGGATGAATGCTGTTATAAACTTTCCATTTTTTTTCTTATTCCTTGCTGCTTCTTTGACACACAAGCTGATGTGCTCCCAAAGTCTAGTGTTTGCAGACCCTATGTACACATGATATTGAACCAAAAATGGTTAGCGTGGACTTTTTCTCAATATTGAGTCAGCCTGTGCTTATTGCATAGTAGTTATGCTCACTTGGTGACAAATGAAATTCATTGATAACATTTGGTTTTTCCATGAAGTTTCAACTTTAATGGATTGATTGCTTCATATTAAGATGATAATATCCGATCCAAATGTGTGATTGCATTTGCATGTATATTTTCATTAATGATAAAATATTCAATCTACTTGCCTTTCTTCTTTTCCTTGGCCGTCCCCCTGTCCCTTCACCGCCAAGTATGGTTATCTCTACCCTTAAACTAACTGTATGGTCTTGTTAATGATGGGAAGTAATGTAGATTTGCTAAGAACTTTGGTTTGCACTAATATTGCAGGAAATCATAAGAATAAAGAATGAACACCTGGATGATAGCCAATGTATTGTCAATGATAGAGTGAAAGGTCGTCTTACGGTCACCAGAGCATTTGGAGTTGGATTTCTGAAAAAGGTTTGTCGTATATCCTTTGTAATAACTATTTTGCTGCAAGGATTTCTGATAAAAAGTAATTCTGGTTGATGATTATTACTGTTTGGTGATTTGTACATCATGGTAGCATATATCTTCGTTATAGGTGCTCATTGCTTGCTATGTTCTAGTAAATTATATCCTCATGAATAATATTCATCACTACGGTATATGGATAAGACACATTGGCTTTTACAGATAATGCAGTGTATAAATTAAAATGTTGTTATTTTTGGATATCTTTTAAAAGTGTTGTGATAGAGGAAATGTTGTATATAGCATTGGAAATGATTCAAGTCGCAGGTCACCTTTGTCAGTGCATAAAAATATCATTAAGGTGGGCATCAAAGAGGACATGGAAGGAATAGGAAGATAAGTGAAGGGTGGTTAATGTGAAAAAAAGATGGCGGCGTTGTTGAATTGAAGCGTGTCCATCTCTTACCAAAACCATCGACCTCGTGTTGCGAAACAGAGTGTTGTGCTGTCAGTTAATGGTTTTTGTAATGTTTCACTCTCACCTCTTAAGTCCAGGTTTCTTTAGTGTGTTGTTAGTTTTGTATGAGTTTTGACATTTCTTTGTAACTGAAGTTTTACTTTTTAAATCTTTTCATTTCTTTATTGTATTTATACACATAATATTCTTTTGCAATTATAACTCTTTTCAACTGTATTTAATCACCTACGTAAGCACACGTATATACATATAATATTATCCGGTGCATTCACGTATATATCATTTTCTCTTTCAAATAAATAAATTAAAAAAAAAATGGAAATATGGGTATGAAACATACTTAACTAAGGTTGAAATTTTGATTATTACGTTGCTTTTTTGCTTTCTTTGCAATACGAAAATGTGGTTTTAATTGTTGAAATTACTATTTTCTTGAACTTTTGTTTGTTGTGTCTTCTTGAAACGCAAGAGTATCATTACTAATTTTGCTAATGCTTCATTCATTTATGCATTCTTGCTCTTGCAAAACCACACTTGAGCATTACACTTATGTTTCATTTTTTCAATTGATGAAGTTCCCAGTGTATTGTTTTATCCAATGGTGTGTTTTAAAAACTTGCTCAATGATATCATGGCATCTTGGTGCAGCCCAAGTTGAACGATTCATTATTTGAAATGTTTCAAAATGAGTATATTGGAACTGCTCCATACATATCCTACACGCCTTCTCTTCATCACCATAGACTCTGCCCAAGAGATCAATTTTTGATCCTCTCATCAGGAAGTGGTTTCAAATGTTGAGAGTTTCATGGAGAAGTTTCCAGATGGTGGTCCTGCACAGCACCTAATAAAGAAGCTGCTCTTCCATGCAACTGACAAAGCTGGTAAAATGTTCTTTCTTCTCTGCTTATTTCTTTAAATGCTAATAATCATCCAGTTGTACAAAATGTGGAAAAGTAATTATGAGATTTAACCTCTAAAGTAAGGGTGTTTATTCCACAGTAAATAGTATCAAAGCATTTTCCACGTCAATATTAAGCCATTTGTCAACTATTTCTCAATGTAAACGTTTTGACATAATTTTTAGTTGTTTTCTTCTGCATTACAATAGGTAATTTCTTGAGTTATCTTCTTAATATTATTAACGTGATGGTGGTTTCGAGCAATTTAGTCATGGTTATCTGACTTATTGATTATGCATTAACTTATTAATTATAATTTATATGTAATTATTTAATTTCTTGCTTGACTTATTGATTATGCATTGAATTGATGGCAGGAAAAAATGATACAGCTGCAACATGAAACATAAGCAGGGGAAAGTGAAAAAACAGAAGCAGAAATATGTGAGGAAGTTCTGGGTAAAGCTTCTGGATATAACCAAAATTTTGCATTTTCACAGACTCAACATCATGATACTGCAGCAGAAGCAGAGTTAGGGTGCATGGTGCAACAACAACAAAATAAGATTAAACAGTTGGAGGAGCAGCTTATCTTATTTGATCAACAAAAAAAGAAAATAAAAAGTCTTGAACAACAATAATTTGTCCTGTTGGAGATGATGAAGCAGCTAACTATAGCCCTTGAACTACAACAATCTAATAAAGCTCTAACTCGATAGCCATTGTCATCTCCAACTGATGAAGACTCGTCCTCATCAGCTATAGCTATTTCAAAAACCTCAACTGGTGACACTTGAGATGCTAACAATATTGATGGTTAGTTTTTTGTTGTATGGCTAGTAGATATTTTGACATGGGGGTAAGACCATCTTTTTAGGATTGTTTGCATATATCTATTAGATGGTGTAGATGGAGTGAGCATTTTTTTGTTAGTTATGCACAGATAGATAGCTAGTGGGGAAAATGTGGGTGCATGCTTTTTTTTGGGTTATGCACACGTGATAGTGCATTTTGGATTTTTATTACTCATCATGCATAAAAATCCATGTATATACATGGATTTTTATGCATGATGAGTAATAAAAATCCAAAATGCACTATCACGTGTGCATAACCCAAAAAAAAGCATGCACCCACATTTTCCCCACTAGCTATCTATCTGTGCATATATATATATATGATGTTAGTGATCAGATTTTTATATTGTGTCAATTATTTTGTTGATGTTGAATGTATAATGTAGGTCAATATGAAATGCTCTAAAAAAAAAAACACACACACACACACACACACACACACATATATATATATATATATATATTAGTGATCAGATTTTTATATTGTGTCAGTTATTTTGTTGATGTTGAATGTATATATATATATACATTTGTGTGTGTGTGTGTTTTTTTAGAGCATTTCATATTGACCTACATTATACATTCAACAATATAAAAATCTGATCACTAACATCATACATATATATATGCACAGATAGATAACTAGTGTGTTTTTTTTAGAGCATTTCATATTGAGCTACATTATACATTCAATATATATATATGTATATATATATATATAATATTTGATGATCGTGATTGGATTTTTATATTGTGTCAATTATTTTGTTGATGTTGAATGTATAATGTAGGTCAATACGAAATGCTCTAAAAAAAAACACATTCTGCAATTAATTTTTTAATATATATGTGTGTGTGTAGTAGATGCACATATGGCGCTGTGCGTGTTTTTTTTTTTAGAGCATTTCATATTGACCTACATTATACATTCAATATATATATGTATATATATATATATAATATTTGATGTTCGTGATTGGATTTTTATATTGTGTCAATTATTTTGTTGATGTTGAATGTATAATGTAGGTCAATACGAAATGCTCTAAAAAAAAACACATTCTGCAATTAATTTTTTAATATATATGTGTGTGCGTGTGTGCGCGTGCGTGTGTTTTTTTTTTTAGAGCATTTCATATTGACCTCATTATATATATACATATATATATATATATATATATATATATATATATAATATTTGATGTTAGTGATCGGATTTTTATATTGTGTCAATTATTTTGTTGATGTTGAATGTATAATGTAGGTCAATACGAAATGCTCTAAAAAAAAACACATTCTGCAATTAATTTTTTAATAGCAAAAAGTAATTTATCATAATTGCATTCCACTGAAGGTCAATACGAAATGTTCTGAAAAAACACATTCTATAACTAATGTTTTAGTAGCAAAAAGTAATTTAGTATAATTGCTTCCACATTCAGCGTCTAAAAAATAGTCGAGAAAACCTCTTAGATTTTACATTCAGCGTCTAAAATGATTATAATTAATCATTAAATTTTAGTCACTAAACGATACATTCGTCTACTAATAAAATAGTTGTAAAAACTTATTGGATTCTATATTCAGTGTCTAAAATGATTATAATTAACCACTAAATTTTGGTTATCAAAAGATACATTCGATCACTAATAAAATAGTCACGAAAACCTATTGGATTCCACATTTAGCGTTTAAAATGATTATAATTAACTACTAAATTTTGATCACCAAAAGATATATTCGGCCATTAATAAAATAGTCGCGAAAACCTATTGGATTTCACATTTAACGTTTAAAATAACTATAATTAACTATTAAATTTTGGTCAACAAAAGATACATTTGGTCACTAATAAAATAGTCGCGAAAACTGTTTGGATTTTACATTCAGAGTCTAAAAGTATAACAATTAACCACTAAATTTTAGTCATCAAAAGATACATTCATCGACTAATAAAAAAGTTGCGAATACCTTTTACGAAATTACCCTTACACCTTTGGCGTTTAATTTTTGTGGCATTCGCGACAAATTATTAGACACTAAAAGATAAATTTTGCAACTAATTGATTAGTCGCTATACAATTTTACCAAATTACCCTTGAACTATTAGCGTCTAGGCTGGGGGACTATTTTGACCAGCAATTAGCCACTAATTTGTTAGTCACTAAAAAAAAAAACTTTCCGCGTCTAAACAAAAATTTAGATGCGCAAACAATCTATGACAGCGATACTGCAACTAAGTGGCGACTACGAAATTTAGACGCGAAAAATGGCTTAGCGTCTAAATGTTACTTTCTGCGTCTAATTTTGCTAGACGCCGAAAGACATTTTTCTTGTAGTGTCTGGTTCAACTGTAGCCTCTCTTTCTCTTCGTTCTCTGTTAAGTCTTCTAGTGGTTCTTTCAATCTCAGGATCAACAGGAACCACTGGCCGACGTCTTGCTCTTCGCATAAACTACACAGAAAAATAGAAAGAGTGAGATCACAAACCAACCTAAAAAAATAACAAAAATTAAACAAACAACAATTAAGTAAAAATAAAGCTCTAATCTAGCTAACACAAGAAAAATTTAATGTTAACACAAAACTCAATTCCCGGCAACGATGCCAAAAACTTGATGTGTTGTAACTACAACATGCATAAATAGTAAGTGCCCTAGTCGTATAAAGTAATAAAGTAATGAGTGAGTATCGTTCCCACGAGGATTGGTTGCTAAGCACTAATTTTCCTAAGTGTTTTTCAAGTTGGAGGAATCGACTTTATTTGGATTAATGGGAGAGATTAAAACTAAAACTGAACCAAAACTTACTAAGTATTAAAAACTAATTAATGGAAGCAAGAATTTAAACGCAAGAAAAATATCAATTTAACAAACGATTAGGGTTTTGACTTCATTCGGACTCTATAGATGAATTTTACGGATTATGTTAATTCCACACTCACATGCACAAATTGTAAATTGAATTCTCTAAGTTGTTAAACATACCTTCTCAGGCTATGAATTCATACTTTTTTCTATTAAACTTTTGCACCCAATAAATTGAAAAATAATATATCTAAGTTCATTAAGCTAAGGGAATCTTAGATTGATTTCATTGATTCTCAAATCTATCTCTAGCATTCAATACTACAATGGTGATTACCCAAGAAGCTCAATATGATTCATTTCTCAATCTCATCATATTCATCAAATCAATTCCATTAAAAACAGAATAACCACACAATCTATGCAATAAAATATGGAAATAGCAATAATCAATTCATTAACCCATAGAAATCCGAACTTAATCAAAACCCTAACCCAAAATGGGTTAGTTCATAACTAAATCAAAATACACAGCAAGAAAAACAGTAAACACAATGGTTAACATATTAAAATGCAGAGAAAATAGTAGAGAATTCCCCTAGTTGAAGAATCCACAAGATTCAAACTCAAATCTTCTCTCTCAAAATCAAATCTATCCAAAACTCAATGAGAACAGACGAAAACTGGACGACCCCCCCGAAAATGGTAAAGTTTTTTTTATACCTCGCCCAAAGACCTAAAATTTTCCTAAAATAAAGCTGTGATTTTGGAAAAGCAAAAATTCACAGACTTCGCCGCGGCAAAGAAAGAGTTTCGTCGTGGCGACGAGGAAAAAATGAATCTCGTGCTTAACAGTTTTCACCGCGGCGAAGAATAGACTTCGCCGCGGTGAACCTTCATGAAGAATTCTGAAATTACAGAATTGCCCTCCGCTTGCTTCTTTGCTTGAATCTTCGATCTTCGATGCTCTCCCATGGGAACAAGCTTCATAGTGCTTCACTTTGCTTCAGAACTCTCCCAACTTCTGAGATCCGCTTACTCCTGGGTCCGAAAACTCCAATTCGCTCATTATTTGCTCAAAATGTTCATTTTGGCCTGAAACACAAAAATGTAAAGAATTAAGTTGCAATTCAGGCAAAAATGAACTAAGAAGTATCTACAATCTGACCAAAAAGCCTAATAAAAACAGTATAAATCTCGGATTATCAGTTG
The DNA here is from genome assembly GCA_026225825.1 of Pistacia integerrima. Lineage (NCBI taxonomy): Eukaryota > Viridiplantae > Streptophyta > Magnoliopsida > Sapindales > Anacardiaceae > Pistacia > Pistacia integerrima. Next base: position 25,117,004 of record CM047747.1, read on the forward strand.
TGGTTGTGTTGTGGACTTGTGGGACATTTGTTTACATGAAAATGGAAATTGCAAAGTAGTTTGTTAATTTGTTTGTGGACTGTGGTTGTGGACTTGTACTTGTGGGGATTTGTTTTACAATAAATAGCAGAAGGGCAATTTATAAATTTGTTTGTGGTTGTGGTTGTGCATTTGGTGGTAGGGACTAAGGGCTTTGTTATATATTAAATTGCAAAAGGGTAAAGGGAAGTGAATACTAAATTGCAAAAGGGTAAAGGGCAGTGAAAACTAAATTGCAAAAGGGTAAAGGGCAATAAAGAGTCTTCATAGTTGAAATCTCCTGCACTAGCCAGTAGGGGATTTGCTTGTTTTGAAGGAATCTTTAATTTGGTATTAAAGACATTATGATTTATGTAGTAGAATAAATAGGCATAAGACATATAATTCTACAAAGTCATTTAAAGAATAAATGGGTTTGAATGAATAAATAGAGCATTTAATTCTTCAACCAACATCTCTAATTAAAGAATAAATGAGTGTCAGAATGTACTGGTGACAATTAATATTGGTTCAAATTGACAAAATTAGATGTAGTATCCAGTATGTAACATTTGATGTGCAATGTGCAATGTATAATGTATTGGTTTGATGTGTGTGCAATGTAGTAGTTTTACATTATTTCATATTGGTTTTGCATGAAACTGCTGATTTTTTTTTTTTCATTTATAGGTTTGTAAATGGAGGGTAATTCCTCAAGCACCCCTACAATACAAGATACAATTGCCAATACACTTAGCGGTAACCTTAACTTGAATGCAACCACAACAAATATGGAGCAAATTATTAGTAGCCCGGATAATGGTGATGAGAATGAAAATCCAATTTAGAAGAAAAAAAGAGCGAAGGCATCAGTGGTATGGACGGAGTTTAAGGAGGTGGTACTCCCTAATGGTACCAAAAAGGCAAAGTGTATCCATTACAAAGTAAAGTTGTGTATTAATGCCACCAGAAACACCACCCAGTTTAATAGACATTTAAGCCGATGTTTAAGGAGAAAAGCTTCCATAAGGCAACAACATATTAGTTTTCCGAGTGCCGGTAATGATGTTGCAACTACTATTTTGCCAGCTTTAAGTGGGAAGTTTGACATGTTGAAAATGAGGGAACTAATTTCCCATTGGGTGCTCATGCATGAGCATCCATTTACAGTTGTGGAGGAAGCGGGCTTGAACAATATGATGAAGTATAGGATTCCTTGAATGGACTCCGGTTTCCCGTCATACTTGTAAAAAAGATTGTATGAAGGTATATGAAAGTGATAAGGCCAAATTGAAGACTTTGTTGAAGAGTGTGACAAAAATCAGTTTGACTACAGACTCATGGAATTCAGGGAATCAAAAGATGGAGTATATGGTGTTGACCGGGCATTGTATAGATAGTACTTGGAGGCTGAATAAACGTATCCTCAACTTTGTTTGTCTACCTCCTCCCCAGACTGATATTGCAATTGCGGACGGCATTTTCAAGTGCCTAATGGGATGGGGAATTGAAAATAAGGTATATACTATTTCTATGGATAATACTTCAAGTAATGATGTTACGATTAGGATTTTGAAGGAAAATTTTGAAGTTTCGGGGAAACTCCTTTGTGGAGGTAAACTATTTCATGTAAGATGTTGTGCACACATCTTGAACTTGATTGTTTAAGATGGACTTTATCAAATTAGGCACATCATTGATGACATTCATGAGAGTGTGTTGTATATCAACAGTTCAGAAAGTAGGCTTAAAGTATTTTTTGAGATTGTTCAACAACTTAAATTGCTGTATCGGAAACTTATTCTCCATTGTAAAACAAGGTGGAATTCTACCTATGAAATGTTGGCAACGACAATTAAGTTCAAAAAGGTTTTTCCAAGATTGAAGGAGAGGGATATCAATTATCATAATAATCCGAGTGACGAGGATTGGGAGAGAAAGTGGAGAAAGTCTACGACATTTTAAAAGTATTTAGTGGTTCAACCAAACTCATTTCAAGAAGTGATTATCCGACATCTAATTTATTCTTGAAGAAGGTGTGTGTAGTGAAATGTATGTTGGCTAGTAAAAGTGAATCTGAAGATGATTTTATTAGAGTAATGGTTAGGAAAATGAAAGAGAAGTTTGATAAATATTGGGGGGGAATGTAATGTGTTGATGTCTGTGGCTGCTGTATTGGATCCTCGGTTGAAAATTAGGGTTATTCAGTGGGCATTCCCTAAGATGTATTCTAAGGCAGAAGCGCGGGCAAATATGATGACGGTCCAGGATGCATTGAATGAGTTATATGAGGAGTATGTTCAAGCTAATCAAGGTGTGACTATCGCCCGTGCTTCTACATCAAAAGGGGATGGACATGGAGCCATTGGTGAGGTGGCTACGGTTGAGGGAGCCGAGGCCTAAAATGATTTTAGCAGTTTTCTAGACGTGGTTGAAACTGTTGAGCCTAGTAAGTCAGAGTTGGACTGTTATTTGGGAGAGGGATGCCATTAGTGTGTGGGGGATCATGACTCATTCGATGCCTTACAGTGGTAGAAGGCAAATTCAACCAAGTACCCTATATTGTCTACAATGGCTCATGAGATACTAGCCATCCCAATCACTACGGTTGCTTGAGAGTCTGCATTCAGTGTTGGGAGTAGACTTATTGATAGCTACCGAGCTTCTTTGTCACCAGCTACGATGGAGATGTTGTTATGTGGATGTGACTGGTGTCGCACTTTGAATGGAGTGAAGAAAGGGTGCAAAGTAACTTCCATTGATTACATTGTTTGTTTAATTCAATATTTAAAATTACTTTATTCTAACCTATAGTTTATTTTTATCTCTTTTTCATTTTAGAAAGAGGAGGATCACTTGGAGATTCAGCTTCCTGTCCTGTCAGGTGATGGGAGTCAGCAGATTGGTTGATTTGCCCGTGAGTTATTGGTTGTGGTAGTAGGATTTTGCAGGTCTATATTTATTAGTTTTGTGTTTAGGTTTGCATTTTCATCTTTACGGTTTATATAAAATGACAATTGTACTTAATGTGTTTCACATTAATTTGTTTGTAAGAGGAGTGGGGCTATAATAGACATACAACCAATTATCTTTTGAGAATTCCAGTCATTCGACAATTTATATATTTTATTTTGCTATTATATATATTTTTTGATGGTTGGGGATGTCACTTGATGTATAGTTATGCTAACCCCCCATTTTATTTTGATGAAAACTTAATTAAGTCAAGTGAACTAAACAAAAAACCTTTAGTTCACTTAACTTAGTTTGTGGTACATACAGTATGTTAAATGATAAACTGTTAATATCAGTAGCATTTCATTAATAGCAGTAGCATTTCATTTAATGTTTATTTTAAGTAGGTTTAATTGTTGGGTGATGTATAAAGACATGAGAAGAAAAAAATTGCAATCTGTGGGGCTGATGGCGAAAATGACAGTCCTCAATATGGGGTGTCGTCCATGCAAGGTTGGCGTGCCACAATGGAAGATGTTGTGAGTGCTTTACTTTTACGGTGAATCATATTGTATTGGTGGATATTGATTTTGAAGAGCAACATGAAACTTACAAAAAGACAGTAATTTCTATTTTGAAATGTGGAGCTCGTGTAAGACTTATAGAACTTTGACAGTATTAGTGGGGGTGCTCAAATTCATTTAAGAAAAAAAACACAATTTGATTCATGAACAAAAAGCATCGCGGGCTGCCCATAAATTTTTTTTAAAAAAATTGAATTTTTTGGAGTCGGCTCGATAAGCCAGCTCGAAATACCTTTAAATCCATTACGAGCCAAGCCGAGCCATAAAATATGTGGCTCGGCTCGCTGCTCGGCTCAACTCAAGCTCGGCTCGATTCTTTATCCCATTTCATGAGCCGAGTTTCGGCTCGTGAACACCCCTAAAAGTATATAAAAATTTTTTTGAGTAAAATCAACAAATTCAGTGATGGTTTTTGTGTGCATTTTTTTTTTCCTTTTTGGGTGTGGCAGGTGTAGATTTGTTGATGGATTGAGTTACTTGTTTGCTAGGTTTCCCAGTGGCGATTGCGAGGCCACTAAAGTTAGGGAGATTGTCATGGTAGGGTAGCTTGGTAAGGGTGGGTTTGTCGAGGCAAGGAAGGACCTAGGTTAGTAAAGAACATAAGGGGAAGGAGGTTGCCACCTGGCCTAGGTGGCAACTAGGCATGTAATCAAGTCGAGCCGAGCTTTGGGCTATTTGAGCTTGGCTCGGTTGCTACAGCATCAGGCTCAAGCTTGAGCTCGGCCAAAGCTCAAGAAGGTGTCGCTCAAGCAGGTGCGAACCCAAGCACATCTCTAGCAAATCAAAACCAAAGCATCATAAAGTCCAAAAATGACTAGTCGTCTCATCAGTTTCTTAGCTTCAACGACCATAGCTGCTGAGATTTCGCTAGTCGAAACAGTCGCCTCTTGTTTGGCCAATGAAATTGACAAACTCATAGGCCCACACCTAGCATCACAAATTGTTACTCTTTTTAAAGACTTTTCTTCAACCAATAGAATCGACAAACTTCCTCGACCTAAAGTTGGTGCCGGCGCTTTGGGTTCACGAGGGAAAGCACGACAGCCAATGTAGCAATGGGGCTGTCGTTTATAACAGCAAGAAGTGGAAAGGTTTGGGACAGAGGTGGTGGTTGCGGGGGAAAGAAGGGGGATGACGACTGGTGGTGGTAACATCATTTTGATTGGTTTGGTGCGTTTTGAGATTGAAGTTTTTCAAATTAGGGATTTTGTGTGTTCGGATGGTAGGGAGAGGGGAATATCAAATATGGGGTGTGTTTGTCATTTTTACAAATTGGTAAATTACATATAACCCCAATAATTGTAAAACTAGCATATATCCCCTTTTGTGATTCAAGCTCGCTAAAGCTCGTGAGCTGGCTAAGTCGAGTATCGCGGAGCTTGAACTCGGTTTGACTCAGTTGGCAAGCCGCTCGAGCTGACACCTCTACACGGTTACACCTAACCAAGGCCCGCAATTGACTAGGCCTCTAAAATTTTATTTTACTTAAGATTTTACTTTAATTAATATTGTTTTAAATAAATTTTTATCTATTAGTGTAGATTAAGTACAATGGGTGATAAAAAAAATTAAATAATATATTTAATATTAAATAAAAAAAGTTCAAAAGGTTAATGCCAATACTGTTGTAATTTTAGTGCTGCAACTGAAATTGACTAGAAGGGCTAAATATGAAGAGAATAAAGATGAAAGGGGATTGTATATTTCTTTGCATTTCTCAAATGACCATGAAGTAAAAATGAAAAAGGGAGAGGGAGTATTTATAGCCAACACCCACCTCCTTCACTCACCGCCTCAAAGCTAAGGCGGTGGATGGACATTTTACAACACTCCCCCTTGGATATCCACAGCTTACAGATAATTGTATTTAACCTTACTGAAGAAAAACCCAGTGGGAAAAAAAACTTAAGTAAAGAAATGCAACTCTACTGTAACGTGAAATTGGACGTGCTTCATATAATCTCATTAAAAACCTTGTCAAGAAAACCTAGTGAGACAAAACCTGATCAAGGAAAAAAGAGTACAATGCACATATGTCCAATACAATAATTTTTTCTAAAAAAAACTGCCCCTAATCAGTGCTCCTCTTGGTCAATGCTCCCCCTCATAATGGTAGAATTAATTTAGTAACTTATTGAACCGCGCATATCGATGTTATACACTAACTTTTCAAATATTGATGTCAGTAAGGCCTTAGTGAATAAATCTGCAAGATTATCACTGGAGCGTATTTGTTTGACATCAATCTCTCGATTTTGCTAGAGTTCGTGAGTGTAAAAGAACTTTGGTGAAATATGCTTGGTTATATCTCCTTTGATGTATCCTCCCCTGACTTGAGCAATACATGTTGCATTGTCTTCATTTATAATTGTGGGAGCATCTGAGGTACGTGGCAATTTGCATGTACTTTCAATATGATGGATGACAGATCTTAACCATACGCATTCTTGGTTGGCGTCATGAAGCGCAAGAATCTTGGAGTGGTTGAAGAAAGTGACAACCAATATTTGTTTTATAGAGCACCATGATATTGCAGTACCATTATAGATGAATACATATCCTATCTACGAGCGGGTTTTATGAGGATCAGAAAGGTACCCAGCATCTGTATAGCCAACTAATTTAGGATCATTAACAAATTTCATTGGATAAAATAATCCCAAGTCTTTTGTTCCACTGAGGTAATGAAAGACATGTTTGATCCCATTTCAATGTCAGCGAGTTGGTGTAGAGCTAAATCTTGCCAATAGATTCACTACAAATGCTATGTCTAGTCTTGTATATTGTGTCAAATATAATAATGCACATATTGCATTTAGATACGGTACTTCAGGACCAAGTATCTTTTTGTTGTTTTCTTTAGGACGAAATAGATCCTTTTTAGGATCAAGAGACTGAACTACCATTGGGGTAATCAAGGGGTGAGATTTATCCATATAAAATCGCCTAAGGATCTTTTTAGTATAATTTGATTGATGGAGCAAAACTCCATTTGAACAATGCTCGATCTGCAGGCCGAGACAATACTTTGTTTTCCCCAGACCCTTCATTTCAAATTCTCTTTTTAAGTACTTAGTAGCTTTTGTGAGCTCTTCAGGAGTCCCTATTAAGTTCATGTCATCGATATATACTGCCACAATTGCAAATCCTAATTCTGACCTTTTCATAAAGACACACGGGCATACAAGATCATTGATGAATCCTTTATTCACGAGATACTCACTGAGACAATTATACCACATTCGTCTTAATTGTTTCAACCCATATAATGATCTTTGCAATTTTATTGAACACATGTTCCTTTTATTTGCTTCTGGCACTTTGAATCCTTCAAGGATTTTCATATAGATATCAGTATCCAGTGTACCATACAAATACGCACTGACAACATCCATGAGACACATATCAAGTCCTTTTGAGACCGATAAACTAATCAAGTATCAAAATGTGATAGCATCCATCATTGGTGAATATGTCTCATCAAAGTCAATTCTGAGTCTCTGAAGGAAACGTTGAGCCACTAATCTGGCCTTATACCTAGCAATCTCATTTTCTCATTTAGTTTCCTTGTGAATACCTGCTTGTATCTTATAGGTTTCACGTTTTCAAGTGTTTGGACTACAGGTTCAAATACATTACTTTTTGCCAGAAAGGTTAATTCTGCTTGAATTGCCTCTTCCTATTTTGGCCAATTATGTCTTTGTAAACATTCATCAACAGAACATGGCTCAAACTCATCATTCATTATTTCAGTAGCTACTATATATGAGACTATGTTATCAACAATAGTTGTCTCACAATTCCACATTTCTCTAGAGTGAGCATAATTTATAGAAATTTCTTCATTTCTATGTTCTTGTATTCCTTCAAGTATTTCTTCCTCTTTAGGGCCTTGTGTCCTTTCAACGACTATTAACTCTTCAGGAGTTGGTTTAGAAGGTGTGAAATCATCAATTGTTCCAATGGCACCTATTTGATTCTGTGCCTTCGTTTCCTAGGAACAGTATCCTTGGCTCCAATCGGCCTGCCACTCTTCTGACGTATGACAGATGAATTGATCGCTACCCATATGGATTGTTCATTGGTAACATCAATCCTTGCTGTATTGACAGCAGGAATGTATGATCTCGTTATTTTTGCTGCATCTGTAAATGCATTAGACATTTGTTTGGCAATATTTTGCAAACGAGTTATTCTTTGCACTTCAATTTTAGATTAAGATGTGCGAGGATCTAAATAAGATATAGAATTTACTTTCCGAGAAATTTAAGGCCTTACTTCATGAGACTTTACCTTTTCCCCTAAAGGAGAAAATATTGTCTCATCAAAATGGCAATCTGCAAACGTGCAGTAAACAAATCACCAATCAAGGGCTTAAGATATCTATTAATGGATGGTGAGTCATAGCCAACATATATTCTCAAACGACGTTGGGGTCCCATTTTGGTGCATTGAAGCGGTGCAATTGGAACTTGCCTAGCACAACCAAAAGTCTTAAATGGGATATATTAGGTTGATGTCCAAATACAAGTTGTATTGGAGAGTATTGATGATATGCAGTGGGTCTTAACGTGTAAAATTGCATGAGGCCAAGCAGAAGTCGGTAATTGAGTACGTAGCAAAGTTCATGCAATTAATTGGATATGCTTTATAAATGACTCTGCCATACCATTCTGAGTATGTACATGTGGTATTGGATGCTCAACATCAATTTCCATAGCTGTACAATAGTCATCAAATGTCTTTAAGGTAAACTCACCAGCATTGTCTAGACGTATTGCTTTAATTGGGTAATCTGGAAAGTGTGCCCGTAATCTTATAATTTGTGCCAACAATCTGGTAAAGGCAATATTACGGGTTGATAGTGCACAAACATGTGTCATCGTGTTGATGCATGAATCAGTACCATATAGTAGCGGAAAAGTCCACTTGGTGGATGAATTAGGTCCACATATGTCCCCATGAATTCTTTGTAAAAATGATGGGGGTTCTAGACCAACTTTATGAAAGATGGAATACATGGAGAACCATGCATGTGATACTATAACATGCATATTCATATTTTGCGAAAAAAAAAAAAAAATCAATCAAATTGAAAACAAGTAAGGTATAAATTGTTACCTCAAGTCCTTAGCAACCTTGGAGACTTTTAATTTCAAGAGAAATTGAACAAAAGAGTATCCACACTAAGGTAAACGAAGAATTAGGCCAAGAGAGACATTTAGGGTTCTTAGAAATTTTGATCTCTACCCTAAAATTGATATATCATTTTCTTTATATATGTAGCCTTGTAAACAATTCAATAATTGTTTTGGACTTCCTTACACAATTCCATAATTGTTTTTTGGAGTTGTAAATAATTCCATAATTATTATGAAGTTGTTAAACTTCTTTAAATAATAACATTGGATTAACATTTAATCACAATTAACCCTTAAATTGTTTACATAACAATTTAACCCTTAAATTGTTTACATAACAATTTAACCCTTAAATTGTTCATATGTTTACAATTACAACCCATTATTAAATCCAATTTAATATAAAGAAAATGATTAATTATGAATTGGAATTCCATTTAATTCCAATTAGCAATTTAACTCTTAAATTATTCATAATAACTAATATAACTCTCCATTGAATCTAATTCAATGATAATAATATAAATAACTTTGTTACCCTTGGTAGGTGCTAGCCAACCTTGGATAATCAACTCTCTTTGGCTATTTCTCCATTCTCCATTCTCCTTAGTTTTTATGTGTGACCTCTTAGGTTCATTGTGGTCTAGCCGTGGGCCCAATATCATAGTCTATTCGATATGTTTTGTCATAAATCTTTATAAAAAAAACTCCCACCGATTATGGTAGGCATCTAGCAATGCTCTATAACCTTTAAGTCACAATGAAGATATACTCCAACGAACCCTTTCATAATCATACGCGTTGTATAATCAAATCCTTCCGTTGTCTAATCCCAATTAAGAATAGATTCATGGTATGTCAAAATCCTTACTTAATTTATATCAAATTGACAATCAATACATATGGAAGGTGTCACCATGAAACAACCTTTTAAGTAACATTTTATATACCTCGGTCGGAGATTTCCCTTTTCCAATGTATCTTGACATTTGTCTAGGAACTTGATATCAAGCTATACCAAGTCGATAGATTCCATCTTGACTATCACTTGTCCTCACACATAAACAACACATGGCCAAATTGGCTTATTAACACATGAGATTATTAGCCTCATGTTTATACACCATATGAGCCGTATGCGTTTATGCAAAATCCAACCGTTATATCTCAGGTCTAAGGATTAATAATACACTAGTACGATCTTATGATAAATCATTGACTACCTTTTAAATGTCCATGTGATTCATCATAAATGACCATATTCGATAAACAGTTCACTAACCGCTTATCCATGCTAATGCCCTAGTGATATAACTTTTATAATCACCCACACTAATACCATCACATGATATTCTACGAAGGCATTCAGCAGACCTACTATGTAATATTATTGCCCAATTAATATTACCTATGTACGGAATACTTTGATGATTTTGATATTCTAAAGATTTGTATCATCCGAACATTTCATATGTAATACATATATATAAATGAAGCAATAAACCACATGTGAAATAGGAACAATTTCTTCTATTGATAAGATAAAATGTATATACAAAATATATACATTAACATATATATACAAAACATAATGCCTTGGAACCGACAACACGATTGGTTCCTAGGGCATATACTAACAAAACTCCCACTTGCACTAGAGCTAATCGTTGTGGTATCTATTACCCATCTTCTCAAGATGATGATCTAATTGCTTCTGTGTCATCGTTTTAGTAAGTGGGTCAGCTACCTTATCCGCTGAAGGTGTTTTCTGCACCAAAATTTCTCCAACTTTAACAAGCTCTCTCAAAATATGATATTTACGCTGAATATGTTTTAATTTCTGGTGTGCTCTTGGTTCTTTTGCTTATGCAACAGCACCATTATTGTCATAGAACAAGGTTATCGGATAACTCATGTTTGAAACCACATCAAGTTTAGCTACAAATTTGCGTATCAACTCACCTTCTTTTGCTGCTTCTGAAGCGGCAATATATTCAGCTTCTGTAGTGGAGTCGCCAGTGGTCGACTGTTTGGAACTTTTCCAACTAACTGCTCCTCCATTACATGTAAAGATGAATCCGGATGTAGACTTTCTATCATCCACATCTGATTGAAAATTAGAATCTAAGTATCCCTGGATTTTCAATTCTGAACCTCCATAACTCAGTATTAAATCTTTAGTCTTTCTCAAGTACTTAAAGATTGTTTTAACTGCTGACCAATGTTTCTCTCCTGAATTGGATTGATATCTGCTCCCAATACTTATAGCATAAGGCTATATCAAGCATTGTACATAGCATTGCGTACATAAAACTACCTACGGCTGAAGCTTAGGGTATATTATGCATCCGTTGTCGCTCCTGATCAGTCTTAGGACTCATATCCTTAGAAAGATGTAGTCTATGACCGCAAGGCAAAAAACCTCTTTTGGAGTCTTGTATGTTGAACTTTTTCAACATTTTCTCTATATACATGCTTTGAGATAACCCTATCAATCCTTTCACTCTATTTCTATAGATGCGAATTCCTAGGATGTAATTTGCTTCTCCCAAATCTTTCATTGAGAAAGCTTTTGACAACCACATCTTAACTTCAATCATCATGCCAATATCATTTCCCATTAATAATATGTCATCTACATATAATATGAGGAAAATCGTGACATGATCTTTTACCCACTTGTATACACACGGTTCATCTGGATTCTTTATGAAACCAAAAGTTTTGATCGTTTCATCAAATTGGATATTCCAGCTTCTAGAAGCTTGCTTCAATCCATAAATAGATCTATGTAATTTGCACACTTTATGTCTCTCAGTATTGGATACAAAACCTTTAGGCTGTTGCATATTTATGTTTTCCTTCAATAAATCCATTGAGGAACGCAGTCTTGACATCCATCTGTCAAATTTCATAATCATAGTGTGTTGCTATGGCTAGCATGATTCTGATGGATTTAAGCATTGCAACTGGTGAAAAAGTTTCCTCATAATCCAACCCTTGTTTCTGAGTATAACCTTTCGCTACCAGTCTAGCCTCATAGGTCTCTCTACCTTTTCATCTGCGCCAACCTTTCTCTTGAAGACCCATTTACAACCAATAGGAACTATTTCTTCTGGAGGATCAACAAGTGTCTAAACTTGATTAGCATGCATGGATTCTATTTCAGAATTCATCGCTTCTAGCCATCTTCCAGAATCGATATCTAATATCGCTTCTTCATAGGTTTTAGGATCATCTCCATGATCAACTTCTCCCACTGAAAAAGATTCAAAAACTTTTTCATGTAGAAAGCCTCTGGAGGTCAAGATATTCTAGAAGATTTACAGGTTGGAACCATTGTGTCATGCATTGAAGGTTCTTGATCTGGTTCACCTATCTGAGTATTATCGATTTGACACTCTTCGGAATATTCCTTGAGTTCAATTTTTCTTCCTGCACCTTTTTCTTCTAAGAATTCTTTCTCAAGGAAATGTGTGTTTCTACTGATTGAAATTGAGTAAAAATAATATCCTAAACTTTCTTTAGGATACCCTATAAATTGACCTTTTTTAGATCTTACGTCCAACTTGTTTGTTTTAACAGTCTTGACATAAGCTGGACAACCCCAGACCTTTAAATAGTTAAGACTATGTGGTTTGCCATACCACACTTCATACGGTATTTTTTGGATTGATTTAGATGGTGCTCTATTTAAAATATGCACTGTTGTTTGTAGGGCATACCCCCACAAGTAAATCGGCAAGTCCGTAAAAGTCATCATCGATCGTACCATATCCAATAAAGTATAATTTCTCCTTTTAGATACACCATTGTGTTGTGGTGTAAATGGAGGAGTTAATTGTGATATAATCTCATTTTCTTTTAGAAAATCTTGAAATTCCGTACTTAAGTATTCACCTCCACGATCTGATCGTAGAATTTTAATACTCTGTCCAGTTTGTTTATCTTCTTCATTCTTGAATTCTTTGAACTTTTCAAAAGATTCTGATTTGTATTTCATTAGATACAAATACCCATACCTTGAATAATCATCAGTAAAGGTAATGAAGTAGTGAAAACCTCCCCTAGCCATTTCATTAAATGGTCCACATACATCTGTATGTATTAATTCCAACAATTCTCTTCCTCTTTACTCTTAAAGGGTGACTTGGTCATTTTTCTTTGAAGACAAGATTCAAAGGTCAGATAGGGTTCTGAACCCAATGAACTTAAAAGTCCACTTTCTCCTAACTAGATTACTCATCTGTCTCCCATATGACCTAATCTATGATGCCAAAGTAATTTAGGATTAATTTCATTTCGAGTTCATTTATTAGTTATGGAATTCTTTATGCTATAGCCATTTAATTATAGCACTTACAAACCATTTGTATTGATAGCTTTGCCAACAAGTTTATTTCCAAAATAAACTAAACATTCATTTCTATTGAACTGTCACTGTAACCATATTTGCATAATACAGAAATAGAAATTATATTTCTAGTGGCTTTAGCAAAATACAAAAGGTATCCTGATGGAAGCATCAAACTGGATGTTCCCATGGCTTCGGCAGCAACATTTGCTCCATTCGCCATTCTTAACATGACTTGATCTTTTGCCAGAGCAGAACTATTCTGCAAATCCTGCAAACAAACACAAATGTGTGAAGTAGCAGTTGAATCTAATAACTAGGATGAATTATTTGAACTAACATTTAATTCAAATTCAATGACATAGCATTGGGACATACCTGGTCCAATCTTCTCCATGAGAAGAGCTTTAGTCTTCCAGTGCCCACTTTCTTTGCACCAAAAGCATTGGCCTTTTTCTTTAGATTTATTGGCTTGAGATGCAACCTTTTTCTTAAACCCATTTCCCTTGGGTTTTGTTCCCAATTTCTTTTGGGATTTCATTGGCTTTTTCTTCTTTGTCTTATTGGAAGAAGTCATACTTACAACCTCCTGCCTTTTGCCTTTTCTTTCCTGATCATAAAACTGTTGAATCTCATTCAAAATCAGGAAGTTTTCTGTCAATCCTATTGAGATGATAATTATTGATGAAAGGTGTGAAACTTGAAGGTAGAGATTGGAGAACTAAATCCACCTTAAGGGTGTCTGGCATTTCAATTTTCATGGATGTAATTGCCCCAGAATGTTAATCACTTTCATGACATGTTCATCTGGTGACACACCCTTTTTCAACTTCATTTCGAACAAAGTTGAGTGGAAGCGTACCAAATGCTCCAAATTAATAACCTTCCTAACCTAACTACTGAATTGTATATAGGGTAAGCAAGGGTCGATCCCACAGGGAATGGTTCGATTAATTTCTATGTTCTAAAACAATAAAAACAACAGAAAAGCAAATTAAAACCCTAAACAGTAAACATGACAACCGTAATGAAAGGGGATTGTAGTCAAGGCAAACAAGTAAAACAAAGAAATCTCAAATGGTAGAAAATATCAAATTAAAAACAATCAGTTCTCGGTTCAAGATCCACCTAAACATGCATTGGACATGAACTAATCGTAACACTATTCTATCTTGTTATTATGGAACTACTTACCCCAGGAAACAACAAGCTCAGTTACCCGAATTCTCCCTTAGTTTGTCACTACTGAAATAAGCTCTTCGAGTAGATACTAACCCTTGAACAACCTAGAACAAGCTCTCTAAATTTAATTTAATGGCAGCCTTAAGAATTAGGAGAATAGATCAATCTAAGGAACAATCACGCAAGCTCGGATTATTTAACTTAGGTTATGTTATTCAAGACAATAGATCGAAAACTTGTCCATAATCAGCTATCATCATGTGTCACTCATTGAATAGAAAAGGACAATTACGGATCACAATTCCTAATTCTAACAGATAAAATTCCAATGAAATAATTCAGTAGGCCATTACTAAATCACCCAAACAGAAAATTATAAACAATTAAAACAGAATAATATAAACAATTCCAATAAAAACTAAACAGAAAATTATAAACAATTAAAACAGAATAATATAAACAATTCCAATAAAAACGAGATTAAGAACAATGTTACTGAAGTTAGGCTACACCAATGACATGAATTTAGGCTTCAAAATCCCCTTGAACTGAAGAAGAAAGATCACCTCACATCTTGACGTGGAAAGTAAAAGAAAACCGAAAAAAAACTAAAAACTACTGCTGCCTCTTTTCTCTACTGGTTAACCTAACACTCCTGAATAAATAACATGTTTTTCTCCTAATTCTACCCCAGGAATCACGGAAAATCTTTCCTAGACGTTTCCTAAAAGATAGACTTCCAGATTTGACAAAATCTTATCAGATTTGGATTCCAGAATTCGTCTCCAGCTTGCACCAGGATTCTTGCAATGTAAAAGAGGCTTTTCTGTGCTCGGTCACTTCATAAAAATTGTATTCTCGGATGTGTAGATGAATCTGGGCTTTTGAATCACCCGCTTTCGATATTTGACGCTCCAGTTAGGCCCATTCGAAGATTCAATACTCAGCCAGGAAATCCTTCCACGACTAGGATTCCAGGTCCGGGTTTGCAACAACTAATGAAGACCCAAACAAACTCGGATTCTTACCCATAATACCTTCCTGGAAAGCTTGATTCGTAAACTTTAGTTTTTCTGAAGAACACTTTTGCAATTGAGAACTCTGACTCCATGAAAAACCTGAAAAACGTAGCACTGGTCAAAATAACAAAAATCTGGAATTTCCTAATCTTTTATCACTTATTTCCTAAAGTCTATCCAACTATGCCAAACTCATAAAATAAACTCTAATCAACTCAAATAGGCATAAAACATGACAAAAAACATAATATGGAAGGAATAAAAATATATAAATTACACTCTTATCATTGAGCTTAATTCATATTTCCTTATCCTTGAATTTTCACGGTGTAACTCTTGTAACGCGAGGTAAATTTCATTAGCACTTTTCATCTTTTCACACTTCTCTGGAGCTCGTCACTCATCGATGCTATCATATAAGAGCGAGCTTTAAGTTCATCTTCCTTCCATTTTTTATATTCGTTATGCTCATTAGAAGGAGCATTAGAAGGAGGAGGTTCAGGTAGGGGCATTTCTAAAACATAGGCTGCGTTTTCTGAATTCAATATTATTGTCAGTTTCCTCAGCCAATCATTAAAATTACTACGGCCAACTAACTTGTTATCATCCAGGATTTTCAACAATAGATTATTCATCTTTCACGGTTTTATATTTTATGAGAGATGCTGCAAGGAAATTAAAAAAAAAAAAATTATGAGTGTTTTGTCACATATCTCTTTTATTAAGCTAATCTAATTAGCTCCTACTATTTTATTCAAATCCTATACTTCCCTGGATAAAGATTCGGAAATTTTGCTGGATTAAAATTTCTAGTGGAGAATCAAATTCTTATCAAATTTAATAAACCTCACATAATAGAAATCTTGGTCCATTAAATTTAATAAGTAGGAAACTATTTCCTTTTATATCACCATGTAAGTTGTGATTCATTTCCTTACCTCTAGTTTCGGATACCTCACATAATAGAAATCTTGGTACCCTAGACTAGTTATATCCGACCCATTATGTTTTCTTAAAATAGAATTCCTATTATACCCTCACATAATAGAAATCTTGGGTACAATGTGAATTTATATCCAAGAACTAAGACAATCAATTTTATGTCATAAATTAGCATCCCTCACATAATAGAAATCTTGGGATCTCTAATTCTATGGCAAAGAATTAATTGACTCATAATGGAAGGCTTAGACTTAATATTTTGATTAGGGAAGATTTAAAGATTAGGTTTTGTTTTAGGTTAATGTTTTAATATCTACCCTATACATATACACCATATGTATCAACTAAATATAAAACATAAACCCCAAACTACAAACCTAAAACTAAATGTCATGTCATAAAATTAAGTTTCAACACTTCATATAAATATTAAAACTTAACTATAAACAATGGCATAATTAATATGCTTAAAACATACAAGCATATTACATGCTTCAATATGACATCACATGTTATCAAACATAACCAATATGCATTATGTTAATATAACACACTTATATCTCATATATCAATTATATTTAATAAATTGTCCATCAATAAACATTAATTAAAAACAATTTATTAAACTTTAGGGTATAATGTAACATTTACATTAAATAAGCAATTATACAACCAACAATTGGCAATTAAAAAATTGGTGAAGAGAATTTATGCTTATCTTATAAGACACATGACATATTAATATACATTAATCCAATTAATCTTATCAAACACATAATTAACAATTAAATTGTGTTCACACTACTTTTCCATGTTTCCGGCACAAAGATAATTTTACCCTTAACTCTTTAAGGCAAATTATTTTAATACCCTTTAATGTCCATTAAATCACATATTTAACAAACATAATGTAACATAACAAATTATGTCAATCAAGATCAAACAACCCTTTTTGCACCTAATTAAAAAATATGCAACTATTTCTCACATAAACAAAATTCAACTCCATTCATCCATTAACATTTTAATCAAATTTAAAACATTAAAACTTTTGAATTATCTAAACAAGTATGCTAATTAATCAACAATTAATTTACAAACTTGTCATGGCCAAAATTTCACATAATCAAAATTATGTGAACAACATCAATTTTCATCAAAATTGACATATTTTTATCCATACAATGTTCTAAACACCAAGAATCATATTCTTCAAGCCACAAATATTGAACAAGCAACCTTTTAACCCAAATCTCATTTGACCAACTTCAATCAAACACTAAAATTTCAATTAAATCTTGATGTTTGTGCCATAACCATCATGTTCTTCAAACAAAATTCATAAGAACATTAATAGAAATTAAAAATTTCAAAAACTTAAGCCATGGCCGAATTTTGCTAGTCAACTAACATGATCAAAAACAAATTTTATGGCATATAAAGGATACACATGCATGGATCTACAACTCTTACAAAGCAAGTTAACATGTAACTTCACAAATCAAAATTTGAAAAATTACACAACACTATTCAACATATGAGCATGAACTTTTTGGCCAATTTTAGACAAATAAGGATCAAATCATTGGCTCTGATACCATTTGAAAGATGGAATACATGGAGAATGATGCATGTGATACTATAATATGTATATTCATAGTTTGCAAAAAAAAAATTCAATCAAATTGAAAACAAGTAAGGTATAACTTGTTACCTCAAGTCTTTAACAACCTTAGAGACTTTTAATTTTAAGAGAAATTAAACAAAAGAGTATCCACACTAAGGTAAAAGAAGAATTAGGCCAAAAGAGACATTTAGGGTTCTTAGAAATTTTGATCTCTACCCTAAAATTGATATATCATTTTCTTTATCTATGTAGCCTTATAAACAATTTAATAATTATTTTGGACTTCCTTAAACAATTCCATAATTGTTGTGGACTTCCTTAAACAATTTCATAATTG
This sequence comes from Pistacia integerrima, assembly GCA_026225825.1. Classification (NCBI taxonomy): domain Eukaryota; kingdom Viridiplantae; phylum Streptophyta; class Magnoliopsida; order Sapindales; family Anacardiaceae; genus Pistacia; species Pistacia integerrima. The sequence goes on from CM047747.1 coordinate 25,135,163, forward strand.
TTTTTTGGAGTTGTAAATAATTCCATAATTATTATGAAGTTGTTAAACTTCTTTAAATAATAACATTGGATTAATATTTAATCACAATTAACCCTTAAATTGTTTACATAACAATTTAACCCTTAAATTGTTCATATGTTTACAATTACAACCCATTATTAAATCCAATTTAATATAACGAAAATGATTAATTGTGAATTGGAATTCCATTTAATTCCAATTAGCAATTTAACTCTGAAATTATTCATAATAACTAATATAACCCTTCATTAAATCTAATTCAATGATAATAATATAAATAACTTTATTACCCTTGGTAGGTGCTAGCCAACCTTGGATAACTCTTTGGCTATTTCTCCATTCTCCATTCTCCTTAGTTTTTATGTGTGACCTCTTAAGTTCACTGTGGCCTAGCCGTGGGCCCAATATCATAGTCTATTTTGATATGTTTTGTCATAAATCTTTATGAACAAAACTCCCACCGATTATGGTACGCATCTAGCAATGCTCCATAACCCCTAAGTCACACTCCAACGAACCCTTTTATAATCATACGCGCTTTATAATCAAATCCTTCCGTTGTCTAATCCCAATTAAGAATGGATTCATGGTATGTCAAAATCTTTATCTTAATTTTATATCAAATTGACAATCAATACATATGAAACGTGTCACCATGAAACAACCTTTCAAGTAACATTTTATATACCTCGGCCAGAGATTTTCCTTTTCCAATATATCTTGACATTTGTCTAAGAACTTGATATCAATCTATACCAAGTCAATGGATCCCATCTTGACTATCACTTGTCATCACACATAAACGACACATGGCCAAATCGGCTTATTAACATATGATATGATTAGCCGCGTGTTTATACACCATATGAACCATATGCATTTATACAGAATCCAACCGTGATATCTCAAGTCTAAGGATTAATAATACACTAGTACGATCTTATGATAAACCATTGACTACATTTTAAATGTCCATGTGATTCATCATAAATGGTCATATTTAATAAATAGTTCACTAACCACTTATCCATGCTAATGCCCTAGTGATATAACTTTTATAATCACCCGCACTAATACCATCACATGATATTATACGGAGGCATTCAGCATGCCTACTATGTAATATTATTACCCAATAAATATTACCTATGTACAAAATACTTTGATGATTTTGATCTTCTAAAGATTTGTATCATCCGAACATTTCGCATGTAATACATATATATAAATGAAACAATAAACCACATGTGAAATAAGAACACTTTCTTCTATTGATAAGGATATAATGTATATACAAAATATATACAAAACATAATGCCTTGGAACCGACGACATGATTGGTTCCTAGGGCATACATTAACACTTTAGTGATGGATGGCTTAAGTGCCAATTTGCCTTATGAGCAAGCAATACAAGCACTCTCATTAGGTAATAGAATCTTCAGGTTCTTTAATGGGTGCCCATGTGAGTTTTCTATGATTCTACGCATCATAGTGGATCCTGAGTGACCAAGACGATCATGCCAAATCTTAAAAAGTTCAGGATTAGTGATATTCCGGTTCATAACTGCATAGAATTCAACATTCTTCAGGAATGTGTAATATAACCCTAATGAGAAAGCAGGGAGTTTCTCCAGTACATGCTTCTGGCATGAAATATTACCAATGATGCATAGAAACTCTTCATCCTTTTCACTTAAAGTTTCAATGTAGTATCCATTGAGTCATATATCTTTGAGACTAAGCAAATTTCTTTTGGATTTGCTAGAATATAAAGTATCACGGATACTTAATTTAGTTATGCTTGGTAACAAGAGTGTTGCTCTTCCAGAGCCCTCAATTATGTTTACAAACCTTGATATTATTTACTTTAGCTTCAGTAAATGTCAAATCTGAAAAATATTTTCTATCCCGAAGGATGGTGTGTGTCATTACACTGTCTACTATACATATGTCTCCATCATTAGTAGATATTGATGTTTCATTTTTTAAGTTCATCCTTTAAAGAAAAAAAAATTTACATTAGTAAGGATGTTTACGTAACTTAAGGAGGTATAAACAAGACAAAAATATTCATAAAAAATACCTAGTTTCAAAACATAACAAAAGTTACATAAATCTTGGAAATCACAGGCATTTTCATAACTACTCTAATATTCCATATTGGCATCTCCAAAGTAATATGAGACATTAAGGCCAGTCGGATCAGAATTATAATATGATTTGACTCAGAGGCATCAGTGTGATTTTCTCTATCTTTTTGTTCTTAATCGATGATTGATACAATTCCACCAAGTGCTTGGGCGTATAGTAGGTACATGACCAGTGGCCATTTCCTCCACATCTATAGCACTTGTTTTCATCATCCTTGTTTAGTGAGTGGTTTCTTTCATATTTTGACTCAATCTTGCTCCACTTTGGGTGGTTGTAATGACTTCTTTCTACTAGTATACTTTAGAACATATACAATAAAAACATACATACTTAGAATATGACAAATAGTTGGGCCCAAATTTTTTCTTTACTTATAAAATATAATTCTTTGCATATACCAAAATAACAAGTACAAAAACTTTAGCAACGGTGGACAGTAATGCCAATTCTCTCCGCTTGTCGACTTCCTTCCGATCGCTGCTCACCTATTTCCTACAAAACATGGAAAAACAATGGGGTGAGCACAAAAATGCTTAGTAAGTAAATCCCTTATCTCTTCTCCTTCTTTGGTTCTTTCCTTACTTAAGTCTCTTCTTCTTTCTTTCGTTCCTAGTTCTTTCTCTTTTCTTTCTCTGTTTCTAATTCTTACTGTTCTTTCTTTCTTCCTAATTCTCGCTGTTCTTTCCTTCTCTCTGTTCTTTCTTTCTATTCTTTCTATTCTTTCTAACCATGATGGAATTCATGGTAATATGCATGAATGAAATGCATATGCAATAAAGCATAAAAATCATTTTTCTTTCTTCTTTCTATTTCTTATTCTATTTCTTTTCTTTTCTTTCTATTCTTTTCTTTTCTTTCTTGTCTTGCTTGCTCAAGCTTCTCTTTTCTTTCTTGTTTTTCTTTTCTTTTCTTTTCTTTGCTTGTTCAAGCTTTCTCATTCTTTCTTATTCCTTCTTTTCTTATTCTTATTCTTTCTTTTCTTATTCTTATTCCTTCTTTTCTTATTCTTATTCTTTCTTTTCTTATTCTTTGCCGATCGGACTCAGTTGATGCATGGATTCGGAACCTTGGCCATGTGAGTTAGTACAGTCCTCATCTACATGCACTCTTGCGGACCATACAAATTCTTTCTTTCTTCTTAGGCCACTCAATTAAGGTGGCGTGCATGTAGGAATTCTTCTTAGTACAACCCTCATCCACATACACTCTTACGAGTCATACAATTCTTCTTCTTCTTATGCCACTCAATTAAGGTGGCGCGTATGTGAGAATTTCTTCTTAGCACTCACGGTTCCCCATCACAACAACTTATTCTTTTCGCTTCTTAACACTTTTTCTTTCTTTAATTCTTTAGTGTTTTTTCCTTCTTTCTCTTTATTCTTAGAATGTTTTATTCTTAAAATTCTTTATTCTTTCTTAAGTACTACATATATACAAATATTTGCATATGGATGGCTCATGCTTAGAATTCTTACTTAAAATGCACTCATGAAATGCAAATATGCAATGTTGCATAAAATTAAGGTTTCTACTCATACTTATGCTTCTCTTAGGCATTTCATCAAATAATAAATGTGCATATACAAACTCTACGTTAACTATATTCTATTTGTTTCTTAAACCATCCAAAATGAGAGTAAAACTCTCTTGTATCACACAATCCCTATCACGGCAAAGCACTCCCAAAACTTTCTTAAACTCTTCCAATTTCAACCAAACTTCAATCTACCATCATACAATCAAAAACACTTCTCATACTCAAATATAACCAACAAGCAGCATAAATAATCACCAATCTCATCTCAATTTCCCAACAATCATAACATATACATGCTTAAAGAAATCTTTACTCAATTGATTTCTTAAACTTTAACTTGAGTTGGATTTTTGAGTTGGATTTACTTACCTTATACTTGAGTAGTCTCCACTAAAGCTCTCTACTCTTGTTGGACTCAAATTTCCTCTTAACCCTAAGCATAAACTTAATAAGAATTCAACTTCTACACATATAAATCTTATATATAGAGCAAGAATTCTTACCTCTTGTTGCCTAGAATCAAAACCTTGTCAAAATCCATTCAAAAGCCCTCAAAAATCCTTAGAAAATTGAGTGAAAAGTTGAGAGAAAATGGAGAAGGAAAGTGGCGGTGGAAGAAGAGAAATAAGGGGGTTTTTAAGACTAAACCCTTAATATCTCATTTTATAAACATACTTTCCCATTTTGCCCTTACACTTTCTTAGAAATTTCATCTTTGTCCCTTAGTCAATTACCATAATGCCCTCATTTTTATTGCATTCTCCATAAAATTCTATCTCTTTTCACTCCACACAATTTCAACTAATTTTGAGTGAAAAGACCATTTTACCCTTAATGCAAGTTTAAGGCATTTTCTTCACATTCTCCCAAAATAACTTTAACCAAAATCAACTAAGGGCTATAAAAACATAAATTAAATTACATACCTCCGTGTGGACGTTACAGTGGTGTGATTGAAATTTCATGTTATGACCACCTCTAGTCGATAATTGTTTCGCCCATGGCCTCGACCTAGACCTCGCCCACGCCCACGATTATTACTGCTAGTCATTGCGCTAACTTTAGGGAACGGTTAGGAACCAGTGGGGCGAGTCTTGTGGTTTCTTAGCAACAGTTCATTATTTTGCTAAGCTACGAGTAAACAAGAAATTAATTCAGAATATTTCTTAAAGTTACACTCCCTATATTGCTGCTGAAGGAGCATATTGGAGGGGTGGAAAGTGGAGAATGGTTTTTCCAACATATTTTCTTTAGTTATTTTCTCTTCACATAATCTTAATTTAGAGACAACCCCAAATAAAATAGAATTATATTCACTAACAGATTTATAGTCCTGCAGACGTAAATGAGTCCAGTCATATTGAGCTATTGGGAGTATTACTGATTTGTTATGTTCAAATCTCTCCTTTAAATTAGTCCACAATTGGAGTGGATCTTTTATATCCTTATACTCAGTCCATAACCCTTCTTGGATATGATGCCAAAGGAAAATAGTAGCCTTTGATTTGTTCTGCGGGGACGCCATGTTTCCTTCCTTAATGACTTCACCTAATTTCATAGATTCCAGATGGAGAGTAGTGTTCAGGGCCCATTCATCATAGTCTTTTTCATCTAGTCTCAAGGCCTCATACTGGAGCTTCACAAGGTTCGACATTTCCGAGAATTTCAATATGGGTGCACCGTTATACTTGTTAAGCTCTTTGTGTTAATAGCGTGTTGTAATTTTAGTAGTGCAAGTGTAATAGATTAGAAGGACTAAATATGAAGAAAATAAAGGTGAAAGGGCGCTGTATATTTCTTTGCTTTTCTCAAATGACTATGAAGTAAAAATGTAAAAGAGAGAAGACGTATTTATGCCAACACCCCGCTCCTCCACTCACCGCCTCAAAGCTAAGGCGGTGGAAGAACATTTTACAGTAAATACGGGTATTTCTTACCTTCGTCAAAGATTTTATAACGTTTCAGTAATGATGAGGGGCCTAGGGCTATTCCTGATACCCCAGGGGGTTTATTTAATACGGTAAACCTAAGGGGTTTGTCAGTCATTGTACCCTTTATAATTAGTTAAGATACTTAGATACCTAATTACCTTAGAGCAAGATTCAATCACCACATATGCTCAAAACTCTCTTAAAAGCACTAATTTCTTCATGTTCTAATTCCCGTTTAAATGATTCCCAGAAGCCCTAATTAGAAATCCTAACACAAATTTCTGTACCCACACAATCAATGGAGGACACAGAAGGGGGTCTAAGCTTCGACTTCGAGGGCGGTCTCGACGCGGGTCCCGCCGTCCCCACCGCCTCCAATCCCGTCATACAAGCTGATTCCTCCCTCATATCAAACCCCAATTCAGCCGTTCCTTCTGCCGGCGGAGCTGCCACGGCTGACCCTGTTGCGGCGGGGGGTAACCATACTGGGCGGAGGAGTTTCCGGCAGACGGTGTGCCGGCACTGGCTACGTAGCCTTTGTATGAAGGGTGACGCCTGTGGGTTCCTTCACCAGTATGACAAGTCTAGAATGCCGGTTTGTCGGTTCTTTAGAATGTTTGGAGAGTGCCGTGAACAAGATTGCGTGTATAAACACACTAACGAAGATATCAAAGAGTGTAACATGTATGGAAGAATTAACCTTTTCTTTTATTTAATGAATACTTTGTTTTTTATTATGTTCAATCTTCTGAGGTTATGTTGGCTTGAAATTTTCTGTTGGAATTTTATTAACCATGCTAAATTTTCATAAAATTTATGAGAATCATCTATTAATGGTAGCTTTTAATTAAGCTAAGCTTTGAGGGAGTTGAATGAAATTTTATCTTTTTTGGGGTTGGCAAAGATCGTAGCTTTACATTATAATTTTTATTGTTTATTGTTTATGATTACGGCTGTGATTTTTACTTTCTAATGCTTTGCCATCTGAATTGACTTTGATGACTATCAATCAATGAACTGACTATATAGGTGGCTTCTCAGTTTATTTTTGTGCTCGTGCTATTTGTTGCAGAGTGTGTCTTCTAATGGGTATACAGACATTTCTTTAAAGCTTATCTTGCGAAATTGGATCTTATTAAGTTAAGAGAGAGTATTTTGAAGTCTGAAGTTGGTGTAATGGAAAGCATCATGACATAAATAGGAGTTGTAAATTTGTGCTTTCCTTTTAGCAATTATTTTTATTTCTTTTAATTGGGAGAATTTAACGTTGCAGGTACAAGCTGGGATTTTGTCCAAATGGTCCTGATTGTCGCTATAGGCATGTGAAGTTGCCTGGACCACCTCCTTCTGTGGAAGAAGTCCTTCTGAAGATTCAGCAATTAAGTTCATACAATCATGGCAACTCAAACAAATTTTTTCAACAACGGAATTCTTTTCCCCAACAAACAGAAAAATCTCAGTTTCCACAGGGTTCCCATTCCGTCATTCAAGGTGCCACGGGGAGACCTTCAATAGTGGAGTCGACTAATGTTCAGCAGCAGCAGCAGCAAGTTCAACAACCCCAACAACAGGGTACCCTGACCCAGATGCAAAACCTTCCCAATAGCATACCTAATCAGGCAAACAGAGCTACACCCTTGCCCCAAGGAATATCTAGGTGTGTTCAGAGTTCTGAGGTCTATAACTGGGTTATGTAAATGAATTTTTGTATTTCATTTGGACATTGTTGCAAGGAGTCCATAAATCAACTGATAATCTCTCAAATGAGTTCTGTTTTAATCTATAAGCTGTAATTAGCTTCCTACAGGTTGACATTAGATTTTTATCCCGTTTTCGCCTTACATATTTGTTTGCTATGACCAAAAGGAATAAGATTTCTTAGTTAATGAAATTCTGTAGCGTGTTTTATGCCATAGATTCTTAATTTCATCATTTGATGTATAAGTTTGCTCTTCCTCATCTGGATGTCTGTTTTACTTCATGTACACATGGGGCATCCATTAAGAAAATGGAGAAATTGTACCATTCTCATGTTAATGTTACCAACCTAAGTAATTTTCTGACTGAAGAGAATAGCATCTTTCTGTGGTGCTTCCTCTTTTATCTCATCAAAATAAGATGTTTGGAAACTTAATTTTGTGGAAACTTTACATGAAATAATTATTGGAGAAGGATAATTTCTAATTTCTTGTGATTGTGTAGTACACCATATTACTTTCTTAAGATGGTATTTTAGTTAGCAAGAGCTTTTGTTCTGCATTTGTCAACAAAAAATTTCAGATTTTTTTCATTTCCAAAAATTTACTGCCAAGATGGAAATTTCTATTCTTTTTTTTCTCTTGATAGGATGATGGTATTGCTATCTTATGACCCTAATCTACTTTTCTTCTTTTCTGTGTGTTTATGCATGGTCATCATTCTTTAATAATTTGATTTTACAAATTTTATATTCTAATTAATTTCATTTGCTAGAAATTTAGGATTATGAACTAGTTTATACATTGATTATTGTGGTTAATTGGGTTTCATACCTTCCTTCATGTTTCCATGTTATTTAAATAGATGCATGTATGCAAATGTGCCCATTTGTGCCCTTTTAATGAATATTTCATATTAATACAGAATAGGTCTTAGTCTTTCAAAAAGTGAGCAGAAATTGGTGATTCACTTCTTTTTATAGAGATAAGATTTTCTGTTTTAGCAAACTACTATTAGACCTCAAGTTGAAGCTACTAATGATATTAAGGATGTTGGTTGCCTTGGGAATCAAGGGTGTATGGAGGGGATCAAAAGCCAATAGTGTTCCCCTTGTAATAATTATTATTTTTTATTTTTTTTAAGGTTTACCTGTGAATATCACTGGTCGTTTTTTAGGAGAGTTGTGGATTTATCTTGATGTGCATTGCATTCTGGTTCAGGTGTTTTACTACCTTATAATATTGATGTATGAGTGGCTTCTAGCTCATTCATGCTTGTTTTAATTTTCCACTAGAGATGGTTACGGAATTAGGAATCCTAGTGGATTTTGCAGTGGAAGTAGCTTCTAGATATTGATGAATGTTTTCAATTCAGTGATAGTTTGCTTAGGGAGAACTAGGATTATCTTATTATATAAAGGTATGGATACATAACTACACTTTGGAAATTAGTCACTTCGTCTTAAAGCCTAATTTCATGAGATTTTGTGATGTGAGAGTTTATACCTAGTAGGTAAATGATAGGCAAGAATTAAAGGTCATGTAGGAAACTGCGTAAGACAACTTGATACCACATTTAAGATTTTCTGGAGTGCATACAAACACTAGGGAGATTTTGGATATTTCTTAGATTGGAAGATTTTCTATCAGAGATTCTTGTTTGTACTAATCTGTGGATTCATACCTACTATGAATTTTATATTTGGATGATGTATCTCAGCTAATTTATAAGAGAAAGGTAAAAAGTATCTAGGACATCTATAAAGCAGGTTTTCCCATTGCATAGTGACCAGTCTCCCAAAGCGTAGCAGGGTTGACACCCTAATATGATTTAGCAATTGAAAGCAAATGATTGGAACCTTTTTTCCCAGAAAATGCTGAAGGTAAAGCCTTTTATGGCCAGTTTTGCAAGGTTCTCAAATTCAAGGGTGGCTAACATTTAGTATGCTTTACTGGTGATTATTATCAATGCAGAGGGCATTATGGGTTCATATAGAAGAAAGAAAGGATGGATTAAGAATTTCTTAGGTGTGCAATTCTTAAAAAGTGGTTCTTACCTAGGAAGCTTGTGATACTAATACTCATCTAAGTAACTTTCTTTGACATTTGAGTGTGCATTATTGCCTTATGGAGATATATCATTCTATGCTAAGTAATTCAGTTTACTCAGCCAGAATGAAGATGGATATAGAGGACCTTCTAAGAGTTTATAAAAGACATATTTGTTCATATCTTGTATGCCTCTAGTATATTGGAATAATTTTTTTTATTTTGTGGAAGTGCTCCAATTATGGGCTGAACTTGTTTTGTAGTCAACGAGCTTGATGGATGAAATGACTATCACAGTTTTTATAGTGATTTATTCGTAAGTTTCTACTGTTTAGATTTGTCGTGATAAAGTTAGGGAGTAGGGATATCTTGTTGAATTCAATGAATAACTTTGTCTCCTCAAGCTTTTTTAAATGAGCTGAAGCTCAGTACCAGCTAAGTAAATTTTGATGTTAGCTTGTTATTCTTAAATGCATTCTTGTCAGAAATATTGTCTCATGTTGGATTTCCCATTCTCTTCTCTAAATGAGATATTACTTGTTTTTCCCAAAAGAAAACAATAATGATAATAACATTGAATTATCAAAAATATATATAGGAAGTATGTCCACTTAAGCAATTGTTAAGATCTAGCTAGGGGCTGCTTTGGTTTATATTCCTACAATGTAATTTCTATTGCAGGTGAACAGTTGTTTTTTTCTGTTGGTTGAATTTATGGAATCAGACTTGCATAGTGGTTACAATATTTCTTTATATACTGTTTTTTTAAATAAATAATAGCAATTAGTAACAACAAAAAATGTTACGCTTTCCCATGGGTAGTTGATGACCATGTTGGACCAATCTTGGGATTGTTTAAGGTTGCTTCATTGAAGAAGCCAAGTTTGAATTTATGTCTGAGCTTCATTTGTTTGATTATCAAGCAATTCTAAACAAGCACCATAGAAAGTCAGTTGAACTGTTGACTAGTTTGATTTGTTCCACAGCCGGAGATGGGGATGATAGGGTCAAGTTAGATGGAATTTGATAGGTACCTACTCCAATAACTCAACAATTTGGGCTGGGCCATGGGTCTTTCATGGGCTTGGGTAGAACTCTCCTTAGAAAACCGGCTTGCCAAGAGAGGGTGCCCAAGCCTTTATAACTCACATGCCCACCTTTTTCCCTTTCAATGTGGGATCCTAACAGAATTGCTCGCCATGGTTGGTGCCAAGGAGGCAAAGTTGCAGAGTAAATGCTATGACAGCTGTTGGACCATAGGAAGAGATCTGTTTGTTGTGGGGCAAGCCATGTCATTGTGTGATTGCCCAAGTGGTGCAACCCAGGTTCAATGATTTTCATTGGGGTAAAGAATGGAAGGATAAGTGTAATGTGGAGGAGTCGGGAAGTGTTACTTGAAAGTTTTGTAATGCTGTAAATGCTAAGCGCAAGAAACATAAGTATGGAACATGTAATTGATTTAATTGATATTTGTGAACGTGGGTTTGAGTGGAAGGCTGCCTTTGCCATGGTGTACATGTGAGCATAGTCATCAATAGGGACCAGCTTTTGAAGTCATTATGATGACCATCTCAATGTGACAGTTTTTTGGTTAATGTAACTGTTTTTATGTTACCAAAATTTTATAGTCATCGAAAGCTGTAATCAATCATCTAGTCATTTCCTAGTAACCGTATTCCACCATGTTGTCAATTCCGTGCCAGTTAGGTGTCTATTATGTTTAGTATTTTGTATTTGGGTTTGAATTGTATGTAAATGGTTTATTAGCAATTTAATACCTTGTCAAGCTGATAGGAGGTATTATTCTAGATGGACATATGTGTCCCAGTTTGTTAGTTGGTAATCTTGTTCAAATTTTATGCATGTAAATTATCTATCTAATGCCCCTCTATTGTTTTTACATACTATTTTATTTGCTTCCAATTGTATTGTTTTTCATCAATTAGGTTGGATATTTGATGAATTGAATATACATATTTATTTAATTCTGGACTTAGGTACTTTATTGTTAAAAGCTGCAACCGTGAAAATCTGGAATTATCTGTGCAACAAGGGGTTTGGGCAACTCAGAGGAGCAATGAAGCTAAACTAAATGAAGCCTTTGACACTGCTGAAAATGTGATTTTAATCTTCTCAGTCAATCGAACTCGACACTTCCAGGTAGTTTGGAGTACAACATCATGTATCAATTGTTTCTCTTGTGGTAAAAAACTCTTTTGCTGTTTGAGGTGTAAAACACATAATAATTGTTGGTTTCAGGGTTGTGCCAAGATGACATCGAAAATTGGTGGGTCTGTGGGTGGAGGGAATTGGAAATATGCACATGGAACTGCACATTACGGGCGGAATTTCTCTGTCAAATGGTTAAAGGTACATTTCCCCACTTTTTCCTATAAATAAAAAGGCACTTGACTAAATTTTCTGGGAGTTCTTCATTTCCCTCTGCTTTATATTACTTCTCTTGAGTTTTCAATCCTTTCTACTGCAAATGCCACCGTGATCCTCAGAAACACTCTCCGCACTGTTCTGAATGGTATGTGCATTGTTTAATCAGTGTTAGAAGCAAAGAGGAAGTAGGAAAGGACCTAGTTACTAGTACTGTTTTTAGTTTAGTTAGAGAAATCTGATAAAAATGTTAGTTTGATTCTATATATAATATATTTACAGATCAATATTGCTTTGTAATTCTCAGGGTATGTTTTAGGGAATCTGTACTGACCCATTTGGTTTCCCCATGGGCATTGTATGGCCCTAATTGTATTTCAATAGAATCTATTGTGCAAATCCATCCCTTTGGTTTGAGGAATGAAAAGAGATGAAATTATGAAGATAGATGGAACTAATTTAAGAAATTATTATCAGTTGACTTTGGTTTAAATTTTTTTATGATGATGACTATTTCTCCAATTCCTGCACTCATAGTGCTAAAGTTTTGCATGACATGCTGTACAGAATTTAAGTTGGCTGTTCAAATTTCTTGAGGACAAACCAAACCAGCTCTGTATTTTAAATATATGCAAATTGTTTTATGTTTAGATTGTAAAGATGCACATTTTGATACAAATTGTGATTTCTTTTATGCAGTTATGTGAACTATCATTTCACAAGACTCGCCATTTGAGGAACCCATACAATGAAAACTTACCAGTGAAGGTACAATATCTGCTTAAATTTAGATTGAATTCTACTTTTTCAAATTTAAATTTCTTTTGAAGTTGTAGTTGTTGTGATAGTTTTCTTCCTTCTTTTTTCCTGTTCTTTTCCCACAAACTTTATATTCAATTTGAAAAGTGACTTTGAAATTTTTTTCCTAATGCATCTATAAGTACTAGATTTCTTGAAACACTATGCAAGAATTTTGTGAATTTAGTAATGGACTGGCTTAGTCAGTGAAATATAGATGTGGGCTTGCTAAAGTTGACCTGTCTAAATTGAAAACCTTGCAAACTTGGTTTTTTGTTTATACGCTGAATAGTCATTTCAATTGGTAAAATACTGCCTTTAGCAATTGCTGATGTACTATTTTGTCAAAACTTTCGCATTTGTAAAGCTGAGAAAGAGGGTTTATATGTTGAATAGTATTTTCAATTAGTAAAACACTACTGCCTTTAGCAATTGCTGATGTACTATTTTGTTAAAACTTTCTTATCCGGAAAGCTGAGAAGGAGGAATTGGGAGTAATGAAATCTAAGTTGCGTTTGCTGTCTTTTATCAGTTTGGGGTTTTCTCTTTTTACATGGTTATTCATGTATTTATTTGGAAAATTTTGAAGTGCTGGCTCATTTTTTTTTCAACCTTTCTCTAATTATTTAATTAAATTCCTTCGTTCTTGGTTGCAAAAATTAGTTTATTGAGAGTTATGGATATCTATAATTTACTATGTTGTTGCATTATCATGGAGATGGATCTGATCTGAACCTAGTTGTAATGGACGAAGTAAGCTCTTGCCTGGAAGATGGTCCTATTTGTCTTGAAGCAGCCTCATAACTGGTGGTTTGTGGAACATCCTTGTTTCCCCTTGACATTGCCTGAAAAGGCAGTGTTGAGTGCTGCCATGAGCTGGATTTGGGTGTGAGTTGACTTGATTCTAATAGACAATGTTATATGTGCACTTGCCCCGTCAATGAGAGTTTAAAAAGGATTAATTTCATGTTCTCATTTTGTTTGAGACCGTAATTAATATATATATAGAAGTTGATATCACTGAACAAATTTGCATGAATAACTAAATTAGTGGTGTCAAGCTATTATTATTTTTTCTTTTTTTTTTTTTTTTTTAAGAAGAAACATACAAATATCATCCATTAGAATAATTATAAGAGTGAATAAATTGTTAGCAAAAGTTAAAGATTCCTTTGATGGATCACAAAACTCTATGCATTCTATATTGACCAACTCATAAAAGCTACGGAAAACTCAAACATCAATGCCAATAGTAAGAAATTAACCCAAAACCGCTTCCCAGTCTAAGTGAATGAATTAAAAAGAAGTATCCTTGAAAACTTTAGAAACTGATGCCCAAAGAGAATTAAACGAATTTTGTCCCCTGGAATAATTATTTCTTCTTCAAATCTATTTCAAAGATGTTTTTGTTCCTTTCCGGGCAAATCACCAAAAAGTAGCTAAACAATTCCACAACACTTTGGCCGTATCTCCTTTACCAAAAGCAAAAAATGTTTTGAATGAAAGTCACTATAAGAGGCTGGAATGACCCACTTAAAGTTTGTACCATAATCTTAAAGGAAAACTACAATGCAAATTATTGGACTGGGGCTTTGCTTGTTGGTGTGAGTTTATCTTGATTTATGAGTTTATTGGTTGGATTGGAAGTTATTTGCATTGAATCACTATGTATTTATTTACACAAATCTTGATACATTATTGTGTTATCAAATCTTTTTTCTACATACTTTTAATTATAGTAATTCTTGTACCGCTACATATTGCTTTTGCATGATGGTGCAGTTTGCTGCTAATCTTAGTACAAACTCCTATCTTTGTTCATATTGTTGTAATTGTACTATTGCAGATTAGTAGAGATTGTCAGGAGTTAGAGCCCTCTATTGGTGAGCAATTGGCTTCCTTGCTTTATCTCGAACCAGATAGTGAACTTATGGTATGTTATATATTTTTAACATGGAGAGATATAGCAGAAATTATTAGAATAGTTTTGGACAAAGTAAGAAAAAGGAAAAAAGTGACATGAATTTCTCATATTCTTTCAGATAGCAAATTCCCTGAACATGACATGTATTAGTATTTCTAAAGTTTATAGTCAAATCTCAAGTTCTATGCTTTTGAAATAGGAATATTGTATGTATCTTGTTATGCTTCTTGGTGTGTGATGCACTGGCATGTGCACATGCACAGAAATACACCAAGAATTGGGCATCTTCCCTCTTATCAGAAACAAGACATTGATAGTGTAGACGTATGAATTTGCGTTGTCCGCAACTCAAAAGCTCAAAGTAACCATTGAAAAGATTGTGAACTAGAATCGTATGATCTTTAATTAACCCTGATTCCACTATTTTAACTAACAAAGTTTGTAGTTTCTTCTTTTGTCAAAAAAATAAATAAATAAATGAAATTAAAAAAGGGTCTAATGACCTTGATTGCTTGTCTAGCATAGCAGAGATCATCTCCTTCCATATTCTGTTCGTGCAATTCTCATCCCGATCCCACTTTGGTTCCCAAGATAATACCAGCCTCCAACCTTGAGGGGAATGAGCTTTTTCCAGTCGTGGCTTAGAACTTGGGATGTCTTTACACTAAATTCTATACCATATAATTATTATCTTGATAAATACTTACAATTCCAATAACTTTCAAATGATCTTGGAAGTTGTTGGTTAACATATGTAAGTTGCTATAGCATGAGAGGACGGATCTTAGGAAATTTAATCTGAAATGAAAGGCAGATTCATTATTTTTCATTGTTTCTTATCAACGACATTATTTAGACCTTTTTTCTGAAGGGCTAGCATTAGACCAATTTTTTTATTTTATTTTTAATCTACTTTAAGATCAAAAAAATATAAGGAATCTATAATTAGTTCGTATTCTTCCTTTCACATTACTTTTTATTGTCATGGGGTAGACTTCTTGTACAGTCCATTTTGTACTTTCTGTGGATCAGTTCAATAGCCAGGACATTTAATTTTAACCTAATAGGTTCTGGGTTTTTGCTAAAAAATTTTGAGCGGCAGAACCATTATATGGTTGAGAGAGTTGATGGAGATGGTGTAAAGCTTGATATTTTATTTTATTATAGCAAGCCCTCTTGATTGTTTATTATATGTCTAGAGGCCAGAACTAAATGGTTCTGCATTTTGTGCTTCTTTCTGGAATTCAGGCTATATCAGTTGCAGCAGAAGCAAAACGAGAAGAGGAAAAGGCAAAGGGAGTCAATCCGGAGAATGCTGGGGATAACCCAGACATCGTCCCATTCGAGGACAATGAAGAAGAGGAAGAGGAAGAAAGTGAAGAGGAGGATGAGAGCTTCGGATCTGCAAGTCAGGGCAGAGGGAGGGGCAGAGGAATGATGTGGCCTCCTCACATGCCTCTAGCACGTGGGGCTAGACCAATGCCTGGGATGCGAGGTTTTCCGCCTGTTATGATGGGTGCTGATGGATTTTCATACGGACCTGTTGCACCTGAGGGTTTTCCAATGCCAGATATGTTTGGTGTGGCTCCCCGTGCTTTTCCACCATATGGTCCTAGGTTTTCTGGTGATTTTACAGGCCCAACTGGCATGATGTTTCCTGGGCGACCTCCTCAACCAGGGGGTGTGTTTCCAGCTAATGGATTTGGGATGATGATGGGTCCAGGTAGAGCCCCTTTTATGGGAGGAATGGGGCCTAATGCTACAAATCCTCGAGCTGGTCGGCCAGTTGGTGTGCCCCCGATGTTTCCACCTCCACCATCATCCTCTCAAAACACTGGCCGTTCTTCTAAGAGAGATCAAAGGGCACCAAATAATGATCGCAATGACAGATATAGTACAGGGTCAGACCAGGGCAGGGGTCAAGAAATGGCTGGTCCAGGTGGGGGACTGGACGATGATACACAGTATCAACAAGAAGGATTAAAAGGACACCATGAAGATCAATTTGGTTCTGGAAACTTCAGAAACGATGAGAGTGAGAGTGAGGATGAGGCACCAAGGCGGTCCAGACATGGTGAGGGAAAGAAGAAGCGGCGAGGCTCAGAAGGAGAGGCAGGCAACAGTTCAGATCACTAGTAGATGCTATCTACCGAGCAACAGATTACAAAACTGCTAACCAGAAAAGCGAGTTTGGCCCCGACATTCTTCCCTCCCAACAAATACCTACTTTATTGTAGAACGCGATTAAACTAATCAATTCCCAGTGATGAATTCTTTGTTTTGTAATTCATAAATTTCAATGAGGGTCTATTCCCATTGAGTGGGGGTTGGGGGCAAAATATTCAAATAACTGTTAGATGTGTGCATATTTTTGTAACGAAATGAAGGGAATGGTGATGCTATTTTTTTTTTTTTTTTTTTAAACATTTCACCAAATCACATATCATCAGAAGAGCACAAAGTAAATCTTATTCTGATTGATTATTTCATCTGTACCAAAGAAAAAGGAGAGAAATAGTAACCGTCTTTTCTTTATCTCTTTTTAACATTTTTGGTTTCCTTTGATTATACATTTATTCTTTGATGACCAAGGTGTATAGATCTTCTGGAAATTTGCAGTAACTATAGTAGGCCATTGAAGATTTGGTTGGCAGTGACATACAAGTGTTTCCTTTGATTTGGTTGGCTGTATAGATCTTATTCTAAATTAATTGTTTCATCTGTACCAAATAAAGAGGAGACAAATATTATTTTTGAAATTTTAACACTTAAAATAAACTAGAAGAAGTTGGAATTTTGAGTTTCTTCCAATAGACGTAAAATAACTTATTTTAAAACTTATAAGTACTAATCAAACAACTTGAAATAATTTTAAAAAACAAAGTGAGAGTTTCAAATATTATGGAAAAGAAAATGGAGATGTGTTTGATTTTGCCATTTCCCTTATTTTTCTAGTCAAAGGTGCAGATGCTGTTCGGTTATCATTCTTAATCTTTCAATATAGTAAACTTTAAGCACCCACTCTCTTCTGGATTAAACAAAAATTTTCCCTCATATGACACAAAATCTTGTATTCTCTAACCAATTTTAGTACCCATTATTTTCTCTCTTATCCAATACTATGTCAAAAAAATAAAAAATAAGTCGTATTTTGAAATAATTTTATCGGTTATGTAAATAATGAATTTCGTATTTTTATATAAATATATCAAATACATTTTCAAATGTTGTTTTCATTTTTCTTTTATTTTCAACATTCTAAAAAAAATAGAAAATAAAAATGCAAAATTCATATAAGAACACAACTTAAGCTTTCTTAAACTTTTGGGCAATAGACACTAGAAACCCAAAAATTTACTTTGTCCGCAAAAACAATAAATATCTTTAAAAGCTCTTTAAAGAAGTTAGAACTAGAGACATCATTTGCTATCAATTGAAAAAAAAAAAAAACTCTTTTGGATTAGTAAATTTTTTGATATTAAAATTAGATCTTTCATCTTTATCGATCCAATAGTATTGAAAAATGCTAAACGGCAATAAAAGCCAGTTTGATATTTTTGTGATTTATAATAATCCTTGTTATTTGAATTAAAGATAAGAAATAATTATTTAAACAAACCATTTTTTAAGGTCAAATTAAACAATAACTCCTATCAAATTTATCCCAACTTTCACCCTACATAAACTAATATTACTGCTGAAGACCACAATTGTAATTTGTAAGAGGAACGCGGAATAAATATAAAAATTATAAAAATCAAATTTTATAAAAATTAGTCTTAAAAACCTTTGGTGGAGGTCATGGCTGTGAATTGTTAATTCAAACTTGTCTAAAGAAATAAATTTTTGTAGTCCCAACGAAAATAATTTTTTTAAATTAATTATAATGCCATTTTCTAAATGGGAATTTTTTTTTTTAATTTTAGCTTTACGAAAAAACCCTTTTGTAAAACCTCTAAAGAAATTAATACCAAACAAGATTTAAAACATTTTTCCAAAATGTTAAAATATTTCCTAAATTTTTTTTTTTTAATAAGAAAATTCAGTTCAAATATTTGATATATAACATCATTTTTTTCTGAAAAAATAATAATACTACTAACAATAAAGAAATAAATAAATAAGTACTTCTATATAAAAAGTTCTTGCAACTCAAAAGCACTTTCTTCAAAATCACTTACAAAAAGCACACAAATAAGTTTGAATCTAAAAACCCGACCCTGACCCGAACCGATAAGTAAACTGCCGCTTAACCCCTGTTGTCCATTCGGATGGAAAAACCCTGAAGCTTAAACCCTAATTCTCCTTTCTTTCAAATCACCATTCCTCACTTCTTTTAAAATATACATTAAATAAAACATCAAACTACATTATTATCTTTCAGTAGCTTCATCCAACTGTTGAATCATGAAGTACAAAAACACCCAGAAGAAGATGGGTGGTTCAGCCCACAAGGGAAAGAACAAATCTTCATTAAACCAAGACCCCTTTTTCGAGGGCGAGACGAAGAAGAGGAGAAAATTCAATTATGATGACGATGACATTGACTCTGGAGAATCGGAAGACTATGATAATGAAATTAGGGGAGGTGGGTCTGATGATAGCGAGGTGGAGGAGACCGCGGATGAGAAGAGAAAACGGGTAGCGACGGCGTATTTGGAGAAGATAAGAGAGATTGCGAGGAGGGAAAAGGAGGGGGAGGAAGAGGATGGAAGGGATGAGGGAGAGAAAGAAGGCGAAAGAGATTCCCTTGTTGCAAAGATTTTGCAGCAGGAACAGTTGGAGGAGAGTGGGAGAGTTAGGAGAGTGATTGCTTCAAGGTAATATTGGTATAGTGTTTGTTTGTTTTCTTTGTTTATGAAGTTTTTATATCGTAGGCAATATTTTTCTGATAGGAAACTCAAGCAAACTTATAAAAATTCGAGAAAGATTTACGAAGTAGTGAACAACTTTACAGGGTATATCTATACATGGATGGGATATAACGGCTCAGAAAACAAAAACTTACTGAAGAAATAGGACATAATAAAGGGTCATGAAAGTGTTGTATGCAATATTCGGTGGAATGCTTGATGGGCTATGTTGTTGATTGGTATTTTTTAGCATTTGATTGATTATTTTTGAAGTTGGAGTTTCTGTTGGATTTGATTTGGTGCTATGATGGCCATGTTCAGTTCTGAACTCAATACCTTGAAGTGGGTTGGGCGTATTTTTGGTTTAAAAAGATAAATGTGGATTGAGAGTGTTGGTGTCTTGGGTGTTAGTAAGTATGGATTTGGTAGACATTGGATTCTTTTGAACTTAGGGTGCAACTATGGCTTTGATTGAATTTAAGTTCAAATTCTTGATCCCCGTAGTGTTTTGTTATTGTATTTTTTATTTTAGCTTGATACACGGTGCTTCTTTTTTCTCTTTTTGGGTGCTTTAGTTTAACAACTGCATTTCAGGGTTCAAAAGCCTCAAAAGATTGCTGAGTTCCGGGTTTTAGTGAAGCATCGGCAATCTGTTACTGCTGTAGCTCTATCTGAGGATGATTCAAAGGGCTTTTCAGCTTCCAAAGATGGCACCATTTTACATTGGGATGTTGATAGTGGGAAAATTGTGAAATATTTATGGCCTAGTGAGGATGTGCTAAAGTTCCATGGTGCCAAAGATCCACAAGGTCGAGCTACAAAACATAGTAAACAGGTTTTAGCATTGGCTGTTAGCTCTGATGGTCGGTATTTGGCTAGTGGAGGATTAGACCGCCATGTTCATTTGTGGGACACCCGTACACGAGAGCATATACAGGTAATGCGTTTCATTTATCCATTGTCAAACAATATGCAAGGTGATTGGAAATTATTTGGGGTATGAATTCAAACATTGATAACTATATTGCATTCAGCTGTAGGAATCCCTGGACTTATAATAAATCAGTAGCAGAGCTTCTATTGCTCTAGCAGGACCTGGATACTGTTTGACACTTATGTTTAGCATAATTAAAAAGATTTACTTGGTATTCTAATTGTCTAGCATTGTCCTGTGGCCCGTTAACTTACATGTATGTCGATATGCCTGTTTTAGCTGCAATTCCCTCAAAACGTGACACTAGTTCTTTTGCATTGGGTAGACTCTTCATGTAGCCTATCCATGGTTCTTAGTTTTTCACATGCACTATATTTGATATATAATGCTTTGTCCGACTCTGTTATAACTTATAAGCATTTATCTTGGGTTCATGACATTTTGGTTTCTTCCTTCTCTCATGCTATTCTCATCTTTAAATTCTGTTTTATAGGTCTTTCCAGGACACAGAGGGCCTGTGTCTTGTTTAACTTTCAGGCAAGGAACTTCTGAACTTTTTTCTGGTTCATTTGATCGAACGGTCAAGATATGGAATGCAGAAGACAGAGCTTATATAAACACTCTATTTGGTCACCAAAGTGAAGTATTGACCATTGACTGCCTACGCAAAGAACGGGTATTGACTGTTGGACGTGATCGGACTATGCAATTGTGGAAGGTAAACAATATTTTCTTCAAAGGACTCCTTAAGGTTTGCTAATTTAAATATTTGCATGATCCAAGTTAAAATCATGGAGCAGCTATTTTAGGGTGGGTTTTATTTTATTTTTTTATAGTGTAAAACAGAGTTTGCATTCTGTTGCAAGTATATTATTAAGAAATCTTTTATGCACTTTGCAGTTGCCATTTTTTTTTTTTTTTTTCAGTGGTAACCTTTTCACTGCATTTCTGGTCATATCCTCACTTAACCTATTCTGCTAAATAGGTCCCTGAGGAATCACGTTTAGTATTTCGTGCTCCTTCTTCATCTCTGGAATGTTGTTGCTTTATCAGTAACGATGAATTCTTGTCTGGCTCGGATGACGGAAGTGTTGAGCTTTGGAGTGCACTGCGTAAGAAGCCTGCTTACATTGTGAAGAATGCTCATCCTTTGTTGGCTGGCCACAAGAATACTGAACAAAATGAGAACAGCAAGACCTCCAATGGTCTTATGGGTAAATCTGCAGTATCTTGATCTGACTCTGATTAAAAAATTATATGCTTTTTTTTTTTTTTACTATCATTTTCTTAATTTCATTCTTACTGCTAGCTTTGAAATCTGGAGATTCTATCTTTTGAATTTAATTTGTGTTTTGTGGGAAAAATGTATACATGATCGAAAGGCATGGGCTCATTTTTCAACATGGAAATGGTATGTTTATACGTTGAAAATTCATGAAAACTTATTCAAAGATATGACCATACCCATGAATGTTTGTACAGTAATAATTTTAAACTTATTTGCCAACTTTAACAGTGTGTTTACTTGTAAAACAGCCATCACACTTACAAGTATGTGAAATATTCATAAAAGCATTTTTACAGCACCTGCAAAGTTTTTCTTATTGTTTTCACAAATAAAGGTGCAGTCTTCTGTTACCGCCTATAAATGATTGTTAGACAAGAAGTGGACATGAGTGTTGTGTCATCAAGTGTTTGACATGTTCAATCTTCATTATGAGAAGTTTCATAAAGATTATAAGAAAAAAGAGACTATTTTTTATGCATGAATTAGTTCTTTTGTTATGTTTCTGTTTTACCCTTCTATTGTTATTTGGATTTTCCATTTTCCATAGACATATCAATATGCTATTAGTTTTCACAACATGAAGGAGAATAAGTGAAGAGCTTGCTTTTATATTTGATCTTACTGAGTACTTTCCATTAGTTGGGATTCTAATTGGATGCTGACTTTCATTCTTCAGAGAATGGTGATCATAATCCTGGAATCTATAATTTCTCATCAGCATATTCCTGGGTGAGTTCAATCAGTGTATGTAGAGGCAGTGATCTTGCTGCATCAGGAGCTGGTAATGGATCTGTCCGTTTATGGGCTATTGGAAGTGAAACCAAGGACATTCGACCCTTATACGACCTTCCATTGGTAAGTTAACCCCATATGTAATGGTCCTGTCCCATCTATGTTCTCTTATGGTGGCTGTTAATGAGATGTAGCTGTATGCATTTTGCAGTCTGATAACTTGTTGATTATATAATTAATATGAAACAAGATTTGCGTGAAATTTTTTTTTTTTTTTTTTTAAAAAAAGGGTAAATTAACCTGGCAAAATTTCATAAATGGAAGATTTTAAAGTTCAGCAGGAGAATAAAATCAATTTGTCATGATAAAAACCCTCGATCTAATGAATTGGTCTGGAAAATTTTTTAAAATTTTTATAAACCATGTGTTTCAATGAGCCATTACTTTTATCTTGCTTATGGCTTATACTTCAGTGGCATATTTTTCTTGGGGTCTTTACAATATCGGTTTTATGCATAGCAATAATACTACACATCCCAACTGATGTGTCTATGTGGTGTTGAGGTGTAATTTGGTAAATGGCATGGCAATGCCAAATTAGATAACACATAATTTGGGATGTGAATTTTGGATATATTTTGGGACATTTAGTATTACTCTTAGCATAGTACCTGCCTTATATAAATAAGCTAGAATTGAGCCTCTTTAACTTTATTTTTTTAAGTATCGATCCTTCTCACTGCTTCTATTTGGTACTTATGCATCGAGTCATACAATTTAAGTGGTCTCATAACTTAATAGGATCTCATTTAATGCTTAAACTGAATCTTATGTGCAAGACAGGTTGGGTTTGTGAATTCCCTTGCTTTTGCGAAATCTGGACAGTTCCTTGTTGCTGGAGTCGGGCAGGTGACATGTTGAATATATTTATATATATTGGCCAGTTATTCAAAAACAATATATTATTTGAAATTAGAATGGTTTAGATCTGATGCATTAAAATACATCTGCAACAGGAACCTCGTCTCGGAAGATGGGGACGTCTTCCACTGGCTCAAAATGGAGTTGCTGTTCATCCCCTGACACTCTCACAATAGGGTTTGACAAATGATTTTCTAATCTCCAATTTTGACTTAGCCATGAGTTGAGAAATCAAGTGAAAGGAATAGCATGTTTGTTTCTTTTTCTTTTTTTGTCCAAATTTATAAATTATATGAGTATAGCCCTTTGTATCTCCATTTTTCTGATCATATCTGTTTCCTGTTGTATTTGTTCACTTGGACTTGAAAAAAAATAGAAGATCAAATACATTATGCAACATACATCTTTTGTCATTTCATACAGTTTTAGAGTTTCCATGAAGGATGGATGGGCAAGTGAAATAAAATATTGATTAATTTTTCAAGGGCGGTTCATAATTCATTTTGTACAATGACTTGATAGAAATGATATGTTTAAAGCTAAACATTCAAAACTTCTTTTTCGTGGCATTTGGTTTTTGCAAAGCAATAAAGAATTATGCAAGGATTTTATTTAATTATGCATTGGCAATACTAAGATTCTTCAAAGAGCTTATTTTAGTGAGGTTTTTGTGAAAAAAAATTATGGTTAGGGATAAGTCGGAGCATATAAAATGGTATAGAGATATTTTTGAAATTCAATACTTTAAATTATAAATTTCATAAATGTCAAATATAGACTGCTTTCTATCGGAAAGTAATAGACAAAACACTTTTGAAATTTTTGTATACTGTGCGGTTGCAGTTTAAGATTTTTAATTTGTTATTTTACAGTTAATGAGAAGTTGATACTAATTTCACCAAAATATTTATTCAATAAAGAAGCCGGAAGAGAGAGATTCTTAAAATCATATCATCAATTCTATATTTGACATTTATGAAAGAAGGAGAATCATATATAAATATAAACATATTATTGTACTGAAAATGCCGTGCACGATTCGGTTCACAAATTCCATTTCTGAATCATCCCTACCTAAAAGCTAAAATTAATTGATTAAATGTTGCAATACTTGTAAAAGGTCCCCTTATCTTCTCAATTTGAAGTTGGTTGGCAATGGCTGGGGAAAAAGAATCATCAAGCCCTACTTAGACAATGTACAGAAGAAGGCTCTAAAAGTACAGTGGCCAATCTTTCAAATATTCATCTTCCCGCTTTGTCCAATATTGTGCAGTGTGAGTTAGCCCAATTAACTCGTGATTCTGTTGAATATACATCAGTTTTCTGTTTCTTTCACTGCCTCTTCGCTCTTGTTTACTTCAGGAGTGCCTTGCGCTGCTTCTACCACTGTTTTCGCCTCATCGGAATTAATTGGTTCTGGACTTGGATTACCATCGTCTGGTTGTGGAATTTCTACAGGATTAGAACTAGCACTTTTATTTTCATCTTCTGTTTGTGATAATTCTCCGGCAGGCGTTGCATCAGCATTTGCTATTTCATTGGAAGACGAGGAAGAAGGTTCAGAAGCATCTGGGCCACAATCAACAACCTCATCTCTCGTTTCTACTTGCACCTCACCATTAGGCACACTAACAGGTTCAGTTGCATCAGATGGATTACTGGAATCTGGAGTCTCCCTCCATTCAACCCACACAGGAGGCTTTTCAGTCGCACTGGGTCCTGTTTCTTCAGAATCTTTAGGCAGATTGACAACATCAGTATCTTCTGATTTTGTTTCTGGTACGGCAGGAGATGTTGCAGTGTCATCCAAGTCTTCATCTTCCCCAACAACAACTTCATCATCACCTCCACCGTTAGTAACAGCAGCCTCTTCATTATTAGGAGAAGGGGAAGCAGGCGATCCGGTGGAACGGTCATTGTTGATTCTTTCCTCCTCAAAAGCAAACCAATTGGAATTTGTAAAAAGAGAACCACTGCAAAGGCCAAAGAAGAAGCATCAGTTACTAAGTCCGGAATCAAGATCATATGTAAATAGGAAACTTGAGCAATGGTAACACTGATTATAAATGCAAAAAATTACTTAAAGCTAAGGTTATCTATATTAGAGGGCTTCAAGAAAGGAACAATCCAAATCATTTTTCTTCGATTAAAACTAATAGACTTTGAATGGTAAAGCAGAGCCAAAATAGGTAGCTGCAGCAAACATCCAGGCATTCAATCCCAAGAAATGTTGCAAAACTGAAAAACATTCTTAACCAAGCACTAGTTAGACTGGAGTTCATTTCACACGCACATTCTCCACATTCAAATCGACCAAACAGACCAGGTGTGTTCCTCAAACATCAGTCATTCTTTGCTGAACTAACTAGTCAGTCAGAACCTAAAATATTCCACATAGCCACAACGCAAGCAAAGTAGGTGCTCTTATTCTAATTCACAAAATTGGGGCTACTAGTTCAAAAGCCAATGTAATAACCCCCAAAAAAATAAAAAGGTTATGAGCGACATGGCCTATATTTCAAGATATAATTATTATTTTTTCTGTTGATTATTTGCTATATTAATAAAAGTGAATCTTTCAGCATAATAACCACCTTTTTATCTACTTGTAACTAATGAAATTTTGATGAGGTTTATAGGTTTAATAGAATGCCTTGTATCATTTGTATTCAGAATAAGACTTACAGATCTACAATTTGCTTGGATACTAAATGAACAGAAAGGAAGATCAAATAAGAGCTTTCCACCTACCTTTCTTGGTTGTCTCCCAGACGCAGAGAAGAAATAACAACTTCAGCAGATTCATCATCAAAGTAGACATCCTGTCAAGTATCTCTATCAGAAAATATCCACTACTCAAATATTTCTTCCTTTAACGAGACAGAACAAGTTCTGAAAGTTATAGCTAGAAACTAGAATAGATTTGTATTTAAAAAAAAATTGTTTTTAACACTCTTCATACTAAGCCATCAACTGGAAAAAAAAATTATTGCTGTATATCTATAACAGACCAATGACCCTTATCATCATAAGAGTCAGTAGAACTTGGTTAAACTACTTTCGGCAAAATATATGGTATATAGATAGAATATCTAATTAACTTAACATCTTCAGAAGTATGATCTACATTCTTCATAGTAACTCCGATAACAGTAATGCATGAATGACTCAAAGATTTTTCTTAATACGAAACTGGATAATTTTTGATAAATTCAAAAATGGATCTACAAGTGAACATGCTGTCTAAGAGAAGCCAAAAAATTGTTGCTCTCTACCCACCCAGGGAATCTAGGTTCATAAACTCTCAATGTGTAAAGTTCAGGAGTACAATAATTCACAGAAAAATACCCCCAAAAACATAAAGACAACCCAAATAAATAAATAAAAGAAACAAAAACAAAAATAAAAGAGAAAGAAGGAATTAAATAGAAACCAATTAATTATGCAAACAATGTTTGGCCTATAATGTCCTTTACATGCAGACATCAAATAACTTAATTCAAATAGGATGACATAGTGAATTTTTTCCAATATGATCAGTAAGAAAACTTAAAGCGGCATCACATGACACTTCTCTATAGAAAAGGTTTGATATAATTTTGTTATGCCTCAGCAAAATGCTCCAACGTTGACATAACCAAATATTGCCATGTCAAACAAGAAGAATCGAGCATGGACTGATTAAAAATCATTGCAAATAATGATTATGATGTCATCATCATAATCATAATCATAATAATAAACAGAAACAGAAAATAAAACAAACAGCGTTGGGAAGGCAGATGCTGAAACAGATACTAGCAAGTTATTCTCTTCATAATCAATAAAGTGAAAATGAAATATAATTGTATCTCATACCTCATCATCTCGCTCAAGAGAGCCATGTGCCTGAAATCCATTAAAAATAAATAAATAAATAAAATTAGCAAGCAGTGCAAGCTTCACAGGATCTCAATGAAAAGGGAAACTCACATTAGTCAATGAAAAACTACTGAAAAAGGAAAAGCAACTTGGAAAAAAGAAGTGAAGTAACCAAAAAAAAATTTATTGTTGATAATCTTGAATTAATATGTTAGAATTCAATAAATTAATAAATATCACAGATGCATGAAAATAGCATTACAGGTATTACATAAACGACACACTGATTCCAATCTGATACCTAAAATAAAAGGATAGGAAAAAGAAGACAAGATAAATTTAGGTTACGATGGTACAAACATCCGTTTAAGCATTTGCATTAGAACATCCACATCACAATAATATATCCCCAAGAAAAATGGTCTTACCACAACTTTTGAACCCATTTCCAAGATAGGAGAAGCTATCTCAGTCTAACCATCAACATCAAAGAATAATGCCCCTTACATGATAATATATGCAGAGATACATACTTTGAAAAGTAAAAAAATGCTGGGTATTGTTGGTCCTAAACAAAGATTCCAACCCTCTTTAAAAAGAAACAGTATCATTTTATTTCTATCACAAAGAAGATACAAACATTGAGATGGACCAGAAGTCCTCTTTAAGATTTACAAAAGGTCAGACATTTCTCTACGATATTGAACTATAAAAAATCAGCCTCTAACTTTAGTGCAAAAGAGCTTCCAAAAGAAAATTAAGAATCCTTGAATTCTTTAGTGACTGTCGCCTGTAATGATGCTAAGAAACAAATTCTATTCCAAAATGAAAACAGAGTTTTGATTCGGATAAAAGCAAATCTCTTCATCCCCAAGAACTGCTTAGGTTACTTCACAACAATTATATATAGGAAGAGAGATGACAAGGAATGAAATACACATTAGAAGGGCATAACAACCAGCAATGTTTGCTTATAGGAGAGACTTTTAAAAGTATAATTTATAAACATTTAAAACGTAGGTGTGATTTCAGCAGTCTCAAATAAATTAAAGAAAGAACAAAATTTGATATTTCAAATGCCATCTTCACTTTACTGCTTGATAGTTTTATTTAGATGTGTAGAAAAGAGAACAATAGAACAATAGAATGTTAGTTCATACCACTTCCAGACAAATGCACGTGGATTTATGACTAGAGAAAAGCCAATCAAATGCTTCAGTAAAATTGGTCTTTATACAAAATCCAAACACATGTTAATGAGGTAGAAGGCACAATAGACGACGAGAAAAATCATCCTAAAAATCTTTGACACTAATTCCTATCAATCTATCATAACCATAAACAAAGGCTTTTAATCTTTTCATGGCCTTGCTGCATGGATATTACTCATTCTAGAATAGGTAATCTGTTCCCTAAACATGGCAAGTCTGCCTCATACCTTCGCTTGGTATTTCCTAGACCCACCAATTCAAAGGCCAATACCTAGCTTAAAAAGAGGCCATGACTTCTGTTGATCATACAAAAGCGATATGGCTCAGCAATCATATCTCTGTTGGTAACTTATTTGACTTGTTGCAATTATAGAAATATATTTATTCTCCACCTTCATACTTTCCCTTCTTATTATATTTATATAGTTAATGAATATTTATTTGATAAGAATAAAAGAATTAAAAAATGTATTACAATTAGAGTACTCAAAAAGCTCTAAAAAGCACCTCATCAATATCATCATTGTTGTAAATGCCATATCGAAAGGCCTGGCTCAAGTTATTTGCCAGGGCTGCAACATCATAATCTCTATTTTGGTAATCTTCATCATCACTATCTCTATTCCGGTCATGTAGAGCTGTAGGCCTCCTGTTTAAACAGATAAACCATCCCTATATTAATAAAAGTAAATAAAGTCACATATATTATATTCAATACAAGTGTACCAACCATTACAGAATTCTAGAAGGGACAGTAGCACATAAATGCACCAACCTCATTCAAAAACATAAAATTTCCGCCATTCCCGAAACTTTTGAATGGGAGTAACTAATTAGAGAAATAAAAAAATAGTAATAACAATATATAAGGGCCAAGACCTATATCTGTTGCGCATCTCACAATTAACAATGCCAAAATAGATGGAAACTAGAATTATCAACCCATTTGATGCAACATTTAATGAAACGAAACTTCTTACTAATCCTGTAGACACACACACAAATAAAAGAACTATTAAACTAACCTTGGTATTCCAAGCAACAGAATTAATTACAACATGATTTAGTCATCCCACGAATTCTTCTAACTACTCTGAAAATACATGTAATGTAGCCAACATTGTTGCACTTCCATTAGTAAATAATGGATGAGCTTGTATAAAAGGGAATTGAAGTGTTTTTAATGATATCTATATCTCTTAACTTTATTTTTCTGTGGACTACTGGTCCACTCTTTTTTCGATAAAATATTTCCTATTCCCCAAAAAAAAAAAAAAAAAAAAGGACCCGGGGGGGTGGTGGTTGGTTGGGTTTGGTGTAGTTTTGTTCGGCTTCCACTAGAATGTGCAAATAAGTATATCATACAGACTAAGTGATACGGTATAAAAAAGCATGGGATGATTAATTAAGGACCATCTAGCCAACTGTTGATTCCAAATCTGCAAAATAAGCAATGGAATAGAGCAGCCAAATCACAACTGCAACAACACCCAGACTAAGTGATATGGAATACAAAAGCATGGGATGATTTAATCATTAAACATAACCGAAATAACACTGAAAATTTAAAACATAAATCCTTGCATATATGTTTATGGCTGTTGATCCAGAGAATGTATTAACAATTTCCATAAAGAAAATAATCACTACAAAATGGAAATTTGAAAAGAAACCATACAGAATCAAAACCATATATAAAGTGGCTAAACTTACTCCACATTTAGATGCGTAAGCAGAAAGATTCAGAAACAAAAAACCTTTGGCATGATCAACAACATCATTTGAAAGAAAGAAAACATACCCGCAAGCCCACTGATATACATTCTCCACTGTGTTTCGCTTTGATAGGACATTTATTTGCCAATCGCTCCATTCACTGTTTTCCTATAAAAAAATAAAAGCCACAAATATAAATACAATAATAACTAAAATATTCAAACAATACTTAGAACAATAGATGTTTTTGCATTGGATAAGTGATATATAGTGCAAGATAATCAAAATCAAGACACTAAGCTTAAAACTACTGACAACGTGCTGCACATGACAAAAATAGTTGGGACACTTTATAGGAAGGGAGAGAGGACTCAACTCAAAGTTGGTATAATCCTTCAATCATTCTGAAATAAAATAGGCTCTAGAACGACTACAATGATAAATAAATAAAAGACCTATGAACTACTTACTATAACTTGACTTACAGTTGCACCAAGAAAATATTATTCTACTATATAACTAAGCCAATCAGATCCCAATCTTGACTTTACGTCTTTGCAAGCCTGAGAAAGAACTTTATTGCTAAGAAATATGGCCTATTAACTGATTAAACAATAGTAGAGATTGAGTAATAAACCTGCAAATATGCCTGAATCTCATTGCTGTTATTTCCCAGCTGTACAAGTTTGTTAGATATGCGTGTTAAGTGTCCAATATTTCCTATCCTGGGCGGCAATCGACCCTCAGCAGGGATAGTTGGCTGTGGGAGAACAAAATATGTAAATTCTAACTAGCATACAGAAGGCAAAGTACAGAGCATAAGCAACAAGAACATGACAGAAAAAGTAAAATAAATAAATAAATAAATAAGGCATATTAAGAAATGCCCCAATGAATAAATAAATAAGAGTAACATACAGATACAGGACAATTACCTTATTTGGATTAGCTTCCAAAGTGAAATTCCTCTCAGCTTCAAGAATTTTCCCCGCCAGATTGCAGTCATGAAGAAGGTGCTTGATAAGAGGTGCATTTTTGCTCTCCAAACAAGATAAGATTATGGTCTCTACATGATGATGCAAAAAATTATTGTATGGGTACCTACAGTCACAATTACAAAACGGCATAAGGCCTGAGGTCTGATCATCCTCCATTGCATAGCAGAGCTTCTTTTAACTTACTCAAAGAACAAATCCAATATTCTTTTCACTGCACCAAGTCGAATTAATTCCTTCTCAGCTGCTTCACTACCAACTGTCAGCAATACTGAAAAGAACTCTACAATCTGAAAACATCCATCATCAATTTGTAGTAAATAAGAATATAAAAAAATCGCTCATTAGCTTACTGCGAAAAAAAAAAAAAAATGGAAATTCAAGCTGGGGCTAGCTACAAATAGTCATACAGTAGAAACTTCTCAAAAATCAGTAATAATCTACTTAGGCGAAGGACCAAAAAATAAGACAGCTTTTAAATCCTAAGACAGAAAAAAGACTAGATAAAAAACACATAAGACATACCTTCAGGCGATGTTTCCCAAGAGGTGGCTGCAACTTGCCATATGTAGTTAGCAAAACACTCTCCTCAGACGACACATCCAAAAGCTTTAGTAAATCACCTGCAGAATTGCACAACATCAAAGTTCAGTGTCTTTAGTCATAAAAAGGAAACAAATTAGTAATATAAACAGACATTGCTCCAATCTGGCATCACCAAAGAATGGAAAACCTATTGACTAATATTCACCTAGGCTACCCAGCATTCCTTCAACCGTCTCTGGATTTGCAGTTACTGTGGGTCCATGAGTTAGCTGACGGTTGAACATATAGTATTGCCCCAATGTTAGCCTCTTAGGGTCTAACAAAGATATGCAGATAGACAAAGAGTTAACCAGAACAGATTTTGGACGAGAGTCTTCCAAAGCATGACGAAATAATCTCCCTATAAAACTGCATGATACCATGGAAAAAGGAAATGACCAATAATAAGATAAGGGGGATGCCATAAAGAACCATTAACAGTAATTCTGAGCAACAATGGACGATAAAACAATACTTTGGACCAGCAATCTTAGCAGCAAGACCCGGGGGAGCAAATCGTGTTATAGAACACAGCGTTTCAGCTGCATTTGCATGCACCTCTGGACAATCCTGTGTCAAAAAAATATATATATCCATATAATACATACCAATGATTGCTGAATACTAATCCACAGTGTGAATACCAAATAGATCAAACATGCATTTTACTCTTTTAACTTTACATGTCCAGCAGTGAGAAACCAAAGATGCATTGCTATAACAATTTGTGAAATATAGCATCTCATCTAGATAACCTTTAAAAGGGGTTCAATTTAAAAAGACCAAAAATCTTAGAAAATGCAGCAGCATTTGAAGAAAATGGCACCAAGGCACAAGGTAAATAAATTGGCAAATGACCATGTTAATGAGGTCTCCCAATATAGTCAATCATCTGAATACCCATAAACTACCTGACATTTTTTATTTTGCTAGGAAACAAACATACTCTATTAAATAAGTATACAAAAATAGATAAGTTGTCCACACAAAAAAGGGAAAGCTGTCTCTGAAACTCTTAAGGTTCAAGAAACTATACAAAATGAAAAACACATCTCCTATTCCAAAATCATCAACCCTAAAAATAAAAAATCTCTAATCAAATTTGCAACAAAATCTTCCCCAGCTAGGTAATTGAAGCTTCCCAAAATGTTGAATAAAGAAAAAAGAAACATCTTGAAACTCTGAAGTAATAGATGCCCAAAGAGAAGCCCAAATTTTTACTTTTATCTGAAATAGACAAAATCTCTTCCCCGGTTGTATCTTCAAAAACTCTCCAGTTTTTTTCTAACAATATAGCTCAAAAAGTTGCCATAACTGCAAAATTTCCATAACATAGCAGCAGCTCTTCTGCCTCCTAGAGCAACATGTCTCTTTCACAAAGCCGAAGAACAGTAAGATGGTATTGCCTAAATTAGATTAAGCTACCTGACATTTCCATCACCATGAAGCTTCATAATTCCAACAATGAATATCAAATGATAATCTAAAGATAATCTAGTCGAACAAAACTTGGAAATGAATTCCTTTATTTTTCCAGTAAATAACATTATGCGAACATTATTATTCCATTAATAACTGACTCAAATTGATTTCACTTAACTAGCTTTCAGAATTTCTCCGTATCACAAGATAGTTTTACACTCTTGATTAAGTTTAGCTTCCAAATTTTCTTTGCATATATAGCGTATATAAAAAATGATTAAATAACCCAATTATATGCTCTTAACATACAAAATTCTGGGAGCAAAATCCTGATCTTTAACGTTAACTTGTGAATATGCCTATTGTTAAAACTATCCAAAATTCATCACCACGTCTATGCATATCAAACCATATGTTTTATAACAACAACGACAAGGATTACCTTCATAGGCATAAATATATGTTAAGTACCTCCAATGGGGGAAAAAAGAGACGTATTCAAAATTAAGAAAGTCTAGGGTGCGTTTGGTTCATTATTTTGGATAGGATTTTGGGAATAATATTGGGTAGTTGAATAGGAGAGTATTACGAGGTAAAATTTAAAAATTTATAAAAAAGCCTCTAGGTTTACTAATTTAATTAAACACCCCAACATATAAAATGACAAAAATACCCCTACTACCTGCAGATTCCGGCCACCACCGCCGGAATCTGGCCGAAAATACCCCTACGATCTGTGTCGTAACGCGTTGTTATGGCCTTTTCCTGTGGATCTGGCAGGAAAAGGCCAGATCTACGCTGCTATGGCAGTCGACGGCCGGAAAAGGCCAAAACGACCGCCATCTTTGACCGTCAGCGACGGCCAAAGATATGGCCGTCGTTTTCGGACAACGATGGCCAAGATTTGGCCGTCGTTGACGGTCAACGGCAGCCATTTCTTTGGCTGTCGCTGACGGCCAGATCCATTGTGGAAAAGGCCAGATCGGTGAATTACCGGCCAGCTCCGGTCGGTAATTCACCGTTGTGGCAGATTCCGCTACCACCAACAATGGTTGCCGGAATCTGGCAAGTATGGGTCACAGGGGTGTTTTTGTTATTTTTTAAACTTTTTTTTCAGGGGGTATTTAATGAAATTAATAACCTTATGGGGTCTAAAAGTAATTAAAAAAATTGGGTAATATTTTTGGAATAATGTGCCAAAGATTATTTGGAGAATAGGATTGGGAATATGGGCAGGAATAATGAACCAAACACGGCCCTAGTTTCTTCAATATGAATGCAACAGCAAGAAAATGTTGCAGTCACCCCTTATCAAGGTATCGAAATCTAAGAATAGAAATTAAGGGGACAATGGAAGGAGCTTACCGAAGAGCTGAACTTGTCCACAATCATCTCTAGCACATTTGTTTCCTCTATCCACTGCATTGACTCAGTATAGTTTGTATACATGTGCTCATCAGCACCAATAAGACGTATTAAAACCTGTTTACAAAGATGTAGCAATTATAGTCATACAATACACAATATGGTTGCAATTGAATGTAACCAATAGAGAACTTTCAGCAAGCAGTTAATATACAAGAAGCAACATATAAAGATGAACAACCAACCTCCATGATAGATGTAATACCAATCAGGTCTACTAGCCGAGGAATAATTTCTTGATGTGCCTGGATGACAGCATAAGAATGGCACATCAGCTTACTATACATCATTCAGAAACATTAAAAAAAATTAAATTAAACTAAATTAAGAAAAAAGTCAACTCATGGATGCATTGGGTGGTGAGAAATGGTTTCAACCCAGTGCTGTAAGAAGAATCTAAAGGTGAATAGAGAATTTGCCATCATTTCATAAAGTATGACTTGCAGAATCACAAATTAAATGTAATAACAACATTGCCAATCAGTACTCCTAGATATAAGTGTCAAGAAACAGAGTAAGTGATGTATACAGAGCATTCAAACTGTATCTTAAAATATCACTTCTTTTTAAAAATCCAGAAGAACAACCTCAAATTTCTTGGGACTGAAAATGGACAAGCCCAAGACTATTTTGTTTCATTACACTGATCACCAACATGAGGTATTGCTCTCAGAAAAAAGCCATATATTATATAACATTTTCTATATAAATTGATAAGAAACAGTTAAACTATATTAAGGAAAAATGAAATAGGCATATTAGTGGACTATAAACAAAAAGATAAAAAACGTTGTAAACATGAACATACCCTTAGTGATTGCCAATAATAAAAGTCAAATATCAAACTCAATGGAAATCAAAGGCAGCTACACATCAATTAATGTATGCAACGAAGCTGACTTATAATTCATGAGTTAAAAATTTTCAATACCACACAACCATAATGTACATGATCCAACCCCACAAGGTAAAGGAAATTCTGACTTTACACATGATGGGTTTTCTTGCAAACAAACAACAGTAATGGCATGCTCATTTCTGAGCAAGCACAATTTCAGCTCAATCAATTCAGTAAAATTTCTACCAAAAATCAGACCAACATTCTGAATTGCAGTCAACAATTCACAAGCACCATCAACAGATAGCAACATCAACGCATCAATTTTCATAATTTTTCAATTTTTTGTTCTATAAAGACAAATGGGTCTTGACCTTTGGATAACAATGCAATATGAACTTATGATCAGGTATCTAAACAAGCATGGAAATACAATAATCCCAGAATTCTCATGATTAGTAAAACTGCAAACAACCAAATACATAATTTGTACGGCTGCTGTAATAGCTCTACAATGACTACTTATAGACTGCAACACTCCATTACCTTCCATCACATCCTTATAGTAAAAGAAACAAGGGGCTTGCATGAACAAATACTGACAAGGGTTCGACTGAATAGAAGCCTATTCATTCAATAAGGACAATGGCGGAAAATAATCACAGAGAGCAAAAATCTTAACTCTAAAGAGCACAATGGCTAACACTTCCAGGAGCTAATAAATTAACATTTGTCATTAATACAGTTCACAATAACATCCTCTATAAAACTCCTTGTTCCAGTTATATTCCAAAGGCAAGAAGAATGATAAAATTATAAACTGTTCCATGCAGATTCCATCTTACAACAGTCATTAAAATATTGTTGCACAAGTGGAAAAGAATATTAAAAAAAATTGAATGAGATAACAGCTTAACTTACTTTAATATAATGCATAAAAGGAATTGTCTTCCGCAACAACAGACAAACCACAACCTACAAAGAAGACAATAGGGCCACATAAGAAGAGATAAAATGATAATTAGAATTTACCGAGAACCTCCAATGAAGAGGATATTGATTGTTCCTTCATCTGACATACTAATGTCTTAAAAGTTCAGTATGAGGTACCTTGCTGAAGTACCCGGCCAGTAATGTGCTATGCAAGTTTTCCGGTTCCAAAAAGGAGAACAACAAATTCATCAACTGAAATAAGCAATGACCAGACAGTTCAGAGATTGAAGTTCTGGGAGATTACAAAATGCACAGCTAGAAAGGAGCGGAGTTGGCGTCTTACCTCCTCATCCTCTACCAATGTCTTAAGGATGATATCAACTTCACAAGTAAAAATCTCACATGCAATAAAAGGAAACCTGCATAATCAATAAATAAATGGCAATATCAACAACTGAATCCACACTGGTATACCATGTAGCAACAAGATTAATATGTTCATCCATCAAACCTACTTAAAAGTTCGCCTCTTTTCAGCATCCTCAGGAGCTTCAACCACAATATATTGAATCAGTTGTTCAACCTGAGCCCTTTCTCGCAAACTAGAAGACAAGAAAAATAATAAAGATCAAATAACCAGAGGCTAGAATCTAAGAAACGAAATCTGTAAGGTAATAAGACCAAAACACCATTATCAACTGTCAAAAAAATCAATGGCAAGCTTGTAAAGAGAATTTGAGGGCTTAATTTTAGTGTGGCATGGAGAAGAACATAAAACAGATTAAATTTACAAGCATTCATGATTTTTTGTATGGTTTTTTTTTCTAAAAAGAAAAGAAAATAAATAAGATATCCTTCCTTGTATACTTAAGATAATTATTGTCAATAAAAATATTAGAAGTCATTATCCAAGGGCAGTCAGCATCCATGTAGCACCAAGGCGTTAACAATATATCCTAAACACAGAAACTCTCATGAGTAAGCATAAGATGAGAGAAAGGCCTTGAAGATTGGCAAGGGATTAGAATTTTAAGCCGGGCAAAAA
This sequence comes from Pistacia integerrima, assembly GCA_026225825.1. NCBI lineage: Eukaryota > Viridiplantae > Streptophyta > Magnoliopsida > Sapindales > Anacardiaceae > Pistacia > Pistacia integerrima. Next base: position 25,172,417 of record CM047747.1, read on the forward strand.
TGCTAGGAGACTCCAAAAAGGAATATCCCTCATGTAAATAAGCAAAAGAAAAGGGAAAAATATTAAGCAGCTTTAGATCCTGTAAAGTTTAAATAACTCATTTTTAAAATTAATTACATTAAAGGTGCTAAGGAGCAACATCCTAGTGCGCGAGAAGCACTGAGTGAAACAATCAACTAAGGGAAAATAGAGCAATCATCAGTAAATGAAGCAGCAAATCAATGAAAAGAAACTAATTGATCACAGCCATAGCACACAAGGAAGTTCACAACTAGTTCATTGTAAATCTTTCATGACAAATAGACACCATTTTGTAACCAACTCTTGCAGATACTAAAATAATTTGTGGCAACAAAGCCCACCATAATTACAGTATTTTTTTCTGACAACATTCCTTTGGAAACAAGAGGCCAATTGCAACTATATTAAAGAGAGGAAGGCTACATTTCACTTTTTTCAACTGAGGTCCACCAAATCATCATATAATTTAGAGAAGGATTTCTAGCAATCTCATAATATTAATCCTGGATCAAACTAGTCAATATTTAAAATATGGTTCACCTATTTCAAAATTTTCTGTGCTCATTTTATGTTGCCAATTTAAGATTTCAGAACAAATATTTCCTGACGTATATCTTAAATTAAAATAGCTATTCATTTGTGATTTTTAGTACAATCAACCATGTTAGCCTAATAGTTACGATTAATTTCTACAGATCTTCGAACTGTAGAAAAACCACTACTAACTCCGTTATTTTATGTCTTTACTGATTTAACTTTAAACTCAACTAAAAGATATGAGAAAATGAATCAACCCCTGAATAACACTTCCACTTTTAAAACTGTATTCCAAAATCAATCTTTGCTAATTACCCTAATGTATCATGATATATTGAAGAGTAATGATCTCAGAGAGACAATAACAATGCAAAGACACAATTCACAAGGAAAAGTAAAGATAAACGGAAGGCAGAAGTTCCAAGAAATCAATCACTCATTAGCAATGAAAGAAATGAAGACAAAATACATAAAGATGTCATATACATGAAGAAGTTTAAAAAATATATTACAAATTTATAAGTCGGCCATTCAAAGCTTTGCATTCTTGAATTATATCATCCTCATCAAGAAGCTCCTCCAATGTGAAATTCTCCTTATCCAAAATTGTCTCTACCTGCATTTAGGACACCCCCAAAAAAAAAAAAAAAAAAAAAAAAGGCGAAATGAATGGAAAAAAAAATCCTAAAAACAGTTTGGATAAATAATTTTAGAAACTCCAAAACTGAATAAGCAAGGTTATAAATATAACACAGACAAGCAGGTGTTATGACCAAAAATGGAATAAGTAAAACTCAGGTTAAAGCAAAACCACAAGTTTTGCTTATATCATAACAAGACAAGCAAAAGCTTTCCTCATACATAGCCGGTTTGGGATGAAGTCTCTGAGATGGCATATTATACATTATGATGAAATAGTCTAAAAGATCCAAACCATGTTGCACGAAACATGGTACTTTTACAACCTCATTTAGCAAAAGATTTTCAAAGAATGTGAGATGCTCTAGAAATTGGATTTTTTTCATGAATAGATCTAACATCAAAGTACAAATCTTCATCCCACTTGACCAATTTTAGCTTTCTAGTTAGAGACAACACATCAGTCAAAAAAATAAGCCAACTGAAACATCTCCTCTCTTCACTGATTTCTTCTGAAAAACTGAAGGTTGATAGTTTCCAGAACCAAGAGACTGACAAAATGGATCAAAGTGTAGTGCGAAAAATATTGACTCTTTTTATCCAATTTTCTTTTCTTCAAACTAATAAATGGGTTAAAATACAACGTTAAAAAAATGTTACTGGAAGTTCATTCTGGAATAGTATGCAGCATCAATGGTGGTCAAATACTCAAGCATCAGTCAATTTCCCTCAAATTGTTTCAATCATTACTGTAGTTTCTCCCTTCTCTTTCTTAAATCTATCTCTTAAATTTCTCATCTTCTTTGCTTGGAAATGCTGAACAGTCGTAGTTACTGATCCTGGTAGCAAATTAAATTTCTTTGGAAGGAACCCATTACAATTTTATCTCTACATATCTCTCATTATGAGAACAATACTAATTCTGCAAGCCACGCAACATGTAGCACAAAATTATAAAGTTCCTATGTTCTCCTACAGAATGATTCACACATTAGCATCTAAATTAAGCAATCCAATAGCTTCATTAAAGAACCCTGTAAACTTCATTAACTGGCGCCCAAATTGCCCATCATCAACTAACCCACACATTTCTAATGTTCTCAAAATTAATAATTGTCTTTACTATCTCCTAAAAGAGACGAGCTATCCTATGAAAAAGAGTAAAACAATAAACTATTTTATCAAATCCAAACAGATAACACTCTTAACTTAGTTCACCATATCACTATCACATTACAGTTTTGCCGAAAGAAACACTTCCTTGATCACAAAGTCGATTCCTATTTATTCCAAAAACACACCACAACCTAACTAATCATTCATTCAATTCAAAACGAGTAGAATAGTTACGCATATAAATATACATATCCAAAATACAAAAACTCAATCCATAACCAATGTAATCCAAACAACGAACTCTATTTCCACGTAAACATAAAGGCACCAACAAATGCACAAACAGATCACAAATCAAGCAACGAAACAGCCAAAACATAAACAAAACAGAAACGAAAACTCACCGGAGACGCGGTAGACAATCCTGCCATACGCCAAAACATCCTCGCAATCAAACACCGAAACGACCACCAAATTCAGATCTGAACACCGCAAAACCCTAATCGCCAGTCCACCAAACACGCCGCGATGAAACGAAACCCTAGAATCCGAACCGCCAGCGAATCGCAAATCAACAGAGATTAGAATTTCAGATCGAATCGAAAATTTTCAATAGAGAGAGAGAGAGAGAGTGAGAAGAGAACCTGTAATCGGGGGAGAGAAGAGTGTGAATAATATTTTTGGGTAAATAAATTTTGGATGTTAATGTTATGTTATATATGGTAAGTTGTTTTAATTTAATTTAATTTAATTTTAGTTTTTTATTTTAAATAATTCGGAATATTATTAGATATTTGCGGCTTGTGATGATTAACAAAAATGGGTATGTTGGTGAGAGCCTCGATTCAAGTTTATTGGGTTTTCGGTTTTCCCCGACCCCTGAGAGATAACCCCTGATGAGAAAATGATAAGTTAGGGAGGTATATCATGAATTTGCAAATTCATGGGGGCTTTAATATATCAGGGGGATATATGAAAAACCCCATATCGGTTGGTCCTCTATGTTGCCGGAATTATGTCCACTTGCTTCCCAAAGGCATTAAATGTCACACTTTCTCCTATTAAATATCTATCTCATGTTGCTTTATATAATAATCTTCAATTTGACTTTATAACTCTCATACTATGTTTCTCCTAATATCTTTAATATATTCCACAAAATTCAGTATCTTTATTATAATATAATGTTTTTAATTAGGGATATTCAAAAGAATCAGTTGGAACCGAAATCGACGGATACCCTGGGTTTGGTTTTGGTTCCTACCCAGAACCAATCATCAATGGGTAAGTTCCAGTTCCAAATTTTTAGAACCGGAACTAGGAACTAGGAACCGAGACTAATATAAAATAAAATTAAAGATTAGGGGAGTTAATAAAAGCTTTTGTAGAAAAAATAATGTGACTACATTTATATTTATATTTCATAACATTTAAAGTAAGTTAGTTTGACTTTTGAGAATCTACCTTTACAAAGTAATGGAGTTTGTAATTTTTAATTTTTAATTTTTAATTTTATTTTTGTTAACAAGTGCCAGGTAGAGGGGTATTTGTAAGTTTTAAGGGTTTTTTGCCATTTTAAAAACTGTTGGTCCGGGGTGGGGGTCCTTGTAATTTTACAGGGTACCCAGAATCAGAACCAGAACCGTTGTTATAGGTTCTGGTTCTGGGTACCTAGGAACCGGAACCGTCGGTTCCGATTCTAGTTCCAAATTTCAAGGAACCGTTGGTTCCGGTTCCGATTCCTTCAAAAAGTGCAGGGTACCTGGAACCGAGCACCTCTAGTTTTTATGACACAATGAAATATAATACAACAAAGTGATGTATTAAAATTGACACAAAAACCCTAAACCCTATTCCAATTCCTTCTATATATGTCCATGTTTATGGTTTTTCACCATTGAAGTAATCATAATATGCTCTTCAGGTTTATTGATACATCGGAATAACTCTGTGGACTTATAATATAATGATTAATGAAATCTTATTAAGATGTGTTTATGCCAAAAATGTAACGAGGGTACAATAAACAAGATTTGTTAACATCGTTTGATACTTTTAAGTTTGTAAATGAACCAATTTGATGAAAAAGAGGGTGAGTGCAGATTTTAGGCTTACCCTTAGTCGGCCTCTTTTGAAAAACCTGTAAAATATTGGCCTCCTCAAAAATGGGAGACTTTTTTAGGATGTTTATGATCATATTCTTGGCAATTTATTCCCATTGAAAATGTTGCTTGAGTCATAATTGGTGTAACGAGTATAGTGGCATTGAATGTTCTCTTTACATTTAAGGACGATGGAAATTGTGTTTCATAAGAATCAAGTTTGTGTCATGGGAGAGGAAATAAGATGATACTTAGGTCTATTTCCCATTTTAATTGGGGTCTCGTGTTTTGGTTGTCCCAACCAAATTTCTTGTTGTTGACATGTTGATTTCTTTTAGGGGGTGTTTGGTTCAGGAAATGTTAGATTACTGGGAATGTTGGATTACTGGAATCTTATATTACCTTGAAGATTACTGGAAATCTTTAGGAAAATGTGTTTGGTTAGTTGGTAGGCATATTATATTAATATGTTTGGGTAGGGAGAATGAATTGGTGGATATGTTATTTAAATTATTAAATTGTCCCCTTTTTAAATATTAATATAATATTAATTTTTATTATTAATTTTTAAATAATTTCTTTTAACCCCCTAATATTTCAGATTTAGCTAAAACACTCCCGCTTATATAAAACTTTAATTTATGATGAAATCACCCCCACCCCCTGCCACCGCCTGCCGCCACCGCAAACCACCATCGGAAGTCTCCGAAAGTCACCACGAGTAGCTCACTATGACCATGAGACTCCGATATGACCGTTCCTGGCCATATTGATAGCCGAAAACAACCATATCAGGCTAGATCTGGCCGCTAATGGCCAGGGATCTAGCAGTTAACAGCCAAATCTGGCTTGATATGGCCGTTTTCGGCCATCAATGAAAACGGCCATATTGAAGCCTCTTGGAGCCTCCCATTGAATCTCGGTCTTTTTTAGGGACTCCAAGAACTTTCCGCGGCGTCCGTGGTAGTTAGTTGGCCCAGTCGGTGGTGGTGGCTGGGTGACAGTAGTGGTCTGTAATTTGTTTTAAATATAAGGGTATTATTGTCCAAAAATTTAATTAAACAAGAGTAAAATTGAAATGGTATATTAATGTAAATTTATTTTAAAATATGGGCATTATTGTCCAAAATTTTTATTAATAAGGGATAGAAGTGTAACAAAAATAAGATTACCAATGTAATCTTATAGTACCTAAGAAAATAGAGGTAATCAGATTACCTCCAATATTACCAACAGTAACAACTATTGGTAATGCAAGATTACTGGAATCTTATATTACTTGACAACCAAACATGGTAATCAAGTAATATAAGATGACATAACCCCAGTAATCTTCCATTACCTCCAACCAAATGCCCCCTTAAGATTATCCACTGATTTTCCTTTAACTGATTGGGTCAGGGAATCTAGGCTTTAATATTTTGGGTTAGGACAATTTTTTTCAACATAGCTACTAGCCAAATGTTGATCCTTTGACAATTTGTTACCTATGGGAGGATTTTTAATTTTTTCTAAGGTGTCCGAGCTGGTTTATGCTCACCTTAACTAGTCCTTCAGGTCTATTAAACACTCTACAAGCCCAATAAATCAGGTAAGACACAAATATGGTAGGTGATAGGTAAGTCACAAATGTGATAGGTGACCACTTTGTGTGACTCAAACATAAGACCTTTGGGTAACCTATAGTTTTGTCATCTAGCCATAAGTTAAGTGGTTAGGATTTTTAATTTGAACCACCTTCTTTTTCTTTTTTTACTATTTACAATATTCCCACAAAACACAAAAGGAGTTAATGAACAAATGAACCATTAACAAGCTTGGATTGGGTATTCTCATCCTCAATGTGTGTGGTAGCTTGCATTGGGTATTCTCTCTCTAGTTGTTTTTCTCTCTCTTTTGTTGTGTCGAGCCTTGTAATAGGGTTTACATAGAAGTGGATTAGGAAAAAGGGATCTATTAAGTTTCCATCTTTAATAGAAGCCCATAGCATTTAGTTATCTCATAATTAAGAGTGAATCTATTGCCATCCCATTAATGGACAAAAGAAGCCTAACGTTTTTTTGTTTTTTATGCTATTCAAATCATTTTTGGAACAAAAAGATAGTTAATGGAGGAAGAAGATTTGAAATATGATATATTAGGTTACAAGCAATGTAAAATTGTAACTTTTTAATTACTTCACATATAGTTTTATTGTTTTTTATTCTAAGTTTGGTAACTATTTTAATCCATATATTTTTTGTATTGTTTAACTATATTATATATGCTCTTGGGATTATTTGTAAAGATTACATTTTTAGCTTCAATTTTTTCTAAACTTTCTTTTAATTATCTAAAATTTTATTTTTTGAATAATGATGGTGCGGTATGTAGCATAAGTGAAGGGAATGAAATGCTAACTTTTCTAAAATAGTGAAAAAAAAAAAAAAATTGATTGAAAGACATTTATGGAATTTATGGGGTGCTAGAAGAAAAACAATTTTAATTTTAAAATTTGAAATAGGATGTCTTAAGAAATATGGCTCATTCAGTTCATTAGTGGAGTGCCAATAAGTCCACTTCAAAACTAAATTTAGAGTGGATCTATTGGCAGCCCATTACTGGACCATAGAAGCCCACTTTTTGATAAATTTTATAATGACAAATTTATCTCTATATTAAATTATTAAATGTATCTTTAATTTCACATTCTTTATAAATGTTTTTGACACCCCACTTTTATTTTGTAAACTTTAATTTTGTTTAGTTATTCAAAATATTATTAGAACAAGAAGATAGTTTAATGGAAGAAGAAGGTTTACAATAGGATATATCAAGTTACAAGCAATATAAAATTGTAAGTTTCTAATTGCTTCACATATTAATTTAGTGTTATTGTTTTCTTCAAAGAATTGATATCTATTTTAATCATTTTTTTCTTTTCGTTTGATTGTATTAACATACATTTGTAGACGGTAAAATCTACGGTTATGGACGGACTGATATGTGAGGTTGAGGCCACTGACGATCTGCTGAACCTGAGAACAAGCGTGAAGCTCACGTAAAACACCGGTGTGGTGTGTCTGTCATAGGCACTCTGACGCTCAAGTTAGCAAGGCTGAAAAAGACCATTTAGTAAGGGCTAAGGGGAGGAAGGATTACCGAAGTCTGATCAGAAATTAGAGCTACAACGAAGGTGTTTAGTTCTTAGTAGCTAGTAGGTGGTATTGAATTATGGATCAGAGGCAAGACCTCTAATTATATAGTGTTCATAGGATCTTTGAATCCTAGTAAGACTCTGACTCCATAATGGTAGAATTCCAGTAAATAGGAAAGACTTGATTTACTTGCATTCGTAGGAGTAAAAGTCCCAATTCATGCAAGATTCAGGATATTAGATGAATTAGGATGTAGATGAAAATAGGAAGTGGATGAAAGAAGGTTTAAGTAGAACTCTAGGTTCTTGGAGCGATCTTGGGTCGATGGGCTTAGGCCCAAGTAAACCAATCGGTAAGGCCCAATTCGGGGTGAGGCCTTAGTGATTGGATGATTCACTTTATAACTAGCCTGGTTGGTGTAGTGGGTTGGCCCATAGTGCGGGTCTTAATGTAGGCCCAACCGGAGTTGGGCCATGGCCTTCGACCACATAGTAGGCGTTTCATGTTTGGGCCTGATAAGACCCAAAATGATTTTTGGCCCATACAACATTCGAGATAAATAACATAGGAATAAAATCACATCACAGAAAGAGACACGATATTTACATGGTTCGGCATAACCTGCCTACATCCATGAATGAGAGAAACCACTACAGTTTCATGAACACGATATATAAGAGTACACAATACCATAAACCTAGTACATAATTAATAAAGCGGAAACAACTCTAGTTTCTAACCACGCTCAACCTAGTACCTAAGCGGAAACAATCCCAGTTTCTAAGACACTTTACCCATGGTGTTTAATAACCCTTACATCAAATACCTTATATTCTCACATTCTCTCATAACTTTAAATTGGTTCTCACCCCTATATTTATAGGTAGTATATGGGATATTTTTTTCCTAATAGGATTCATATTTCAATTCCTAATAGAACCTTTAAATTCTATTCCTATTTACAATTGTATTCTTTATTAAGTAGTTTTCCTTAAGACAAATAATTTCATATGGAAACAAATAGGAAAGTGAGCCACAATATCCCAACAATCTCTACCTTGGCGAGTTTTCCATCACAGCGATGAACGTGAGAGTTTTTCATCACTGTGATGAACATGATGAAGATAACACTCCACCATCACAGCATCTAGGTCATAGAGTAACTATGTCAAATTTTTCTAGCATCCAAGTCGCATAGTAACCATGCCAAATTTTCTCGCCAAGATTTGAGAACCTCTCCACCTACAACTTAAACCCGTTGTAGTTTGTCTTTTATGTGCATACACCATCTCGAAAGAAATCATCTCCCAACTCGCAACTTGGAGCTCTTACCAACTTGGAACTCATCTCCAAGGTCTCTTATGTGGCCGTCTAGATCCAGAATTATTATATGAAGTTTTATAAAAGTCACAAATAACCCCTAGAAAATTATACATAACAATTGAAAAACTATAGCCAACCATTTTCCATGAAGTTACATGACAAACTCGGGACAAAAGCCGGGGTAAGCTCGAGTATTAAAAACATAAAGCTCGAGCTTGCATTTTATAAATGAACCTTAACCCTCCAATTTTTACATCCTTGTGTGTGATATATATATAACATAGAAATATGTACCAACCAACGAGATCCAATCGACCTTGTCGGGATAGGAATTGATGTGGGTGTGATTACAGGTAATCAACGATGAGTGAATGATAATGCTAGAAAGTAAATGACAAAGAGAACTTTTAAAGTGGTTCGGCGAAGTTAACTGCCTATGTCCACTGTGTTTTGTGTATATGTTGTGAGAGCTTATAATATAGTTGTAATCCAGAATTCGTGTCCCCCTTCTCATCGTTTTAAGGGGTATATATACAAGATTTACATAAAGGAAAGAGCGAAATTAAGGGGATTATAAATTATTTGAATCACAATTCTGATATCCTTGCGATAGCGCTATGATCGTGCAATGATAACCGTTGATCCAATCATTCCCGCGATATATGAGATTTGAAGTAATCTACAGATTGATTGATTATTTCCTGATATTGTCCGCGACTAGCTTGTGCTTGGTCGAGCTACGGCTTGACGAACTTATGTTGGGTCAATCAATCATAGTTACCGAGGTCATTCTGGGCTAAGCTATATCCTCGCGTTGGCCCGAGCTTGGCGGAAAAACCACACTCAACATTTACCCCCTAGTGTTCGATGCTCGTTTCGGGCCTTCAAAACTATTGCTCGATTTGACACCAAGCTCGGCTTTAATAGTGAGTCTCTGAGTGCATGCTCAATCGGGCTTCCACGACCGACCTTACGTCTGGTGGATGTTCTTCACACTTGGACATTATTATTTGTGCCACCTATCAAAATTCAGAATACAAAAAGTCAGGGTATAAATGTAATTTCCACGTGGTCATGTTGAATTAAATGTGGCAGCCTTTGTCACTTACGTTTCGTCGCGCATGGATGATAACAGTTGTTCACGCGCGAAGTCGAGGTGTCGTGCGACGACAGTTATCATTTTCGATGGTTCGTCGCACCTCGTGGATGGTCGATAGGTGGCCACGTCCAAAGGCTGAGATCCCTCAACGAATGAAGGGCTAGGATCAGGCTGCAAACGAACCGAACAGTTCGCGAACAACTTGTTGTTCGTTCGATTACTATTCGATAATGTTCGCGAATAGTTCGATATTCGTTCGATAATATGTTCGATCGAGTTTGAACAGGGGTTGTTCGTTCGATTATGTTCACGAACATTATCGTTCGACTGATCCATCCGTTCGCGAATAATCGTTCGATTGTTCGTTCATTTATGTTAGAAAAACATGTTATGCATTATTATAATTTCATTTTTTTTTCATTTTTATATTATGTTTGATTTAGTTTGGATGAATTTTTTTTAATGGTAATCAATAATAAAATATTATGATACTTTTGTTTTTCTTATATATATAATATGTTTGGATTTTTTTTTTTAAATGTCATCAATAATTAAATATATAAGTATATAGCATTTTAATTAAAAAGTAATAAATTATTATGATACATATCATGAAAATTTAATAACATAATAAATTGTATAATCAAGTGACATATAATATAGTAAATCCAATAACATAATAGCTTCATATTTTTCCAAATATAATCAATAATTAAATATTATAAGATAGTATTTCAATTAATAAATAATAAATATAGTATGGTAAATTGATAAACATAACATATTGTATAATCAAGTGATGTATAGCATAACAAATTTAATAATATAATAGTTTAATTAAACCTAAATTAATCACACATTTGTATTGATCATATATTACAGTAAATTGTCATACCACTATGAATTTATAGATGTTGATACAAAATATATATGTAGGCAGTAATGATAATATATATATCTATAACAAATTTAATAATATAATAGTTTAATTAAACCTAAATTAATCACACATTTGTATTGATCATATATTATAATAAACCGTCATACCACTATGAATTTATAAATGTTAATACAAAATATATATGTAGATAGTAATGATAATATATATATATATATATATATATATATATATATATATATACAGTAAAACCTCTCTATAGTCATAATGATGAGACCAACTAATTTTATTACTATAAGGAGGTTATAACTTAATGGAAGTGTAGTTACAAAAAGTATAGTTTTGATTTCTTATTTTTTAATTCATGTTTTAGTAGTACAATATTAGGATTTCAATTCAATCATTTAATTGCCTACTTTTGAAATGGATAGAAGATCGTGTCTTGGAACCAGCAAAGATAAGTATCATTGATGGAACTATAAATACAGTTGATGCATGGTCAACTAATGTGAAGCCACAGACAATTGCCAATAGTTTTAAGCATTTCAAAATTTAAGGACCCCCGATTTCGATGACTTGTAAGTTACAAATAAAGTGGACGAGGAAAATAAAAGAGTCATTGCAAAATTGAGTGATCAGATTCGACAATTTCACTATACTAATCGAATTGATATCAATGTCTTCCTCGATCATCCAAATGAGCAACAAATCGTGTATGCTTTAAGCGAAGAAGAAATTATTGCTACAATTAGATAAAAAGATAAAGGAAATAATCATAAGGATGATAGTACGAAAATACAAAAAGTTTCGTGCCATAAAGCTCTAAACATGCTTGAGAAGCTAAAAATATTTTGGCTTCAACAAGAATGTGTTTATACTAGTAAAGTAAAATATGTGATAACAACTCGAAAATATAAATCATTGTCCCAAACAATTTTAGATAAATATTTTATTTTATCTTAAATTTTAATGTAACATAACATATATTTTTTGGTAATATACAAATAATTATTACTATGTGGAGGCAACTTTCCTTAAGACGGGAATTAGAAAAATTATAACTTATTACAATGTGGAGTTTATTCTTATTTATAACAATCCCAAATTGGGACTAGAATTTTTTATGACTATGTATAGTTTATTCCTATATAGAGTATCACTATAAAGAGGTTTTGCTGTATATATGTTTTGAAAATCCAAAGTCCAAAGTCCAAAGTCGAAACCCACATTTTCCCAGCCCAGATTTTAAAAACCCAAAGTCCAAACCCACAATTTGTTTTGAATGATTTATTGTTCTGTTTAATTTATTTTGAAGTTTTATTATTTATGATGGTTAGTTATTTTAATTTACTGAGTTTTTATTGATTTATTTAAAATATAAATATAGATAGAGAGTTGGTTTATTTTCAAATGTTGAATTAAATGGGTATGAATTATAAATTGTTGTATATTTGTTTTTTTATAGCATAAATTGGAAAGTTAGTGTATATTTTTTATTCGAACGAGTTATTTGAACAGGTATTTACAAGTTATCGAACGAGTTATTCGAACAGGTATTTATAAATTATCGAACAAGTTATTCGAACAGGTATTTACAAGTTATCGAGCGAGTTATTGAGCAGTATTATCGAACAAGTTATTCGAACAGGTATTTACAAGTTAGTCGAACAAGTTAAGTTGAACGAACACGAACGAGCTTTTTGTTAATCGAACGAACACGAACACACATCCTGTGTTCGTTTGAGTTCGAACATGAACAGGAACACAAACAATCGAACATGCTTATCGAACGATTTTCAAATGGGCTTGTTCATTCGTGTTCGGTTCGATTGCAGGCATAGGATCAATTGTGAGTTGATGGTCGAGATTGAACTTCGCCATTTCGTCTTCCATGCAAAAATCACTATAAAAGGTGGCGAATACTCAGAATATTTATTCTGAAAGTTCTTCCACCCTCTTGCTTTTCTTTGCCACTGCTCTTACATCGTCACGGTGGTCTTTCTTATGAGTTCTCAGTGCGCTTCTTTATTCTAGTAAGACTTCTTTCTCTTCCTTGCTCATTTGTCTGACTTTTGTGCTGAAGGGTGATTGCTGTAGTGCCCACATTGGATGTTTCAAGATTTTAGTATCCCGACCAAATGTATACACCACAATTCAAATGGGGATTTTAGGACCACAACAAAAAATACCCCGACCCAAAATGCTTAGTATATGATTTTTTACGCTTTTTCAAAGTTTTAATCTTCAAAAAATCATTAAAAAAATCCGCTCCTACGAATTGCTTCCTTTTTTTTGCGTTTGGTTCCTTGGATTTTCTCTACCAAACCAGATCAAAAGGAAGACCTTCGAAAAGATCGTCTCTTGGTGCGCACGCCCCCGGTGTGCAGCAAAAAGAAGATTTTTAGTGCACACCAAGTCTATATACCACAATTCAAATGGAGATTTTAGGAGCACAACAAAATAAACCCAAAACCAAAATGCTTAGTATATGATTTCTTACGATTTTCTAAAGTTTTAATCTTGAAAATATCATTAAAAAAAATCCGCTTGTGCGAATTGCTTCCTATTTTTTGCTTTAGGTTCCTTGCATTTTTCTTCACCACCATGCAAAAAACCACAACATTCAAATTTCAGCCCCTTCCTATGCACCGAAAACCCAGTTTGGGGGAATGAAGGTTTAATGTAGGCTATGTTTGCCTTTGGTGTGCACCAAAAACCTTCTTTCGAAAAGATCGTACCCCACAAAGTTCAAGATCTCCCAACAAAATGTATACACCACAATTCAAATGGGGATTTTAGGAGCACAACAAAACAAACCTCGACCCAAAATGCTTAGTATATGATTTTTTACGATTTTCCAAAGTTTTAATCTTAAAAAAATCATTAAAAAAAAATCCGTGTGGGCGAATTGCTTCCATTTTTTTACTTTAGGTTCCTTGTATTTTTCTTCCCCACCATGCCAAAAATCAAAACTTTCGAATTTCAGCCCCTTCCAGTGCACCGAAAACCTAGTTTGGGGGGATGGAGGTTAATGTGGGCTGTGTTTGCCTTTGGTGTGCACCAAAAACCTTATTTTGACAAGATCGTCCCTCACAAAGTTCAGGATCTCCCGACCAAATGTATACACCATAATTCAAATGGGGATTTTAGGAGCACAACAAAACAAACCTCGACCCAAAATGCTTAGTATATGATTTTTTACGAATTTTCGAAGTTTTAATCTTCCAAAAATCATTAAAAAAATCCGCTCATGCGAATTGCTTCCTTTTTTTTTTCCCTTAGGTTCCTTGCATTTTTCTTCACCACCATGATAAAAACCACAACTTTCAAATTTTAGGCCCTTCTAGTGCACCGAAAACCCAGTTTGGGAGAATAGAGGTTAATGTGGGCTGTGTTTGCCCTTGGTGTGCACCAAAAGCCTTCTTTTGACAAGATCGTCCCCCACAAAGTTCATAATCTCCCGACCAAATGTATACACCATAATTCAAATGAGGATTTTAGTAGCACAACAAAACAAACCCCGACCCAAAATGCTTAGTATATGATTTTTTACGATTTTCCAAAGTTTTAATCTTCAAAAAATCGTTGAAAAAAATCCGCTCCTGTGAATTATTTCCTTTTTTTTTTTTTGCGTTTGGTTCCTTGCATTTTTCTCCACCGCTATGAAAAAAACCAGATCAAAAGGACAACCTTCGAAAAGATAGTCCCTTGGTGCGCACGCCCTCAATGTGTAGCAAAAAGAAGGTTTTTGGTGCACACCAAGTGTATACACCACAATTCGAAAGGGGATTCTAGGAGCACAACAAAACAAACCCCAACCCAAAATGCTTATTATATGATTTTTTACAATTTTCCAAAATTTTAATCTTAAAAAAATCATTAAAAAAAATCCACTCGTGCTAATTGCTTCCTTTTTTTTGCATTAAGTTCATTGCATTTTTCCTCACCATCATACAAAAAACCACAACTTTCGAATTCCAATCTCTTCTTGTGCACTGAAAACCCATTTTGGGGGAATGGAGGTTAATGTGGGCTGTGTTTGCCCTTGGTGTGCACCAAAAACCTTCTTTTGAAAAGATCGTCCCCCACAAAGTTAAGGATCTCCTGACCAAATGTATACACCACAATTCAAATGGGGATTTTAGGAGCACAACAAAATAAAACCTAACCCAAAATGCTTAGTATATGATTTTTTACGATTTTCCAAAGTTTTAATCTTCAAAAAATCATTAAAAAAATCTGCTCGTGCGAATTGTTTCCTTTTTTCTTCGTTAGGTTCCTGGCATTTTTCTTCACCACCATGCAAAAAACTAAAACTTTCGAATTTCATCCACTTCTTGTGCATCAAAAACCCAGTTTAGGGGAATGGAGGTTAATGTGGGTTGTGTTTGCCCATGGTGTGCACCAAAAACCTTCTTTTGAAAAGATCGTCCCCCAAAAAGTTCAGGATCTCCTGGCCAAATATATACATACAATTCAAATGAGGATTTTAGGAGCACAGCAAAACAAACACCGACCCGAAATGCTTAGTATATGATTTTTTATGATTTTCCAAAGTTTTAATCTTCAAAAAATCATTAAAAAAATCCGCTCTTGTGAATTGCTTCCTTTTTCTTTGTGTTTGGTTCCTTGCATTTTTCTTCACCACCATGGAAAAAGCCAGATCAAAAGGACAACCTTCGAAAAGATCATCCTTTAGTGCGCACGCCCCCAATGTGCACCAAAAAGAAGAATTTTCGTGCACACCAAGTGTATACACCACAATTCAAATGGGGATTTTATGACATCATTAAAACAAACCCCAACCCAAAATGCTTAGTATATTGGTTTTTTACGATTTTCTAAAGTTTTAATCTACAAAAAATCATTAAAAATATCCGCTCGTGCGAATTGCTTCCTTTTTTTTTTTTTTTTTTGGCTTTAGCTTTCTAGCATTTTTCTTCGCCACCATGCAAAAAACTATAACTTTCAAATTTCGGCCTCTTACTGTGCACCAAAAACCCAGTTTTGGGGAATGAAGGTTAATGTGGGCTATGTTTGCTAGGACTGTGCAAAACCGGTACTTGCTCCGATTTTGGCCAAAAACTGGGTACCCGAAAATTCGGGTACCTCCAAAAATATAGCCATTAACCAAACCGGTTTTAGAATATCCGGTTTTGCGGGTACCCGAAAATTCAGATCACAAACCGGGTATCCGATTTTGTTACCCGAATTTTCCAACAGTCCTAACTCCTAACCAATAGTTCTTCTCAAATTCATTGACTTCTTTAACCAACATCCCCTCTCAAATTCTCAAACTCTCTTCCTTTTTCTATTACCTCTGTTCTCCTTTAATCCCTTCAGTCAACCGATGCACAAACTTTAAAAAAAAACTTGCTCAGCTACTCAAGAACTTGCTCAGCTACTTAAGGCAACAACTCATTTTCAGTTCTGCAGTTTTAATTGCAACTGCAGAAGGGATGGCGTATAGAGTTTGCGTGCAGCAATAGTGTTTGTATTTTCCGGTAAAAAAAGGAAAGGACACGAGAGTTTTTCTCCACTAAAACTGAAAATCTTACAAGCAAACTGTCTTTTTGCTTGTATTATAAGCTTTTGGGATATTTTGGGAACCAATGAAAATCGTCTTTTCTCATGGAAGATCCTTTTAAAGTGGGGTATTTTCTTACTTTTTCCAAGGCTACTAACACTTTCAATTCAAGCTTTGCTGGTAATGTTTGGCTAGGTGCGGCTGTGTGCAGGTCCTACAGGACTTGAGTACTGGAAGAGAGTGAAGAGATGAACTGACGAAGAGTGGAAGACTGAGACTGGAAGTTTACGTAGTGGAGACTGGAGAGTGACGGGTTTTAGTTTTAGGGCATCTGAAATTTTCAGATTTGGGGATTTTTTTGAGTTTAAGACTTTAGTCTGACGCTTTTTTTTTAAATAAAAACTGGGTACCGGGTACCCGGTTTTCTAAAATTAAATAACCGATACCCAAACCGAAAATTCGGGTATCTTATAAAAACTACCCGAAACCGACCCGAATTTTTAGGTACCTTAAAATCCGGGTTTGATTCGGTTCTTACCGTGTTCGGTTCGGTTACCGGTTTTTTTTGCACAGCCCTAGTGTTTGCCCTTGGTGTGCACCAAAAACCTTCTTTTGAAAAGATTTTCCCCCCAAAAGTTCAAGATCTCCTGACCAAATGTATACACCACAATTCAAATAGGGATTTTAGGAACACAGAAAAACAAACTCCGATCCAAAATGCTTAGTATATGATTTTTTACGATTTTCCACAATTTTAATCTTCAAAAAATCATTAGAAAAAATGCGAATTGCTTCCTTTTTTTTGCGTTTGGTTCCTTGCATTATTCTCGACCACCATGGAAAATACAAGATCAAAAGGATAACCTTCAAAAAGATCGTCCCTTGGTGTGCACGCCCTCAGTGTGCACCAAAAAGAAGGTTTTTGGTGCACACCAAGTGTATACACCACAATTCAAATGAGGATTTTAGGAGCACAACAAAACAAACCTCGACCCAAAATGCTTAGTATATGATTTTTTACGATTTTTCAAATTTTTAATATTAAAAAAATCCGCCCTTGATAATTGCTTCCTTTTTTTTGCGTTAGGTTCCTTGCATTTTTCTTCACCACCATGCAAAAAACCACAACTTTTAAATTTCAGCCCCTTCCTGTGCACCGAAAACCCAGTTTTGGGGAATGGAGGTTAATGTGGGCTATGTTTGCCCTTGGTGTGTACCAAAAACCTTTTTTTGAAAAGATTGCCCCCCATAAAGTTCAGGATCTCCTGGCCAAATGTATACACCACAATTCAAATGGAGATTTTAGGAGCACAGCAAAACAAACCCCAACCCAAAATGCTTAGTATATGATTTGTTACGATTTCCCAAAGTTTTAATTTTCAAAAAATCATTAAAAAAAAAATCCACTAGTGTGAATTACTTTTTTTTTTTTTGTTTGGTTCCTTGCATTTTTCTGCACCACCATAAAAAAACCAGATCAAAAGGACAACCTTTGAAAAGATCATCTCTTGGTGCGCATACCCCCGATGTGCACCAAAAAGAAGGCTTTTGGTGCACACCAAAGGCGTGCACACCAAGTGTATACATCACAATTCAAATGGGGATTTTGGAGTACAACAAAACATACCCTAACCCAAAATGCTTAGTATATGATTTTTTACGATTTTCCAAAATTTTAATCTTAAAAAAATCATTAAAAAATATCCGCTCATGCAATTGCTTCCTTTTTTTTTGCGTTAGGTTACTTGCATTTTACTTCACCACCACGCGGAAAGCCACAACTTTCGAATTTCAGCCCTTTCATGTGCATCAAAAACCCAGTTTTGGGGGAATGGAGGTTAACGGGAGCTGTGTTTGCCCTTGGTGTGCCCAAAAACCTTCTTTTGAAAAGATCGTCCCCCACAAAGTTCAGGATCTCCTGACCACCATGATTCAAATGAAGATTTTAGGAGTACAACAAAACAAACCCCGACCCAAAATGCTTATTATATGATTTTTTATGATTTTCCCAAGTTTTAATCTTCAAAAACTCATTAAAAAAATCCGCTCCTGCGAATTGCTTCGTTCTTTTTGCGGTTGGTTCCTTGCATTTTTCTCCACAAACATGAAAAAAACCAGATCAAAAGGATAACCTTCGAAAAGATTGTCTATTCGTGCGCACACCACCGGTGTGCACGAAAAAGAAGGTTTTTGGTGCACACCAAGTGTATATACGACAATTCAAATGGGTATTTTAGGAGCACAAAAAAATAAACCCCGACCAAAACGCTTAGTATATGATTTTTTACGATTTTCCAAAGTTTTAATTTTCAAAAAATTAATAAAAAAAATCTGCTAGTGCTGATTGCTTCCTTCCTTTCTTTTGTGTTAGGATGCTTGAATTTTTCTTCATCACCATGCAAAAAACCACAACTTTCGAATTTCAGCCCCTTCCTGTGTACCAAAAACCCAATTTTGGGGAATAGATGTTACTGTGAGTTCTGTTTGCCCTTGGTGTGCACCAAAAACCTTCTTCTGAAAAGATCGTCCCCCACAAAGTTCAAGATCTCCCAACCAAATGTATACACCAAAATTCAAATGGGGATTTTAGGAGCACAGCAAAACAAACCCCGACCCAAAAAGCTTAGTATAAGATTTTTTACGATTTTCCAAAGTTTTAATCTTCAAAAAATCATTAAAAAAAATCCGCTCCTCTGAATTTCTTCCTTTTTTTTATGCGTTTGGTTCCTTGCATTTTTCTCCACCACCATGAAAAAAACCAGATCAAAAGGACAACCTTCGAAAAGATCGTCCCTTGGTACGCACGCCCCCGGTGTGCAGCAAAAAAAGTTTTTTGCTGTACACCAAGTGTATACACCACAATTCAAATGAGGATTTTAGGAGTACATCAAAACAAACCTCGGCCTAGAATGCATAGTACATGTTTTTTTTCGATTTTTAGAGTCTTAATATTCAAAAAATGATTAAAAAAAATCCGCTCCTGCGAATTGCTTCATTTTTTTTGTTTGCATTTAGTTCCTTGCATTTTAATCCACCACCATGAAAAAAACCAGATCAAAACAACAATCTTCGAAAAGATCATCCTTTGGTGTGCACGACCCCGGTGTGCAGCAAAAAGAAGGTTTTTAGAGCACACCAAGGGCGTGCACACCAAGTGTATACACCACAATTCAAATGGGGATTTTAGGAAAACAACAAAACAATCCTAGACCCAAAATGCGTAGTATATGATTTTTTACGATTTTCCAACCTTTTAGACTTCAAAAAATCATTAAAAAAAATCCGCTCGTGCGAGTTGCTTCCTTTTTTTTGCGTTATCCTTGCATTTTTTCTTCACCACCATTCAAAAACCACAACTTTAGAATTTTAGCCCCTTCCAGTGCACCAAAAACCTAGTTTTGGGGAATGGAGGTTAATGTGGGCTATGTTTGCCCTTGGTGTGTCACACCAAAAACCTTCTTTTAAAAAGATCATCCCCCACAAAGTTTAGGATCTCCCGACCAAATGTATACACCACAATTCAAATGAGGATTTTAAGAGCACAGCAAGAGAAACCCCGACCCAAAATGTTTAGTATATGATTTTTTACGATTTTCCAAAGTTTTAATCTTCAAAAAATCATTAAAAAAATCCGCTAGTGCGAATTACTTTTTTTTTTCTTCTTGGGTTTGGTACCTTGCATTTTTCTCTACCATCATGAAAAAAACCAGATCAAAAGGACAACCTTTGAAAAGATCATCTCTTGGTGTGCACGAAATTTTTTTGGTGCACACAAAGCGCATACACCACAATTCAAATGGGGAATTGAGGTTAATGTGGGCTATGTTTGCCCTTGGTGCATCACACCAAAAACCTTCTTTCAAAAAGATCGTCCCCCACGAAGTTTAGGATCTCCCAACCAAATGTATACAACACAATTCAAATGAGAATTTTAGGAGCATAGCAAAACAAACCGAACCCAAAATGCTTAGTATATGAATTTTTACGATTTTTCAATGTTTTAATATTCAAAACATCGTTAAAAAAACCGCTCCTGCGAGTTGCTTCCACTTTTTTTTTTTTTTTTTTTGGTTCCTTGCATTTTTCTCCACCACCACGAAAAAAACCAGATCAGAAGGACAACCTTCTAGAAGATCGTCCCTTGTTCTGCACACCCCCGATGTGCAGCATAAAGAAGGTTTTTGGTGCACACCAAGTGTATACACCACAATTCAAATGGGGATTTTAGGAGTACAACAAAACAAACCTCGACCCAAAATGCTTAGTATCTGATTTTTTACGATTTTCCAATGTTTTATCCTTAAAAATCATTAAAAAAAATCCACTCTTGCGAATCGCTTCTTTTTTTTTTGCGTTTGGATCATTGCATTCTTCTCCACCACCAGGAAAAAACTAGATTAAAAGGACAACCTTCAATTTTAGGAGCATAGAAAAACAAAACCCGACCCAAAATGCTTTGTGTACAATTTTCAAAAGTTTTAATCTTCAAAAAATTATTAAAAAAAATCCGCTCCTGTGAAATTCTTCCACTTTTCTGCATTGGATTCCTTGCATTTTTCTCCACCACCATGAAAAAAACTAGATCAAAAGGACAACCTTCGAAAAGATCGTCCCTTGGTGCACACGCCCCCAGTGTGTAGCAAAATGAAGGATTTTGGTGCACACCAAGGGGGTCCTACCAAGCGTATACACCACAATTCAAATGGGGATTTTAAGAGCACAACAAAATAAACCCCGACCCAAAATGCTTATTATATGATATTTTACGATTTCCCAAAGTTTTAATCTCCAAAAAATTATTTTAAAAAAATCCGCTCATGCAAATTTCTTCATTTTTTTTGCATTAGGTTCCTTGCATTTTTCTTCATCACCATGCAGAAAACCACTACTTTCAAATTTCAGCCCCTTCCTGTGCACCGAAAACCTTGTTTGGGGGAATGTAGATTAATGTGGACTGTGTTTGCCCTTGGTGTGCACCAAAAACCTTCTTTTGAAAAGATCGTCTCCCACAAAGTTCAGGATCTCCAGACCAAAGGTATACACCACAATTCAAATGGGGATTTTAGGAGCACAACAAAACGAACCCAACCCAAAATGCTTAGTATATGATTTTTTACAATTTTCCAAAGTTTTAATTATAAAAAAATCAATAAAAAAATCCGTTCCTGCGAATGGCTTCCTGTTTTTTGTGTTTGGTTCCTTGCATTATTCTCCACCACCATGAAAAAAACCATATCAAAAGGACAACCTTCGATAAGATCGTCCCTTGGTGCGCACGCCCCCGGTGTGCAACAAAAAGAAAGTTTTTGGTGCACACCAAGTGTATACACCACAATTCTAATGGGGATTTTAGGAGCATGACAGAACAAAACCCGACAAAAAATGCTTAGTAAATGATTTTTTACAATTTTTCAAAGTTTTAATCTTAAAAAAATCATTAAAAAAAATCTGCTCGTCTGAATTGCTTCCTTTTTTTTGGGTTAAGTTCCTTGCATTTTTCTTCACCACCATTAAAAAAACCACCCTTTCTTGTGCACCGAAAACCCAGTTTGGGGGAATGGAGGTTAATGTGGGTTGTGTTAGCCCTTGGAGTGCACCAAAAACCTTCTTTTGAAAAGATCGTTCCCAAAAATTTCAGATCTCCCAGCCAAATGGCTACACCACTATTCAAATGGGGATTTTAGGAGCACAACAAAACAAACCCCGACCTGAAATGCTTAGTATATGATTTTTTACGATTTTCCAAAGTTTTAATCTTAAAAAAATCATTAAAAAAAATCCGCTCCAGTGAATTGCTTCCTTGCATTTTTCTCCACCACCAAGATAAAACCAGATCAAAAGAACAACCTTCGAAAAGATCGTCCCTTGGTGCCCATGCCCCCGGTGTGTAGCAAAAAGAAGGTTTTTTGTGCACACCAAGGGCGTGCACACCAAGTATATACACCACATTCAAATGGGGATTTTAGGAGCACAAATAAAAAAAAAAAAAAAAAAACCCGACCCAAAATGCATAGTATATGATTTTTTAACGATTTTCCAAAGTTTTAATCTTCAAAAAATGATTAGAGAAAATTTGCTCGTGCAAATTGCTTCCTCTTCTCTTCATTAGGTTCCTTGCATTTTTCGTCACCAACATGCAAAAAACCACAACTTTCAAATTTCAGCCCCTTCCTGTGCACCGAAAACCTAGTTTGGGGGAATGGAGGTTAATGTGGGTTGTGTTTGCCTTTGGTGTGCACAAAAAACCTTCTTTTAAAATGATCGTCCCTGACAATGTTCACGATCTCCTGATCAAATCTATACACCACAATTCATATGGGGATTTTAGGAGCACAAAAAAACAAACCCAGATCCAAAATGCTTAGTATATGATTTTTTACGATTTTCCAAAGTTTTAATCTTAAAAAAATCATTAAAAAAAAATACACTCCTGCGAATTGCTTCCTTTCTTTCGTGTTTGGTTCCTTGCATTTTTCTCCACCCCCATGAAAAAAACCAGATCAAAAGGACAACCTTGGAAAAGATCGCACATGGTTCGCACACCCCTGGTGTGCAGCAAAAAGAAGGTGGTTTCCTTTTTTTTTCATTTGGTTCCTTGCATTTTTCATTTGGTGCAGCAAAAAGAAGGTTTTTGGTGCACACCAAGGGCATGCACACCAAGTGTACACACCAAAATTCAAATGGAGATTTTAGGAACACAACAAAACAAACCACGGCACAAAATGTTTAGTATATGATTTTCCAAAGTTTTAATCTTAAAAAATCATTAAAAAAATTCGCTCGTGCAAATTTCTTCCTTTTTTTTGCATTTGGTTCCTTGCATTTTTCTCCACCACCATGAAAAAAACCAGATCAAAAGGACAACCTTCGAAAAGATCGTCCCTTGGTGCCCACGACCCCGGTGTGTAGCAAAAAGAAGGTTTTTGGTGAACACCAAGGGAGTGCACACCAAGTGTATGCACCACAATCCAAATGGGGATTTTAGGAGCACAACAAAACAAACCCCAACCCAAAATGTTAGGCTATGATTTTTTACGATTTTCTAAATTTTAATCTTCAAAAAATCATTAAAAAAACTTCGCTCATGTGAATTGCTTTCTGTTTTTTACGTTAGGTTCCTTGCATTTTTCTTCCCCACCATGCAAAAAACCACAACTTTCGAATTTCAGCCCCTTCCTGTGCACCAAAAACCAAGTTTGGGGGAATGGAGGTTAATGTGGGTTGTATTTGCCCTTGTTGTGCACAAAAAACCTTCTTTTAAAAAGATCGTCCCTCACAAAGCTCAGGATCTCCCAACCAAATGTACACACCACAATTCAAATGGGGATTTAAGGAGCACAACAAAACAAACCCCGACCCCAAAATGCTTAGTATATGAATTTTCATAATTTTCCAAAGTTTTAATCTTCAAAAAATCATTAAAAAAAATTCGTTCCTACGAATTTCTTCCTTTTTTTAGCGTTTGGTTCCTTGTATTTTTCTCCACCTCTATGAAAAAAACCAGATCAAAAGGACAACATTCGAAAATATCGTCCCTTGGTGAGCAAGCCCCCGGTGTGCAGCAAAACGAAGGTTTTTGGTGCACAACAAGGGCGTGCACCCCAAGTGTATACACCACAATTCAAATGGGGATTTAGGAGCACAACAAAACAAACCCCGACCCAAAATGCTTAGTATATGATTTTTATAAATTTTTATCTTCAAAAAGTCATTAAAAAAACCGCTCGTGCGAATTGCTTCCTTTTTTTTTGCCTTAGGTTCTTTGCATTTTTCTTGACCACCATGCAAAAAACCACAACTTTCTTATTTCAGCCCCTTCTTGAGTACTGAAAACCCAGTTTGGGGGATTGGAGGTTAATGTGGGCTGTGTTTGCCCTTGGTGTGCACCAAAAACCTTCTTTTGAATAGATCATCCCCCACAAAGTTCAGGATCTCCTGACCAAATGTATACACCACAATTCAAATGAGGATTTTAGGAGCACAACAAAACAAACCCGACCCAAAATGCTTAGTGTATGAATTTTTACCATTTTACAAAGTTTTAATCTGCAAAAAATCATTAAAAAAAATTCGTCCGTGTGAATTGCTTCCTTTTTTTTGCGTTAGGTTCCCTGCATTTTTCTTCATCGCCATGCAAAGAATTACAAATTTTGAATTCCTGACCTTTCCCGTGTAGAGAAAACCCAGTTTGGGAGAATGGAGGTTAATGTGGGTTGTTTTTGCCCTTGGTGTGCACCAAAAACCTTCTTTTGAAAAGATCGTCTGCCACAAAGTCAGGATCTCCGAACAAATGTATACACCACAATTCAAATGGGGATTTTAGGAGCACAACAAAACAAACCCTGACCCAAAATGCTTAGTATATGATTTTTTACAATTTTCCAAAGTTTTCATCTTCAAAAAATCATTAGAAACATCCGCTCATGCAAATTGCTTCTTTTTTTTTGCGTTTGGATTCCTTGTATATTTCTCCACCACCATGAAAAAAGCCAAATCAAAAGGACAACCTTCGAAAAGATTGTTCATTGGTGCGCACGTCCCCTGTGTAGCAAAAAGAAGGTTTTTGGTGCACACCGAGGGCGTGCACACAAGTGTAGACACCACAATTCAAATGAGGATTTTAGGAGCACAACAAAAAAAACCCCGACCCAAAATGCATAGTATATGATTTTTTACTATTTTCCAAAGTTGTATTCTGCAAAAAATCATTAAAAAAAATTCATTCCTATGAATTTCTTCCTTTTTTCTGCGTTTGGTTCCTTGCATTTTTCTCCACCAGCATGGAAAAAACCAGATCAAAAGGTTGCATTTTTCTCCACCACCATTAAAAAAACCAGATCAAAAGGACAACCTTCGAAAAGATCGTCCCTTGGTGTGCACGCCCCGATGTGTAGCAAAAAAGAAGGTTTTTGGTGTACACCAAGTGTATACACCATAATTCAAATGGGGATTTTAGGAGCAAAACAAAACAAACCCCGACCCAAAACGCTTAGTATATGATTTTTTTACAATTTTTAAAAATTTTAATCTTCAAAAAATCGTTAAAAAAAATCTGCTCGTGCGAATTGCTTCCTTTTTTTTTTCGCGTTAGGTTCCTTGCATTTTTCTTCACCACCATGCAAAACACCACAACTTTCGAATTTTAGCCCCTTCTTTTGCACCGAAAACCCAATTTGGGGGAATAGAGGTTAATGTGGGTTGTGTTTGCCCTTGGTGTGCACCAAAAACCTTCTTTTGAAAAGATCGTCTCCCACAAAGTTCAGGATCTCCCGACCACATGTATACATGACAATTCAAATAGGGATTTTAGGAGCACAACAAAACAAACCCTCCCAAAATTCTTAGTATATGATTTTTTACGATTTTTCAAAGTTTTAATCTTCAAAAAATCATTAAAAAAATTCTGCTTTTGCAAATTGCTTCATTTTTTTTTGCGTTTGGTTCCTTACATTTTTCTCCACTACTAGATCAAAAGGATGTTGGAGTAGGTGCCCTAGAGCCAATCAAATATTGTGGAATTGACTCTTTGTAATAATGTTTTTTAATCAATAAAAGGCATTATCGACGAAAGTATCAATTGTTTCAAATCTTGATAATAAGAACCCTTTGAGTACATATGGTGACCATTCTAGAAACGTCTATAGCCCCTGTATTGATCTGACCAAGGGCACAGATAATACGGTAAGACTATCATAGTGTTGAACGACTCAGTCAAAAGGTAGTGACTGATCTCACTTGTTAAAGTTGTTTGCTAACAACTTGGTACAACACATGGGTGCTTGCTGTAGGCAAGTTCACTAGACTGACCCACCAAAGGATTCCATATCGATGGTAACCAGAGTGTCTATGGACCAAATCCTCTAACGAATGGTGGTGCATGTAATCCTTAGACTTGAGATCATCGAAGCGCTTTGTGCATCGATTGGTCTAGTTTGACACTAGCCTAACGTAGTTCTATTTAAAGTTGTTAATATGGTAGTGATTGGCTACTTCGAGGAGTGTATTAAGACCATGGTGGATCGATAGATGATTCATCACTCCCGGGTACGGGAGAAGTTATCTCACAGCACAATTCAGTTAATGACAATGATAGTAAATCTATGATCATAGTGGGATTGAGGTTTTGCTTTGCTTAATCCAATTCATTATTCCGGTCATTGGTCCAGCAACTGAATACAAATATATCGAGAGTAACTGAGGTTGACACTATTTCTATGCCACAGTCTCAATGAGATAACAGATGATGAAGGATTTGATTGTACGGTAACCATATCATTGACAGGTAGCTGCTTCACTGAATCTGAATCTATCGGGTGGCTATGATGCCTTGCTAGGGGCCAATCTCGATCTGTGTGTAGTGAGATGATTAATTGGTTTTAATCGTGATACTTATACACTACTGGTATGATGAGAAGTCTACGGGTCACACACATAGAATATAATTTAAGAATCAGTTTGTGAGAAGGGCATTTTTGTCTTTTTAGGCAAAAGGGTATTTTGGTAATCTCATAGTGCAATTAAATTTGCTGAGGTTGTTTGCCTTCATTAAGTCATTTTTATATTCATTGATTGAAAAGCTCTAGCCCTTTTCTCTCTACCCCACGCCATTTTTTCTTTATTGAATCAAATTTATTTGATTCTTGTTCTTGATTCTTGAGGCTAAAGAGGATCTAGCAAATCCTTCTTTAGCTCTTCGGGTTATCTTCGTGTGGACTACCACTGGCTCAATTCTACTTTGAATCGGTAGCGAACCCAATCAAAGACAAGTTCGAAGAAGCCTCCAAACGTGTGTATGAACTCTTATCTTTACTCTGATCGTTCATATTACTGCAGAATATTTGATTTAACATATTATCTGTAATATATGTATCCTGATCTTGGCTTGAAATGGAATCGGTCGTTGTTTTATTTTTGTTTTCTCGCCATGGGTTAGATCGTTTCCTGACAGTGGTATCAGAGCCTAGGATACCAGATTTACAGCATAATATTTATTTGATAACATGTATTTGATTGATAACACATTGATTTGTTAAATCTGTACAAATTCTTCTTTGAGAGCATGTTTTGAGAAATCAATTGATTCAATATACTTGATTAATTAATTTGTTGATGATCTGCAAGATTGGTAAATTGGGAATTGGATTTTTGTTGAGATTAAAGGTGGAAAAGTAACTCGCCCGGGCCGCCAACAAAGGCAGGTCGGGTTAGGCCCGCCATTTTGGAGAAAATGGTGGCCCTGTTGACCTGACCCATCCAACCCTAACCCGCCTCCGGGTTAGGCGGTGGATCCGGCCAGGTTGCCCGATTTTCTTGTTTTTTTTGTTTTTTTTATTTTTTTTGTTTTTTTAATTTAACTTTTCAAATAAATAATTATAAATATAATTGTTTTTAGTTAACTTTTCAAATATCAATAATTCAATTCAATTCAATTTTTTTTTGGTTAACATTTCAAATATTAATTCAATTTTAATACAATAAAATTGTAATATAAGAAAAAATTAGACTTATTCATTTATCAAAAAATAAAATAAGAAATTACAACAATTATTGCCTCGTTAAAAACCTCACCAAGAAAAACCTAATGGGAGAAAAACTTGGTAAAGAAAAAAGAGTGCAATAATTGACAATTAATTTACAAATTACATTTTACAAAACAACTAATTTGGGGGTGGTTCACTAGGACCTCCCTCATCTGTATCATCTATATTACAAAATTGAAATGATTCTACTAAAGTATTGTCGATAACCTCGTATTGATCTTGATGGCGCGATCGTTCCCAATCTAGAAGACATGTGAGGACTTCAATCATTTTTGGAGCAAGTTTAGTCCTCCTTTCATTTAAAATCCTTCCACTTGCACTAAATGTTTGTTCGGATGAGACGGTTGAGACAGGAACAGCGAAAACATCCAAGGCAAGTCTTGATAATACTAGAAAAATATATTTTCTGGCTCTCCAATACTCTAAGATATCAAAGTGACCTGCTGGAAACATTTCGGGGGTTGCCAAATATTGTTGAAGTTCATTACTCTGCGAATCCATGGAGGACAGTATATTAGTTGTTGTTGTTGTTATTGGTGGTGCTTCTGAAGAGGAGACTGCGGTTGATTCGGGTCCTCTTCGCCTATTCAAAGGCATTCCAAGAGTATAAGTCTTCATTTGTTGTTTCTTCTGATACAACTTCTCTGGATATTTCACCTCTTTGCGATTGCGGGTTCCCATACCTGTTTTCATATTGGAAATATACTTCGAAAAGACTATTTTTTACCTCTCCTATTTGATTGACATATGATTCGGTTTGTAAATTTTCACTTAAATTGTCAAAACCATTTTCTAAACGTGCTAATTTAATTCTAGGATCAAATATAGCACCTAAACAATAAAGAAAAGGAATGGGTTCCCAATATTTCAAAAAAAAAAATTCCATTGCCTTTATTGGTGCATATAAAATTTCATTGTCTTTGTTTTTTGTAAATAACTCGGAAATTTTTATAATTGTATGTATTACCAATGGACTAGTAGGATAATACACACCTAAAGTTGTAAAGTGGATTGGTAAAAACGTTTGAGAAAAGAATGAAATACTTTAACTATCTTCCAATCATTTTCTACCAAATAATGAGGACCTCTATTATTTGCTACAAAATAACTAATTATATTAGCATAAGGTAAACATGAATCAAGCATTAAATAAGTACTATTCCATCTAATGTATATATCTAATGCAAAAGTTCTAGGAGACATATTTGATTTTATACAAGCTTTTTGAAATTCAAAGATTTCTTTTATTACTACCAAGAATCCAAGCTAAAGATTCCCTAATTCTATCAATATTTTGTTTAATTGTTTTCATACCACTTTTCACAATTAAATTAATAACATGACATGCATAACGTTGGTGAAAAAACTTCAAATTGTTATATAAAGGATAATTAATTTGAAAAAAAATCTATAGCTTTACTATTAGAACTTGCATTATCTAAAGTTAAACTTATCACTTTATCAATAATATCATAATCTTCTAAAACTTCAACAATTTTATTATAAATTTCTAAACCACTATGATCCACATCCATTAATCTAAATCCTAATAAAGATTTATTTAATTTAAATTCATTATCAAAATAATGACTAGTCACACAAATATAATCTTGTTTAGCTATACCACTCCAAATATCGGCAGTTAGAGCCACACTAGTATGAAAAGTATGAAATTTATTTTTTAATTCTAATTTCATTTTTCTAAACAATTTTATTAAATCATTTCTAGTTGCAGTTTTAGAATAACTTTTAAATCCTGGAAAAAATGAATTTTGAACAAATCTTTCAAAATATTTATCTTCTACCATATTAATAAGTTGATCAGCTGCAGCAATATATAAAGTTAATTGTTCCCTATATACATCAGAATTATAATGCCAAGTAGTACCCATATTAGTTATTTGAGTTTGATTGCTTTCTCTATTTCCATGTTGATTAATATGTTTATTAGTATGCCTTTTTAAAGTACTAGTACCATTACCTGAATCAGCTTTATAAACATTTCCACAATATTTGCATCTTGCTTTCTTGACTTGAACGCCATTTTCTGTCTCGTAAAACTTCTCGAAATGCGCCCAAACGTCTGATGTGTGTCTGTCTTCGGTTTCGACGGCAGTTAATGAACCCGTCTCAACTTGAGATGGAGTTGGACGAGGACGACGATTACGAGGACGACTTCTAGAACCACCGGGAGCTGTTGGAATTGACGGCATATTTTGAGGTATATCGGATTCGAGACCTGGGATTGGGGACAATGGGACTATTTGAATCTCCCCGCATTCATAGTAAAATCATGGGACTAGGACTAGGATAGTAGTTTTCTTCATCATTGAAATTGATGGAAGAGAAATATCTATCCATTGTAGTTGAAAAAAAAATTGATGTAGAAGAAATAAAAATTAAAGAAAGAGAATTGGAATATGGAAATTGGAATTTGGAAAATTGGAAATATGAATTGAAAATTGCAAAAACTAATAAAAATTAAAATAAGAGCAAATTGATAACAAAAAGATTAAGAGAATAAATGAATAATTGAGAGAATAGAGATTAGAGAATATGAGAGAATGAGAGAATTTGAGTTGTGAGAAAAATATGAGAGTTTAGGGCCAATTTATAGAAAAAAATGGGGAAAGAAAATGACGAAAAAGACCCCTCCAACGGCTATAAAACGGCTATATTTCAAGGGTAATTTAAAAAAATAAATTAATTTTACATTGTTTTAATTTATTTTTCAGCCAACCCGCATGCAACCCGCCGGGTTGGTGGTCCTCCTGCAGAGAGGACAAAATAGCAACCCGCGGGCCGCCGGGTTGCCATTTTGCAACCCGGCCCGCCCGGGGGTTGCTGGCGGGTTAGGGTTCAACCAGGCGGGCCGGGTTGAACCCTCTTCATTATGGGCCGGGTTAGGGTTGACCCGCCTAACCCGGCCCATTTGTTCCACCTCTAGTTGAGATCAGATCATGAGATTAATAACAAAATCCGTCGGCATATTTTTATGTGGCTGGTTGAACTAAGTAATTCGAGATGCATCGTAGCTTGCTACTCGGCAATATAACCCATCGCCGCAACGATCATTTTTTTGTCGTATGCGTTGATTGATAAATCAACACTCGCTGCGGCAATCGTAGTCCAACATGAGGATTGACAAAATGCGTGCTCGCCGCAAAGAATATAACACACACATCGCGCGCGCGAGCGCGATATAACCCTGAGTGTGTGCTGGGGCCAAAGTGAAAAGTTTCAGAATTTTTGGACCTAACTTTAGATCTGTAAATTGTAAGAGGGTAATTAATAATTCACCCACCCAATTCAAAAATTAATTGTTTTTGAATGTATGCCATGTACTTGTTTGTATATTGCATGATGTCTAGTACATGAGCCTTAGACCTATGGTGAATATTTTGAAATTTTTGGGTATGTATGGTTGTAATTTTTAAATAGGGCCTGCGTGTCCTGCCTTTCTCCCCTTCTCGATGTACATTCTTTTCTCCTCTCATTCCCCTTGAATGTAAATCAAGGTTTCTAAATTTATTGATGTAAAGATTTTTGTATAATTATTTTCATTGTAAATTTAGAATGATGTATTTTGTAATGTACTTGAAGACAAAGCAAAGGATAAGGCAATCATACTTGAAGACTCAAGATGTTTATTACAGGACCCTTAGGTGACCCACCGATTTCTCTAGGCTTGAGGAAATCGGTTTTAGCTAGGCATGTAATGGCATGTTTACATTTTGCTTAGAATGCATGCTAAGGTTGAATGTTTAATAACATGCCAAACGATGTCATTCTAATAAAGATAATAAATCTGGTGAGACCTAAAATAATAAAAACCCTCAATTAAAGTATATTAAGTCACACATATGCCTTCCATCACCATGGGTTTAATCAAATCATTATTCGTTGGAACTTTGTTCGCCAAAACGAAAGGTACACTTCTACCAGTGGGAGGTTAAATTTCATTGGAGTTTTCCTTAATGGTGATAGGTCGACTTAAAATGCCTTTTTTGCTTGTTCTCCAAAGCAAAGGTTGATAAACGAGTCATAAGCAAAGTAGAGAAGTACACTTGTTAAGTGTACGTGGCAACATGTAGTGTCCACTCTACTGATACTGAGAATCACACTTGAGGACGATGGCTAGGCCATTGGATTGTGTGATTGGCTTGTTGGCTTCTTCACATTTGAGGTTGATAATGGGAGCTATCAACTAGTGTGGATTAAGTTTGTTGGCCTACCTAATCAACCCATTTTGGCTTGTTCGCCAAAGCGAAGGTTTGAAATGGGCCAGATGGGATCTCAATCCACTAGGAAAGCCAACAGGCTTTCACGAGTTAATAGGGAAGGCTATTGACTTGAGGAAAATAGTGGGAGTGATTGTTTAATAAAAGGCCTTATTAAACAATAATAATAAACATTGTAATAGCGGTTACTTATTCTGCACTTGTAGATTCACTTAAAATTGAGCGAAAGAATCCCAACATCACTGCGCCAAATCATCAAACTGGAAGAGAAATGGAATGGTGGGAATTTCATTGACTGGTATAGAAGTATAAGCTATATACTTTAGTCAAGCGATAGATTATACACCATTGAGTAGGCCTTGTCACCAGAGCCTACTAATAGTTCTATCCATGAGACGGGTATGTATATGTGAAGCATACACATGATGCAAAAGCTGAAATGACAAGATACATTGTGCTTCCATCAATGACACCATTATGCGACAACAGTGCCAGAAAATGGATTTAGCTTATATTCTTCATTTTCTTCAACGAAATGAGAAGCATATGGTGTCTCGGTTGTTATTCAGATGTAGGATGGAAAATGGTACCAAAATTGGTGATCATATACTCAAATTGACCGAGTATATGAACAAGCTTGAGATTTTGGGATGTGGACTAAATGAGGGTTTAGCGATAGACCTCATATTACAGTCTTTGCCAGGTTCTTATTCTCAATTTGTCTATGACTTCATTGAGGATGATGAGAAGAACAAACTTTCCGAGCTTCTGGATATGTTGAAGGCTACTAAGTCAGGCATGAAAATGTCAGAAACGTTGATGTTGGTTGAAGCCAGCTCAAGTGAGAAGGCAAGGGCTCATAAGTCATTTGCTGTAGGATCTTATCGTCTGATTTTGCCGATGGGCTTGTTTGTTAGAACTCATGGATTATTATGATCTTTCTTCGGTTTCTAGAAATTATATGTTTCTATGTCCACTTAGGACAAAAAAGAGCATTACTTTACTAATGGATTATTGTCCTTGAATGTAAATAATATTCTTTATGGAACTGTTTCATAATAATATGTTCTTAAGAAAGACTATAAGGATAATCTCAAAATGACAAATATGCCAACTGTGGAAAGTTGAGCTGAACATACCTAAAGAAATGTGGGACAATATTAAAACTCGCATCTCTGTGTACACCCTAGCATAATGGTGTATCTAAAAGGTGGAATAAGACCTTACTTGATATGGTTAGGTCCATGATGAGTTTTTTGGTAATCTACCCACATAGTTCTAGGGTTGTGCCCTAGAGACTACGACTCACGTATCAAACCGTGTGCCTCAGGGTCTGTAGATAAGACTCCATATGATCAATGGAGTGGGCAAATGCCCAACTTGTCTTATCTAAGGATTTGGGTTTACGAAACTTATGTCAAGAAATTGACTTCGAACAAGTTGGGCCCGAAATCCTGTATATGTATATTCGTGGGGTATCCTGAGAAAACCAAAGGATACTATTTCTACCATCCAGAACAGCGCAAAAATTTTTGTCGCTCATATTGGTGTCTTCCTAGAAAATGAATTTTTTCTAAGAAGTACTAGTGGGAGAAAAGTAGAACTCGATGAAGTTCTAGTACCACTAGATACATTAGACAAAAGAGGGGCAGATGTGCCACAAGAGGTGGTTGAACATCGCGAGGAGGTTACTCCACAATTTGTGGATCAAAGTGAACCACCTCAGGTAGCACAAGAGCTACGTAGATCTGAGAGAGTACGTCATGAGTCCGAGAGATATGGTTTTTTCGTTACTCAACATGGTAACGTATTGGTCTACCAAGATAATGAACCCAGAACCTGCGATAAAGCTGTATCATATCCAGATTTTGTTAAATGGTTTAAAGCCATAAAATTTGAGATGGACTCCATGTACCAAAACCAGTCATGGTTTTCTGGTGGATTCACCTAAAGGGGTAAAACCTATAGGGTGTAAATAGATCTTCAAGAAGAAGACTGATATGGGTGGCAAGGTGCATACATACAAAGCACGACTGGTTACCAAAGGTTTCAAACAAATTCATGGTATTGACTATGAAGAAACTTTTTGCTGGTAGCCATGATTATATCCATCTAGATTATGCTTGCGACTGCTGCATATTATGATTGTGAAATTTGGCAAATGGATGTCATAGTTGCTTTCCTGAATGGAAACCTTGAAGAGGATGTATATATGACACAACCCAATGGTTTCATTCTTGATGGAAAGGCTAATAAGATATGCAAGTTGCAAAGGTCCATATATAGACTCAAGCAAGCTTCAAGGAACTGGAACATTCGTTTTGATGAAGCCGTGAAAGGATTCGGTTTTATTAAGAACGAAGATGAGGCCTGTGTTTACAAGAAGGTAAGTGGGAGTGCATTGACATTCCTAGTTTTGTATATCGATGACATACTTGATCGGGAATGACATATCGAACTTGTAGCTGGTAAAGACTTGGTTATCCAAGTGCTTCTCCATGAAAAACTTAGGAGAAACAGCTTACATTCTTTGAATGAAAATCTATCATGATAGATCGGGTAGGTTGCTTAAACTAAGTCAGAGAACATAGAAAATGTACTGAACATATTCCGTATGGAAGAATCCAAGAAGGGATTTCTTCCAATGACACATGGTGTCTATCTCTCTAAGGATATGTATCATTAACCATACGATGAAAGAGATAGAATGAAGAGGATCCCACATGCTTCAGCAAGTGGATCTATCTTGTATGTTCAGATTGATATCTAATGTGCATCAAACACTTGCAGTGGATATCAATCAGACTCAAATGAGCAATGCAATGATTGTATGCTCGGATTGATGTCTCATGTGCACCAAACACTTGTAGGGGATATCAATCGGATCCAAGTGAGCGATGTTGTGTCTGCATGCTCGAAATGATATCTTATACGCATTAAGCACTTGTAGAAGATATCTATATGATCTAAGTGAGCAATATGTTATGTACTTAGATTGATGTCTTATGTGCATTCAGCACTAGTAGAAGATATCAAGTAGATCCAAGTGAGTGACATTGGATGAGTGTCAATAGCATCCTTAAGTACTTGAAAAGGCTTAAGAATATGTTCTTGGATTATGGAGGGGAAGATGAGCTCATTGTAAAAGGATACTGTGATGTTATTTTCAAACGGATAAAAATGATTATAGTTCGCAATTTGGGATTGTATATTTTGCCTCAATGTAGTTGCAGTGAGCTAGAAGAGCTCGAATCAATGTACTAAAGCAGATTCTACCATTGATGCTAAGTATATTGCAGCTGTGTTGGCGGTTCGAATCAAGAAGTTCATTACTGAACTTGATGTGGTTCTAAGCATTGTTGATCCAGTAAACTTCTACTGCGATAACAATGTAGCCATTGTTGTGGCTAAGGAATCACGGTCTCACCATTAATCAAAACACATTCTTAGTTGATTCAATATGATCTAAGAGATCGATCAGAAAGGGAATGTGTAGATTTGCATAATACCTACTAACCCACTATTGAAGTTTCTGTTGTAGTAGAAGCATGATGGGCACTTAGGTCACTCAATGTTCAGTGCATGAATGATTGGCTATAATGCAAGTGGGAGATTGTTGGAGTAGGTGCCCTAAAGCCAATCAATTATTATGGAATTGACTATTTGTGATAATGTTTATTAATCAATAAAAGGCATTATCTACTATATCATGTAAACCATAGTTGTATGTATTGACATATGTCCTTAGAATGGTAGAATCGTGACGAGGGTATCAAGTGTTTCAATTCTTGATAGTGAGAAACCTATAGCACATATGGTGGCCATTCTAGAAACGTTTGTAGCCCCAGTATTGACTTGACCAAGGGCACAGATAATACGATAAGGCTATCACAATGTTGAATGAACCTGTCGAAAGACAGTGACTGATCTCACTTGTTAAGGTTGTTTGCTGAAAACCTGGTGCAACACATGGATGCTTGCTATAGGCAAGTTCATTGGACTGACCCACCAGAGGATTCCATATGGATGGTAACCACCGTGTCAATGGAACAAATCCTCTAACAAATGGTGGTGCATGTGATCCTTAGACTTGAGATCACCAGAGCGTCTTGTGCATCGATTGGTGTAGTTTGACATTAGCCTAACACAGTTCTATTCAGAGCTATCAATACCGTAGTGATTGGCTGCATCGAGGAGTGTATCAAGACTATGGTGGATCGATAGAGGATTCATCACTCCCGGCTACGGGAGAAGTTATCTCACGACGCAATTCAGTTAATGATAATGACAGTAAATCTGTGATCATAGTGAGATTGAGTTGTTACTCAATCCAATTTATTATTCCAGTAATTGGTCTAGTAACTAAATACAAATATATCAAGAGTAACTGAGGTTGACACTATTTCTGCCACAGTCTTGATGAGATAACAGATGACGAAATGATCTGATTGTACGGTAACCATATTGTTGACAGTATGCTTTGTTGAATCAATCTATCGGGCCATGATGCCTCGCTGTGGGGCTAATCTTGGTCTCAGGTAGTGAGACGATTAATTGGTGTTAATCGCGATACTATCACCGTCGGTATGATGAGGAGCCTACGGGTCACACACATAAAAGATAATTTAAGAATCAATTTGTGAGAAGGGTGTTTTCGTCTTTTTAGGTGAAAGGGTATTTTGGTAATCTCACAGTGCAATTAAATTTGCTGAGGTTATTGCCTTTATTTAATTTGATTTTAAAATTAAATATATGAGATTATATTTAAATATGTGTACGCATATATTTAAATGAATTATTGTTATTGGTAAATGATAATATTATATATATATTAATTTAATTTAATTGAAATAATAATAATAAAAATAAAAATATCTAAATGGGGCTGTTTAGACATATGGGCAGTTTGGGTTGGTGCCTAAGCCTATTCCTAA
Source organism: Pistacia integerrima (assembly GCA_026225825.1). NCBI lineage: Eukaryota > Viridiplantae > Streptophyta > Magnoliopsida > Sapindales > Anacardiaceae > Pistacia > Pistacia integerrima. Next base: position 25,209,531 of record CM047747.1, read on the forward strand.
GTGTAATAGGGTTTCACATGCACTATATAAGTGGATGTGTTCTATGAATCAAATAACACTTTTCATTAAGTCATTTTTATATTCATTGATTGAAAAGCTCCAGCCCCTTTCTCTCTACAACATGCCACTTTATCTTGATTGAATCAAATTTATTTGATTCTTGTTCTTGATTCTTGAGGCTAAAGAGGATCTAGCAAATCCCTCTTTAGCTCTTCGAGTTATCTTTGTGTGGACTATCGCTGGTTCGATTCTACTTTGAACCAATGGCGAACCCAGTTAGAGAAAAGTTTGAAGGAGCCTCCAAACGTGCGTATGAACTCTTATATTTACCCTGATCGTTCATATTACTGCAGAATATTTGATTTAACATATTATCTGTAATATCTGAATCCTGATCTTGGCATGAAATGGAATCGATCGCTGTTTTATTTTTGTTTTCCACTGCCATGGGTTTGATTGTTTCCTGATAAAGGACAACCTTCAAAAAGATTGTCCTGTGGTACACACACCCTCAGTGTGCAGCAAAAAGAAGGTTTTTAGTGCACACAAAGGCGTGCACAGCAAGTGTATACACCACAATTCAAATGAGGTTTTAGGAGCACAGCAAAACAAACCTCGACCCAAAATGCTTAGTATATGATTTTTTACGATTTTCCAAAGTTTTAATTTTCAAAAAATAATTAAAAAAAATCCGCTCTTGCGAATTGCTTCCTTTTTTTTTTTTTTGTGTTTGATTCCTTAAATTTTTCTCCACCATGAAAAAAACTAGATCAAAAGGATGATCTTCAAAAAGATCGTCCCTCAGTGCGCATGCCCCCAGTGTGCAGCAAAAAGAAGGTTTTTGGTGCACACCAAGTGTATACACCACAATTCAAATGGGGATTTTATGAGCACAAAAAAAAAAAAAAAAAAAAAAACACGACCCAAAACGCTTAGTATATGATTTTTTTACGATTTTCCAAAGTTTTAATCTTCAAAAAATCATTAAAAAAAATTTGCTCGTGCGAATTGCTTCCTTTTTTTGTGTTAGGTTCCTTGCATTTTTCTTCACCACCATGCAAAAAACCACAACATTTGAATTTCAGCCCCTTCCTATGCATTGAAAACCCAGTTTGGGGGAATGGAGGTTAATGTCGGCTGTGTTTGCCCTTCGTGTGCACCAAAAACCTTCTTTCGAAAAGATCGTACCCCACAAAGTTCAGGATCTCTCGACCAAATGTATACGTCACAATTCAAATGGGGATTTTAGGAGCACAACAAAACAAACCCTGACCCAAAATGCTTAGTATATGATTTTTTATGATTTTCCAAAGTTTTAATCTTAAAAAAATCCGCTCCTGTGAATTGCTTCCTTTTTTTTGGCGTTTAGTTCCTTGCATTTTTCTCCACCACCATGAAAAAAACCAGATCAAATGGATAACCTTTGAAAAGATCATCCCTTGGTGCGCATGCCCCCGATGTGCAGTAAAAAGAAGGTTTTTGGTGCACACCAAAGGCATGCACCAAAATTAAAATGGGGAATTTAGGAGCACAACAAAATAAACCCCGACCCAAAATACTTAGTATATGATTTTTTAAGATTTTCCAAAGTTTTAATCGTCAAAAAATCATTAAAAAAAAATCAGTTGGTGCGAATTGCTTCCTTTCTTTGCGTTAGGTTCCTCGTATTTTTCTTTACCAATGCAGAAAACCATAACTTTCAAATTTCAGCCCCTTCCTAGGCACCAAAAACCCAGTTTGGGGAAATGGAGGTTAATGTGGGCTGCGTTTACCCTTGGTGTGCACCAAAAACCTTCTTTTGAAAAGGTCCTCCCCCACAAAGTTCCAGATCTCCTCACCAAATGTATACACCACAATTCAAATGTTGATTTTAGGAGCACAACAAAACAAACCCCGACCCAAAATGCTTAGTATATGATTTTGTACGATTTTCCAAAGTTTTAATCCTTAAAAAAATCATTAAAGAAAATCCGCTCCTACGAATTGCTTTTTTTTTTTTTTTTTTTTTTTTTTGGCGTTTGGTTCCTTGCATTTTTCTCCACCACCATGAAAAAAACTAGATCAAAAGGACGACTTTCAGAAAGATCGTCCCTTGGTGCGCACGCCCCCGATATGCAGCAAAAAGAAGGTTTTTGACACACACCAAGGGCATGCACACCATGTGTATACACCACAATTCAAATGGGGATTTTAGGAGCACAACAAAACAACAAACCCCGACCCAAAATGCTTAGTATATGATTTTTTACGATTTTCCAAAGTTTTAACCTTAAAAAAATCATTAAAGAAAATCTGCTCCTACGAATTGCTTGTTTTTTTTTTTTTTTTTTTTTGCTTTGGTTCCTTGCATTTTTCTCCACCACCATGAAAAAAACCAGATCAAAAAGGCGACTTTCAGAAAGATCGTCCCTTGGTGCACGCCGCCCGATATGCAATAAAAAGAAGGTTTTTGACACACACCAAGGGCGTGCACACCATGTGTATACACCACAATTCAAATGGGGATTTTAGGAGCACAACAAAACAAACCCCGACCCAAAATGCTTAGTATATGATTTTTTACGATTTTCCAAAGTTTTAATCTTCAAAAAATCATTAAAAAAAATCCGCTCGTGCGAATTGCTTCCTTTTTTTTGCATTAGGTTCCTTGCATTTTTCTTCACCACCATGCAAAAAACCACAACTTTCGAATTTCAGCCATTTCCTGTGCACCGAAACCCCGGTTTGGGGGAATAGAGGTTAATGTGGGCTGTGTTTGCCTTTGGTGTGCACCAAAAACCTTATTTTGACATGCTATCATGCTCATCGGTGCATTGCTTTCACGTCGGTCATAACCGAATCGTCGGTCATTGTCAGATTGACGCACATGGCTCACTTCGCGAGCCTGTGAAGATCGATCTTGCCTTGGGCGTGGTTAAAACCGACACGCTAACGCTGGGGATACCGTCGAGCTTCTCGAAGGTGCCCGTTGCCTTCGCTTTCCTTCAACGACTGCTTCCCTAGTCGCCTCCTATGGTTTATTTGCCCACAGGACTCTCGCTCGTGCATGAGAAGCAGCCTGCGAGGTTGGCGGTGTTGATCGCCTCCTAGTGATGACGAAACAGAGTGTTGACCTGCAAAATTCATACCTGGTGGGGTAATGTTGGTGAAACGCGGTTGGTCGGGGTTCTAGGCGACTAGTTGTTGGTTTTTCAGCCCAGCCACATTTTGTTGCACCATATGTGCAACCATTATTATGATCATCTCCATCAGCTGGCCATTCTCAGGATTTGATTTCCCTGCCCCCTAATTGTCGGCATCCAACGTTTTCTTGTTACACTTCTTGTTGGGCGGTTTCCACGTTCTCGTGATTTTTGGTGGTAGTTCTTGATCTGGTGAACACCATTTTGGTCCTAAGATAGGTAACTCGTGGTGAACGTTTGCCGGGATCTTTGAAATAGTGGCAGAGGCCCTCCTTCTAGCGCCAAAATGTTGATACAAAAATCTGCGCTAACTAGTGAGATTTGATCGACCTTGTTGGGATCGGAACTGATGTGGGCGTGATTACGGGTAATCAGGGATGAGTGAATGATAATGCCAGAAAGCAAATGACAAAGAGAACTTTTAAAGCGGTTCGGCGAAGTTAACTGCCTACATCCACTGTGTTTTGTGTATATGCTGTGAGAGCTTACAATATAGTTGTAATCCAGAATTCGTGTCCCCCTCCTCATCGTTTTAGGGGGTATATATACAAGATTCACATAAAGGAAAAAGCGAAACTAAGGGGATTACAAATGATTTGAATCACAATTCTGATATCCTTGCGATTGAGCGCTATGATCGCGCAATGATAACTGTTGATCCAGTCATTCCCGCGATATCCAGGATCTGAAGTAATTTGGGAATTGATTGATTAATTCCTGAGATTGTCTGCGACTAGCTTGTGCTGGGTCGAGCTACGACTCAACGAGCTTATGCTGGGTGGATCAATCATAGTTACCGAGATCATTTTGGGCCGAGCTATGTCCTCTGGCCCGAGCTTGGCGCAAAAACCACACTCAACAATATATATATATATTATACGCTTCATAATCTCTCTTCCATACGTATAAATCATATATAACATAACTAGTGAGCTTGTGTTAATAAAAGATGTCATATAAATTATTGGGGAGAGAGTTGTGGATTTAACTCATTTTAGAGTGTGGTTACCCATTTTAAGTGTAACGGAATAATTATCAAGTAGATTAAAACATTTTCAATTTTAATACATCAAACACAAGTGTGGAAAATAAATAACACAGCCATATACATGGTTTAGCTAAATGCACTTTTAGCCTACATCCATGGGATCTTGTCCAAATCGAAGCAATCCACTAAGTTAAAATCACATTACAAGATATAGTTCAAAAGTTGATCTAAGTTACAGTAAAAAAAACTTCCTGTTCAACTTTACACTTAGCACCACACTCTAAATCCTTAACGTGTAGTAACTCCTTGGATCTTTTTCACACCGGGAACACACCCAATAACAGCTTGTGAACCAACAAGCTTCAAGCACTAACGCCATGCACCAACATCTGCAAAGGAACCACGTTCCAAGAGCCATCAAGACAATGAATGATATGGTGAGGTTTTAGCACAAAAATGGATATGAACCTTGAGCCTTAAGAGAAGAAATACTCTAAGAAATTTCAGAGTACAATGAAACAAAAAATCAAAAGGTTAGATTCATAAATGCAAGAAAGGGTATTATATAATGTAGGGTTTCTTGCTTAATACTATAATGTCATGTTAGCCAACAAGAGACTGACGTATGTTTGTCAAAATAAGGAAAATATTCATTCTTTTGGTTTGAACCACAAAACAAATTAGGAAAATAAATTTTATTCCCTAAGATCACTTGAGGATATTATAACACATGTAAAAAGGTCATATAAAGTGAGAGACAAAGATAAACAATATCTTTTTCACTTTATCAGACATACAACTCATGCTGGGTTACAAATGTTTGAAGCGAGAGTGTAAGCACAAATTGTTATGCACACACACTCTAAACGAAACAAGTCAAGACTCAAGTGTGACAACTAGTATGCACGCAGAACATATGTGCACACACACAACTCATAAGTTTGACAAATATGAGTTTTCCATATAAATAATCAAGTGTGAAACTAAAAATTTATGTTCGAGAAGGCTGGAATTTTTTTTAAGTATACATAAATTTAATCATAAAGAAATTATATTAATAAAAATATTTTTTATTTAACATAATAAGTTTAAACATTTAAAATATATGTTTTATTTTGAAAAAGAAGAGAAATGAAGATATATTACCAATAGTATTTTGAAAATATTAAATTTTGGTTAAATAGTATATATGTAAATCATTAATTTAAATTATCTTATATGAATTTTTTTACTTTAAAATATGGGGTTGTATATTGCTCGAACCTGCCACTTGCAGTTGGGAGAATCCTTACATACGACCTCACATCGATCCTTGGTTGACCGAGACACCTGTATCCAAGCCGGTCCAATCTACTTTTATCTCTTGCCTTGTATTAAAAACAAGCCCGACCCAAATATCACAAATTTCAGCGCTTGACACAGATCTACATCCACTTGAGATGATCCTGGAATGGAAAGTTATCACTGCATGGTCCCATGGTAAATGATCTAAGTCCAGTAACGGTATTCTGTGGTGGACGTATCAGCTGATTGGGTGCTGGAACAAGTATGTCTGTCGAAATAGGAATGTCGGTTGTTACCTCCGATAGGTACAGTTTGTACTGGCGTCATTATTCCAACCACTTGATCATACTCCATATCTTCCATCCCTATATTCAACTCATCCAATCTTGGGACTGTCATACTCTTCTGCACCCATGTTTATATCCAGATGAAAGCTTTGTGTATAGATGGGTGCAACAGGCTCAGCAACCCCGCACACCTCATTCGTTAGATTAACACCCGCTTGATTTAGTCTTTGCTTCTGTTGTGTATTCGACGACCTTTTGTTGATATGCTTGCTACCAAAAGTATGACACATGCAATGGAAGGTATCTCATCGACTCTTCCAATTGCGTGTCAAAGAAAAAGGTAAGATCATTGTCATTCTCGATCATTATAAAATACTCTTCGGCAACTTGCATGTACTTCACAGCCAAGGTCAAATTATATCGGCTTCTATCGACATGTAGTTCTTCATATAGAAACTTAATAAGGTCTGTTGGGCTAGTCCTTGAGACAGTTTCCATAACTAGGCTATTTTTCAATTCTCACCCCAATTTTGGGTCCTTTTTTATAATATCTTTAAGGGTACCTTTGATTTTGGGAATGTTGTATTACCGAAAATATTATATTAACGAAAAGATAAATTACTTTGAAGATTATTATGAATGTTTAGGAAAATGTGTTTGGTTATGTTGAAATAAATTGATGGGTATGTTATATAGATTACTAAATTGCCTTTCATTTTTTAAATATTAATATAATATTATTATTATTATTATTTTTTGGATTATTTTTTAACCCTTTATATTTGAAATTAATCTAAAACACCAAAGCCATATAAAACTTTAATTTGTAACAAAATCACCCCCACCCACCTCACCCCAAGCCAATGCAGGTAGCCAACCACCACCGCCAACAGTCGTCATATATAATGGCGCATGACCAGCTAGATCTGGCTGTTTCCAGCTAGATCTATGGCTGTTTCACGGCCATATCTTTGACCCTCAAACAACCATGAATTTGGTTGTGAAATAGCTAGATTTGGTCGGAAACGGCCTCACCGATGCACAACCAGCTGTGCACCAGTCATCAGTCCTCTTGGGTGGCTAGGGTGGTGGCTATGGTCTTGGGTAACTTGGTTGAAATATAAGAGTATTTATGTTTCTTAAAAATCTTGAGTTTGAGGTTAAAATTGTCCATAAATTTTTTGTAAATTGTTTAGATAACAAGGATATTTTTCGGGTTTGGGGATGGGTAGTGTTTCCTCATTCCTGCTCCAACCCCCCTCCCCGGGACACCAAACATAACCCCTGAACCCATCCACCCCCGGACACCAAACATAACTCTTGAACCCATCCACATCCTCGAAATTCAGGGACTAGGGATGGAGGCGGGTAAACCCATACGTAAGATGTTAAATATGTCCCCATGCCCATCCTTGTCCCTTTCCCAAAAATTTCAATATATTTTTCTTTTTTTTTTTTAAATGAAAAGAAATATAGTTAATAATAATTATATGACTCTTTAGAAATGCGTTGGATTATTATTGGGAAGTCTTTGGACAACTATTGGTAATTGTAACGTAAAGAAAAAAACAATAATTTTAAACTTTTTATTTAAATTAAAAAACCACACTTAACATATATATTAAACAATTAATCAATTCATTTGTAATCATTTTCATCAAATTTTGTTATATAAATGAAGAAAAACTTGTACAAGTCATGAATATAACATATATTGAATAAACTAAAAGAAAATTTTTAATATATTAATAAATTATTAACAGGGAACATGTAGGTTACGGGTTTTTACATGTATCGGTATAAGGGACGGAAACTTTCCCCACCCCACCTCCAACCCTAGAATTTTCCATTTAATCACCAACCAATTGGACCGGGTTTTTCCAGATATTCCATCCCGTTGGGTTTTATTGTCATCCCTACAACTAGAAGTGGACAAATGTATTATAATTAAGTTTTTTGGCTGAACCAAACCGTATTGTACCCAAAAAAATTGTTAAAAAAATCGTACCGTACCATACCATATAAGTGATATGACTGAACTGTGAAAATTGGTACAATACAGTTTGGTTTTTCAGTTTTCTAGTGTGGGGCTTTTTGTTAACCTTTAAGGGGCTTTTTGTAATTTTATAGGGGATATTTTTCGAAGGTTTTGGTAATTTTAGGGATATTTCAAAAAAAAAAAAAAGATAAATGGTTCTGTTAGAGTAAATCAAGAACCGAAAACCGTACAGTGTGGTATGGTTCTTATTAAAAAAAAAAATAACTGAATGGTTTTTTTGGTAAAAAAACCGTACTCTACTAAACTATACGATTTCACCGTTTTTTTGTCCACTCCTACTATTGATACGAGATTTTGCATCGACCAAAAAGTCGATATGAAACTTCACACCAACCAAAGGTACTTGATTGACCCTTGAGGGAACCAAGTAAGACGGGTGCGTGATTCCAGGGAATCAACAAAGGTCACTCGATCCACACATGGCAACGAGTAAGGTAGTAGTATACTTATAGGAAAACGATGTGAGAGTTGAGCCTTTTTAAAGTGGTTCAGCCAAAAAACGAATAAGGCCAACGTCGACTAATATGTTATTCAAGTATGTTATTCGGGTTACAAAGAATGGAGTCCTTCCCTCGATGGGTAGGGGAGGTTTTCCCTTATTTTTCTAATCTTGGAGAAGAAGTTTTGATTTGAGAAAATTGGACCAACCTTCCATCGGAACCCACACTCATTTTCTCTTTAGATGCTGGCTCTATTTATATGGGTACTTAGGAATGTCATGATGATAGGTGCATCAGCTGGGTTACCCTGTGACGCGCGATGGCCGAAGGCTCATGTGCTCCTACGTCGTAGGGAATGATGGTGTTCCCCCTGATGGTGGGTGCCATTACAGGTCTCCTCTCGACTTAGCTGTATGAAGAGCACTGGGAGTTTACATGGTCATGTGCCATCGATCGGTGTAGGCAGCTTATATGTGGTAAGGTGATCTGTCTGAGTGAAAAGATATTTTCGCATGGTGGGTCCTCTTTCTTGTCTCGTTACATATGTTGATCGCTAGTGCCCATTACTGTCCACCTTCACTCCCGAGCTTGATGTTCGCTCCGAATAGAGGCGTATCTCGAGCTCCTTTACTTGTTAATCAAGCTGTAGTTAGTATCTAAACAGCATAGCAGTCTGTAGATTTTCTTAAATTGCCTTTTTTGAGATAAAAAAAAGTAGTTGTTGATGTTTTGAAAGAAATGGAAAGAGGTGATGTGAAGTGAAGTGAGGTGGGAGGAGTTTTAGATTTTGTTTGGATACTTAAGTGAGAAGAGAAGAGGAGAGCAAAAGAAGATAAATAAATATTGGTAATTTGCCCTTGTAGTACAGGCTAGATAGATAGATTTGGAGAGACCTTTCAAAATACAGATTCCTAGTGTCCCTTAAATTGATTAATGAAAGTGGGAATCGCGATATGCAAAATTATAGTGTTTCTCTTTCTAATATGTTTTATTTTTTAATCTCTATACTATTTGTCTTTTTGGTATCAAGATGATGAGGATGATGATTAACGATAATATGTGCAAAAAGGGGACAGACAGTGTCTTTGTAGAGGGGCATATGCCAATTGGAACATTCTCATGGCTGTTTCAGCAACAGGACCAGGTAAAGGAAGGGTGTTGAGAGGCCAGTTATAGAGAGAACCACTCCGGGCCGAGAATCCGAATTTGATCTGAGGTATTATATGCCCAATATTCTGAGCTGTTTCTTTTTATGTGTTCCAGTGGAATATGCATTTTAATGTATCTCAAGGTAAAACCATTTACCTTAAGTCATTTTGTTCCTTTCATTCTTACAAATTTGAATTTCTCTTTAATTATTGTGCATTTTGTTTTGTGAATATTTCTGTACGGCATTGAATAGTTCTCTTTTATATAGAATCAAATGAAGCATTAGTGGTACTATTCTTTACTTTTTTCAGGAAAAAAAAAAACTCATGTTTGTCCAAATATTAATGAAGGTTATACCTGGAATGACTCTGGACAATGCAGTTAATATCATGCAAGAAACACACTACAATGGATTGTCGGTTGTGATTATTTGTTCTCAGGCGGATGCAGAGGATCACTGCATGCAACTAAGAGGCAATGGGCTACTGAGTTCTGTTGAACCTATAAGTGGTGGTGGTTGCTGAAGATATAGCCCTAGTGAAAAATCCCTTGGGTTTATTCTTCCCACAAAGTCATATGAATCTGTATCAACGGTCCAGTCTGATATTTTATTTTTGATTTTATTCGTAATAGGTTTTTGTGTAATTTGTTTTGGCATTTATTGTGTGTAAGCACAATATTGATTTTGTTATAAGGTTTGGAGTAGCTAGTCAATAATATAACATTACAGCAAAATGTAATTCGACTAGTGAATTTACAATTATCATTTGTTGGATAAGCGACGTTAGGGCAGGTGATTTGTGTGGTAAATAATGGTGAATCTTTCAGAGTTGAGTGTCTGGACCAACAACACACGCAGTTGTTGACTGAAATCCACCAAAGGTTTTGCCTCTTTCTGTTAACTTGCTGTGGTGGATCACCATTTCATTGTGTGCCACTTGTTACCATTTTCCAAATCCAAAAGAAACAGAATATGTGCTCTCTATATTAAAAACAAATAACCAAAATACATCCTCCAAACTCAAAAAGAATTTGATGTTTAACATATATATATATATATATAATCCCCTCCAATAACTTTTCAATTGATTTCTTTGAAAAATAACATATGGTGTCAACTGCTTTATTTGTTCAACATAATATAACAATACACATAAGAGAGGAACTTACTTCTCCACGAATTAACTCTAGCCAAAATTTTATCCAACAAAGGTTTGCAATCAACATGTTTGAGCTTCCTGGTGATAAGAGGCACACCTAAATATTTCATAGGCAGCCTTCCTTCCTCAAACCCAAAGATGGAAATTAGTTCTCTTATCTTCCTCAAGGACCCTGGAGAAGAAGATATTCCTTTTAGAGTGCTTTGCCTTAAGACCTGCCACTTGGACAAATCATCAAGAGCACTCTTCAATATAACAATACACTTAATCACTAATCAGTAACTGCCTGCCTCAAATCTAAGGATCTAACTTTACAATCTGTTAAATTCCAAATACTATTTTATTTAAGATTTAACGTCTTTTACATTTATTCCACCAAACACCACATTGCAGCAACAAAAATCTGCAGAAAATGCCCCAAAATCACACCACCAGACTTCCAGCATCATTTCCAGCAAACTCAACGTTGCAATTATGGCTCTAAAGCAGGAAGCACCATATTTATGCAAATTCACACCTTTGGAAGTCTGAACCAGCAAGGTTTATTAGTACTGCATTCATCTCCGTCTCTTGTACTGAAATTGTAAACCATCTTGACAATGACGATGGAAAAGGGAGAAGGGAAAAGGGAAAAGAGAGTTGCAAAGAAGGGAAAACAATCAGCACATATGTGTGTAATATGTACATCACCACAAAAAAAGGAACACAATCACAAGGCCACTTACACATCACTCTAAGAACAACACCAAACGGGTTCACATCCACAGCCAAACCAATTGTAGCTAGTTGAACTTGGTAGTTATGTTAGTGAAACATGGTAATGACACAACAATTAGGGGGCAGTTTATTAAAAAGACATTTGGAGTTAAAATTTAATTAAAAGGCTATGTAGTTTGTAAATATTAACTAAATAGCCTTATTTTTTATTAAGCTTAATTAAATATGATTAGGGGTTAATTAGGATTAATGAATAATTGTGTAATCTTTTAAAAATTATAATATGTCCCCAAAGAGTCGAAATTCTTGCAAATAAACCCAAACACCTTCTTCTTCTTCCTCCCACCACGTTAACGCATTCCTCCGCCATTAACATCTTCTCCAACACAGATCCTTCTCCTTCTCCTCCTCCTCCTGACATTTTGTCCAGGTATGTGTATCTCCCTTTCGATTTACAAAGATCTGGGTTATGATTTTGATTTAGCATGGATTGGGTTTGGGTTATGATTTTGATTTAGTTGAAAGGAGTGAAATATGTTGAAAATTTGTTCTGGGTATGTGTTCTGAGTATGATGGATCAATTGTAGGTGGAGATGACTGAAAATGTGTTCTGGGTATGATGGATTGCTTAAGCTATCTGCTACGTTTGGTAATGCAGCAGATAGATTGCTTAAGCGATCAGGTATGTGGCATAAGATCGCTTAAGCGATCTGCTAAAAGTCTGGTGTATAGGAGCAGATCGCTTAAGCGATCAGTAAATGGCATAAGATCGCTTAAGCAATCCAGTATAAAAGCGATCATGGTTATTTATACTGGATCGCTTAAGCAATCAAGTGTATCGCTTAAGCGATCTAGTATAAATAACCATGATCGCTTAAGCGATACACCAAACCATATAAGTGACTGTGCAGATTCTTTTTAAAATATTTGAACCCTTAGTACAATATTTAAGAATATTTTTTTTTCTTGCATTACAGGTAGTTGGCTATTATTACACATGGGGCAAGTTGTTTTAGGTGTTGAATATTTTGGTGAGTGGGTGGAGGAAGAAAGTAGTTGGAAGTGGATTGGGTAGAGCAAAGAAGTTATACCAATTGTTGTGAGCATAGAGGTCAGTGTTGATGAGTTGATTGATGAAATAAATAGAAGAGTAATTTGAGTTGCTCGCGTAGTGATATAGTTGTGAAGTATGTTTTAAGCAGAGTTCCTGAACATTATAAGGTACCTCCTACTATATTAAAGTCGGATAAAAGTGTGAAGTTATATATGATTGATGTGGCCGATAATGGTTCAAGGCCGATTTTAAGGGTTTCTTTTGTAGAAAAACCGTTGGAAGTTGGTTTAAAGGAAGGGGATAACGAGGAAGTAGGCGGAGATTTGCCTGGTTTTAATTTGAACTACAAGGCCATTGATTTGTTAGTTGAAAAATCAAGAGTAGATGGTGAATTGGGTGGTGATGAGGACACTGTAGAAGAGGTTGGTGATGGGGGACAGAATGAAAATGTTGAGGAGGAAGACCCCGTAGATGTTCCCACAGATGTAGAGATTCCTTTAAATACAGATTATGCAGAAGGCGTAGATTGTGAGGAAGAGAACACTATGGTTGTTTATGCAGGTTCAGAGGGGGCAATTGGAGGTAGTAATGAATCAACTTGTGTTTTTACGGATGGATCGGAGTTGCGCATAGGGTATTTATTTGACAACAAAGAGGAAGTGGTGAGGAAGCTGAAACTTGTTGCCGTGAGAGGTAATTTTGAGTTCATCACCAAAAAGTCAAATTCATTGGTTGTGACGGTTGCATGTCATGACCGAAAGTGCAAGTGGCGGGTTTATTGTAGAAGGTTGCGGAGTCAGAAAAATTTATTCTTAGCACATATACCAGTGAGCACACATGTGGTTTGGGGCATATTTCTAGTGAGCATCGACAAAGCGTCTGTTGATGTTATTGGACAATTTGTCAAAAGTCGGTTCGTTGAAGGGAAATGTCCATCTCCTAAAGACATTCAGAGACTTATGCGCACAGAGTTGGGATGTGCTGTTAGTTACTGGAAATGCTGGAGAGACAACATACACAAGGTTTTGTGAGGGGCACGCCGAAGCATGGGTACGCAGTATTAGAAGCATACCGTTATATGTTTGAGTTGACAAACCAAGATAGCAAGACGACTTTGAAGTGGGACAGGAATATGATGTTTAAATATTTTTTTGTTGCTTACGGTTCGCTATAAGGGGTTTTGTAAACATGAGAAAGGTATTGGCTGTTGATGATTGCTTTCTGATGGGAAAGTGTGGAGGTACATTGTTGATGGCCACTGTACAGGACAACGAGAATCACACATATCCTGTTGCATGGTGTGTGGTTGATTTTGAGAATGACGAGTCGTGGACTTGGTTTTTTCAGCAATTACATATGATAGTGCCTGACAGTGACGAGTTGTGCATAATATCTGATAGGTACAACTCTATAAAGAAGGGGATTGCCACTATTTACCGTCAAACACATCACGGATTCTGTATGAGGCACCTTAGTGAGAACATAAAACAAAAGTTTAAGTGTGCTGGCCTCCTTCAGACATACAGCTTATCGGGTTGATGAGTTCGAGGAGTACTTCCCGTAAATCCGAATCAAGGATGATAGAGTTGCTAAGTATCTTGAGCATGATGTTGGTTTCGAGTGATGGAGTAGAGCTTGCTTTCCTGGAAGAAGGTTTGATGTCACGACCATGAATATAGCGGAGTCTATAAATTCGAAGTTGTTAATAGAAAGAGAGTTTCCAATAGTTGCACTTTTTGATGCAATCCAGAGGACATTGTCACGGTGATTCCATGAGCGTCGTACGGAAGTCAGATAATTTTACTACAACCCTTGTTCTGTCAGCTGAAAAATTATTGCGAGAACGTATGGAACTGTCAAATGCATTGTTTGCCTATCCTCTTAATGCTCAAGAGTTCACTGTGCGTGGCTATGGTCCAGATGCCCTAGTTAACCTTGTTAGTAAAACTTGCAGCTGTAAAGTGCTTGACATTCAACGTTTACCTTGTCCTCATGCACTAGCAAAGACCGAAACACCAATGTTGCCGGATTTTGGTTTAAGAATTTACATGGAACTTTGCTCTCCTCTCTATATGGCAGATCACTACATGCTAGCTTATTCAGAAACAATATATCTAGTGCCTCCAGAAGAGCAGTGGGTAGTGTCGCCAAAGTTGGCTGACATTGTCATCCATTCGCCATTCAAGAAGACAGTAAAGGGGAGAAAAAGAGTTAAGCGTATTCCATCAGCCTCTGAGGTTCCCCGGAAGATGAATAAGTGCTCAATTTGCAAGCAACCTGACCACAAGAGAAGCAGTTGCCAGAAATAATCACATGCAGATCTAGAAAATTAGGTTCGAATTAGGATGAAATTCAGGAAGTTGCAAAGGCCAGCCGTTGATGAGTTATTGTTTTCAATTATTGATGTTTTAAATTTTATTGTTACCTTTAATAAATCATTCTTTATATTTCTTGTTACATGGCCTAAATATTTGTTGGTGATTTTAGTTTGTAATTAGGTTGTCAAATTGAGGAGAAAGTATGGAATTAATACGTGTTGGTAATTTTAGTTTGTCAAAATTCAGGAGAAAAGCTGGAAAAGTATATATTGCCCATGATCGCTTAAGCGACTAAGTATATCGCTTAAGCGACAAAGGGTTTTTCAAACAGGATCGCTTAAGCAATATCACGGATCGCTTAATCAACCAAGACAAAAAGACAAGAATCGCTTAAGCGATATCTCGGATCGCTTAAGCGATCATGCACTTGGGCAGATTTGATTCTGCCAATCACATGATCGCTTAATCGACCAAGTGAAAAAGAAAAGAATCGCTTAAGTGATAACTACGATCGCTTAAGCGACCCTGTGTAAACGAAGTTCCTTTTAGTACGATCGCTTAATCGACCAATGAAAAATTTTAAAATTTAACAAATACACCCCCACTTACCCAACTTCCCAGATTCTGGCCACCACCGTCGGAATCCTATCGGAAAAGGTGTTACGATACATAATAGTCGGATCAGGCGGATAGGGCGTCGATATGGCCTTTTCTAGCCAGATCGACCATGGATGTAGTCGGAAAAGGCCAGATCATGGCCAGATCTGGCCGTCGAAGGACAAAAAAGTCCACATCTGGCCGTCTGTGATAGCTAAATATATGGTCATCGTTTTCGGTCAACGATGCCCAAGATTTGGTCGTCGTTGACCGTCAACATCAGCCATTTCTTTGAAAGTCGATGATGGCCAGATGTGGCCCCCTTTTCCCGGCCGGATCCACGGTTGGATCAGTCGAAAAATGTCACATCTATGAATTACTGGCCATTTTTGGTCATTTGTAGCCGTCGGGAGTAGCGAGAATCTGGGAAGTTGGGTGGGTAGGGGTGCTTTTGTTAATTTTTAAACTTTTTCAGGCGGTATTAATGAAATTAATTTAGTTAATGGGTCTAAAATTTATTAAAAAATTCTAATATTTCCTAAATAAAACAAAGAAATATTTTGGGAATAGGATTTGTAATATTTATTGGAATATTCAACCAAAGGCACCATTTATGTTCTGAACAAAGAAGAAGAACATATGTTCACTAAGATTCCATGGTTACCTTTGAAATATAATAACAGTCATGGTCCACTGAACGAATCGTAAACCCTATATGTTTAGCATAGACGTAAACATTCTACACTTTACATGGTTCATACTGACGTAAAAGAACTATATGTTTAATATAAATATAATAACAGTCATAGTCCACTGAATGAATCGTAAACCCTATATATTTTGCATAGACGTAAACATTCTACACCTTATATGTTTCATACTGACATAAAAGAACTATATGTTTAATATAAATATAATAACGATCATGGTCCACTGAACGAATCGTAAACCCCATATGTTTAGCATAAACGTAAACATTCTTCACCTTACATGTTTCATACTGACGTAAAAGAACTATATGTTTAATATAAATATAATAATGGTCATAGTCCACTGAACAAATCGTAAACCCTATATGTTTAGCATAGACGTAAACATTCTACACCTTATATGTTTCATACTGACGTAAAAGAACTATATGTTTAATATAAATGTAATAACGGTCATAGTCCACTGAACAAATCGTAAACCTTATATGTTTAGCATAGACGTAAACATTCTACACCTTATATGTTTCATACTAACGTAAAAGAACTATATGTTTAATATAAATATAATAATGGTCATAGTCTACTGAACGAAACGTAAACCTTATATGTTTAGCATAACGTTAATCACTTAACCGATGCTCTGAAATACAATAAATAATATCCGAATACATAGGATCACTTAAGCGATCCTCTGTATTTACACAGTTCATTAAGAGATTCGTCTGTATCGCTTAAGCGATTCTTTGCTTTTACTCCTGGTCGCTTAAGCGATCTAGTCCGCGGTAGATGCGTAGATAAAAAATCGCTTAAGCTATCCATTTGTATCACTTAAGCGATTTTCGTAAAAGACTCTTGATCGCTTAAGCGATTTGAGATCGCTTAAGCGATCTTGGCCAAGGCAGAATGAATCGGCCCAGATCTATGATCGCTTAAGCGATCCATTTGTATCGGTTAAACGATTTTTGTAAAAAACTCTTGGTCGCTTAAGCGATCTTGTCCGAGGCAGAATGAATATCTGCCTAGATCTATGATTGCTTAAGCGATCTTATGTATCGCTTAAGCGATTCTTCTTAAAAGAGTCTCCGTCGCTTAAGCGATTTGGGATCGCTTAAGCGATATTTTCGAGGTAGAATGAACATCTGCCCAGATGGGTAATCGCTTAAGTGATCTTATGTATCGCTTAAGCGATGCTTCGTAATAGACTCTTGGTCGCTTAAGTGATTTGAGATCGCTTAAGCGATCATATCTGGAAAAGTCTTGGTCGTTTAAGAGATATATGTGGTCGGTCATATACGTAATTGTTTGGTACCATGCCATTCTTTAAGTTAATTAATTTTGAAATGACTGTGATTAGGAAACATTTGTACATCACTCATTTCCCTCCCAAATCCGAAAAGAATTTGTATCACCAAATTAAGTAATTTATATCAATCTAATTAATCACAAATCAAAATATAAGAGACATCAATGTAACCTGTTTATCGAAACACAAAATAAAAAATAGGCATGGGATGCGGCAAATATCGAAATATATGGACAAGCTAACCATTAGCCCTAACTGTGGTGAATCAAATAATCACACTAGTACATCACACATTGTACTGATACATAAAATGAAACAAAACGCTAAAAAACCATTATCCAACTTGGGTGAAGCAAATGATCACACCATAGATAGCTTATATGGACAAAAAAAAAAAATATCTCCCAAATGTCAGATCCAATTCTTTACAATGATTCTGTAGGCACAAGGCTTTTGGCTGCCGCAAGAAGAGCCACAGCACAAGAATTTCCTATACACTTTCTTTAATTTACTTTTTGATGCCAAAGAGTTTAATGTCACTAACACCTTTGCACAATCCCTTTATTGCAGATGCCTCCTCCTGCCAACCAGCTTTTGAGAAGTTTTCGAATTCTGTTTGCCAGCAACCTCTCTAAGATCATTGTTTGGTACCATGCCTTCCCAGTAGCCTTTATTGCAGATGCCTCCTCTTGCTAACCAGCCTTTGAGAAGTTTCCTCTCATTGTTTGCCAGGAACCTACAAAATTATCCGGCACACACCTGAAGACACGTCAACTTTTGTAAAAAAAAAAAAAACACGTAAAAAAGTTACAGAGTGGGTAGGTGAGAAGTTCACTCAGTCCGTGTCTTTTGGTAAAGCTCCATATAAGCATGACACCTGCAGCATCAGCACCATAACCCAAGTATCAACATCAACATCACAAAAACTACAAAATTCAAAGTCTAACTTTCATACCTTTTGATTGGGTTCTGCTCACTCAAAACGGATCCATCTACCCATGGAAGCAGTCGACAGCCTAGCCCTCCCGACAGTCTCTCATTGTTTCGTCATTCAAGTCGTCCATCGAGGTGTTGGTCATGTTGAACTCAATAAATTTTAAGGCATATGCCCCACATTCAGCACTACAATAGGAAGAAGACGTTAGCATTAGAATAAACTTATTAAACAATTGTATTATGTAAGTTAGTTTTATAAAAAAATTACCTTGACTCATTTATTGGGCCGGTAGAGCGCTTAATTGGTCACTTTCCAGTTAGTTGATCACCCAAGTGCCCAAACATCCCGCTGTCATGCAACAGCCGTTGGAACAACTTGGACAGTGGCTCTAACTCGACCTCCAACTGCTTGTCTCGATAAATAGTTGGGTTGCAGTCAAGGATCTTCAGCAACCCCTCCTTTAGATGCGTGACGACTGTTATCCAGTGCATCTATTTGACGAGGATGATGAAGTACACTATTTTAACAAAGGCCCAACCGTGGCCATATTTGGGCCAATCCCCCCGTATATACTGCATAATTCTGTCATCAAAATGAAAATCATCAGGGATGCAGTCCAACTGTAGTGGGGCCAATCTTTTTCGCTTCGATCCTTTTGCTGCACCACTAGCAACAACATTTTTAATTAAAGTGCGATATGCCGAAACAAGTGTTTGGTCAAACGCCACATCGGTGGTGGCACAGTCGGGATATAATAGATCACCATCAGTAGTCTGTCGTAGCCTCATCAGTGTCAATATCTTATCAATGTGTTGCATCAAATAAAAACAACAAGATAAATATGGAAAACATAGGCAAAAATAAGGAAAATTAAGCGAAAATAACTCACCGAGTCCTCAAGCCACATGCCCATTGTCAACAACTTCTCAAACCATTCTCGGGGATAATCCCCAGTCTTACACTTTATATGGGCATTGCTTCCTGATCCATTGTAATAAGCATAGAAGAGTTTTTTCTTTTCCTCTATTGGCCTATACAAATCGACATTTGAGTCCATTTTCGCTTGCCCACTTCCTCCCCCTTCCTTCATTTTTACATCCCCGCTTCTTTCTCCTCCCACCTCACCCTCCTCCATTATCACCGCCCCACCTCCTCCACCAACCACCTCAATTTCTGGTTCTTCCTCCATTTGTTTCTTAATTTTCTTATTCTTTACCTGTGTCACTACCATGTAAGACGATTTCACAAACTTGCTCTTTCGGCTCTCTCTCTTCAGCCCAGTTTGAACTTCAACCACTTGTAATTCTCCACCAACTTCCTCCTTCCATTGTACCAACTTCCTCCTCCACTGTAATAACTTTCTTTGCCAGCTTATCCACTTTCTCCTCCACCCTTTTCATGCGCTCTTCCATCTTGTCAAACCTATCATAAACGGCTGTTGTAAAACTCTCAAACAGGCCGCTTATGAGGTCAACCACCTCATTCTTCCCGACGCCGATGTCTCAGCAAAGTGGTACTTGTTGTACCGGTTTGCTGCGGCATACGAACCTCTTCCTCCCTCTTCTCCTCCTTATCCTCGGGCCTCCCGCCCATTGGAGTTTCATAATCCTCGGTATCAACCACGTTGTCGAGCAGTGGCCCTACAACTGTCGTCACATGCGTGACCCCTTTTAGGTCCCGCATTAGGCGGTCTATCCATTCATCCCTTTCATCCTCCAATGCTTTGAAAGATGTGACACACTCCTCTTCCGCTTCATCCCCAGTAGCGGTGAGAAAGGGACCAACGACTCCGCAATAAGAAACAAAATCAATCAGATTGAAGCAACATTTTAAAGCAACTGCATATTCAAAAGCTTAATCCTTTAATCTTACTCTAGCCGCTTCAATCTTAATGTCTATTTGGTCATAGTCCCAATGGGTACACCTCTCGACATGCCACCGCAACATCCTAGGAAATTGCTGTTACACATCTAAACAGTTGCTCCTCCCCCAAGCCTGAGCGAAGACAGGGATGACCTCATACATCCAAGCCTACATTGTAAAAAAACAGTTCATATCATAATTCAAACACATATATTATAAAAAATATAACAGAAAGCTATTAATATTTACCTGCATTGCCCATGGGAAGCCAAACAAATTATACGTGCTTGGTTTATCCTTCCCACCCATCCCACTTTGCTTTAACGCCATGTCTGGTTTTTTCAGTCTGTTGATGGTTCACTCAAATGATATCCGTGCCCACGGATAAGAATTAAAGAACTCCAAGTCGCTTGCAAACAACAACCAATCATTCTCAACAGCTTTTGTTGAGTCACCAGCCAATAAGATAGAATGTAAAAACAATAGCAAGCACACTTTTATCTTCTCTCCATCATTAAACCGAACTGTTTCTAGCCTCTCCTCTAAAACGTGTCCTGTAATAGACTTTGCCCCCTGCAAAACCTTCTTATGAAAACTTATGGCTCCCGGACTCGTCCTTATTGCATCTGCCTCTGCCTTATCTGGCACTTCCCTGCATCCTAAGCCCGTCACCAAGGCATACTCCATCATCCCAAACCGTAGTGGCTTTCTGATGAGAATGCAAAATGTCATATTTACCCCCCTTAATGTCTAGTATTTTATACTTATTTGCTGCCTAAATGTACTCATTATTATTCTATTTTGATTTAGGATGCAAATGGAGGCGTTAAATGCAAAACGGAACTAATTAGGTGAATTTGGACAGTTTTGACATCGCTTCGTAATCTGGGCATAACGCTCTCATCAAAGCTCTGATTTAGATGATTCAAAATGCCATGGAATGATAAGAAAGAGATCTACAACTTTCATGTTTTGATTTTGGAGAGATACTCACTGCATCAAGGTTGTAATCGAGCTTGAAGTTGATGCACCTGTATTGTCGACGTTCTGGAACATTCTGCCTTGTCATGAAATTCAAATAGGCAGTTTATTATTGGAAGATTTGAAGACCTATTGCACGCAAATTATAGCTGGACACACCACTTTCCTATTTTGTATTAAGACTTTATTTTATTTTCAATTACTCAGATTAGGATAAAAGTTATTTTGGGATTTTAGAATATTTTTACGAGATTTAGATTTAGTAGAATTAAATTCGAATTGGATATGGAGAGAGGGAGATCAGATTAGGGGTGACACATATCACACACGCCTCTCTCTTCTCTCTTGGGGGGAATTCGTTTTTCTGGAATTCGTTTTGCTGGAATTTTTTCTTCTTTGTTTTCTTTGGAATTTTTCATGGCCATGAGTGGCTAATTTTTATAACTTGGTCGAAGGAAACAAGACCTCGGAATCAATAAACTGTGAGATCAATCTGGTTTTTTTCTTTAAGTTTTCAATTTATGTTTGAGTATTGGATGTTCTTCTATGCATATTTTAATGATTGTTGCATTTAATTACTAGAAGGCCTACTAGTTTATTATTTGTTGCAATGTACTGCTAAGTTAGATGTCAAATCCGTAATTGTTTGATCCCTTTAACTTGTGAAGCAATTAGGGTTTAAGAATTTGCTGCGTAAGGAATTATTAAGTCTTAAGAAGAACATTCAACTAAATTAAATGCAACAGCTTGAGTTTGTGTTGTTTAGATTTATCGATCTGTCTAGGTCTTAAGGCTGCCACTAGATTAAATCTTTAGTACTTGTCTAGGGTTGTTTAGTAGTAAGGTTAATTAGATTTCTTGTTTCTTAATTAATTACAACTAAGGAGAGATAGGAAAATAGTTCCAACGGTGAATATTCAAGGTATGAATTGATTTTTTTTTGTATTGATGATCAGTTGTAAGATTCCGATGGTGGATGTTGACCTAGACCAAGTTTCGTTATTTGATTGATTTTGATAGTTTAATTTGAATTGTTTTTCCTGAAATTATTTCTGTTTTACTCAAAACCCCCCAGCTTTGTTCACGTAACATTAAACCCGGCTAGACATCTTCGTGGGAACGATCCCTACTCACACTACTACGTGTATTTTTTATGGTTTTAATTCTGGATGCCTACAACAGCACGCCACTTTCCGTCCACCATGAACCACATTTCTTTTTTTTTTTTTTTATTACATTTTACTGAGTGCAGCAACATGTAATGCACTCCCTGCCCCTAAAATGCCTTTTTCCAATTTGTTCCGATTCTTAAAAACTGATCGAAACAAGTGCGACGGAAATCTCTTGCACCATGCCTCATTCCAGCTAAAATGTCCCTTATTCTGTCAAAAACATCCCAACTCGACCTCACCGTCACCCTTGCAAGGAAGTAGGGTACCTTCTCACTTATAAGCTCCAACTCGTAGTCTCTATAGTTTACGGTCCGCACAATCTGCACAATCGATATAAACAAAATGTCAGTAACAAAAATAAACCAAAACAACTAATAAACAAAATATCAGCAACAAAAAATTACCACTGTAGTTGTTTAAGCGATTTTGGATCGCTTAAGAGATCTTGACCCTACCTCGTGCAAGATCGCTTAAGCGATCTGAAAACGCTTAAGCGACCAAGAGTAAACTAAAAGAATCTCTTAAGCGATCTTATATCTGTGATTCTGCCTCGACAAAATCGCTTAAGCGATCTGAAATCGCTTAAGCGACCAAGAGTAAACTGAATCAATCGCTTAAGCGATACAAAGGATCGCTTAAGCGATCATGAGTGCGATCATGAGTAAAACAGATTAATCACTTAAGTGATACAAATGATTGCTTAAGCGACAGTACAAGCAATATTCCCAAAACAACGTACCCTTTCTTTACCGGAATCCTCGAACGACTCTTCCTGGCCTGAATTCTCATCGGACTCCTCCTTCTGGTCTGAATTCTCACCTGACTCCTCGTCTTCAAAACCGTTTGCCGATTCTTCCATCTGTTCTTATGCCGCCGTGTCTTCTCTGCTTGTGGACCACCTTCACTGATCGGATGATCCACCGGAGCAGCCATTGAACTGCTTGCGCCACCGGAATCTAGGATTTGAAGTGGCATTGGGTTTTCCTCCTCATTGTGAGTGTCAGCCATGATTTTGGATTGAATTTGGTGTCAAAAAAGTTTGCAGTTTCGATCGAAAAATGTGGACTGTATTGCCGAAAATCGCATAGATTCCGTCTAGAGTTCAAGAAATTGATCGAAAATAGCGACTATATCGCCGAAAATCATGACTGTATTCAGTTTAGGGTTCAAGAAATTGATTTTAGGGTGCAAATTTGCTGGTTCGATCGGAAAAAATCGCAGTCTCCCTTTGGTTCAAGAAATTGCTTTTTGCCCTAATGAATTTCAATTAAGCGAGGTGAATAGGTGGGGCTTGTTTTGAGAAATTTCAAATTTTAAAAACTTTCATTATTTACATTCGGCCCACATATGTTTTAATCTTTTCATTTTAACCCATTTTACGTGTTTAATTAATCCTAACTATGCCACGTCATCTTCTCTAAATTAAAAAAAAATGAAAAACATTTTCGAGGCCATTTTCTTAAATCGAAACTTGGGATGGCCGGGCAGCTAAATTTTCTCCAACAATTAGTGATAATTTAATACTTTCATTCATCAATTCAAGGGACACTAAGAATCTGTATTTTGAAAAGTCTCTCCAAATCTATCTATCTAGCCTGGTCTTCAAGGGGAAATTACCAATATTTATTTATCTTCTTTTACTCTCCTCTTCTCTTCTCACTTAAGTATCCAAACAAAATCTAAAACTTCTCCCACCTCACTTCACTTCACATCACCTCTTTCCATTTCTCTCAAAACATCAACAACTATTTTTTTTTTTTCCTCAAAAAAGGCAATTTAAGAAAATCTACAGACTACTATGCTATTCAAATACTAACTATAGCTTGATTAACAAGTAAACACTAAAAAACATGATATTACATTACTCGAAATTCATTTAAGAAAATGAAAAAACACAAAAATAACCCGAAACTCAAATAAAAACACTTCATCATCTTAAAAACTAGTTGGCCATACACAATCCCCTTCCACCATTTCATCAGGTCGTTTCTGGACCACTTCGGGGTCGCGTCGATGCAGCTGACTCCGAATGCGTATGTCATTGCTATTGCAATGTACATTGCGTGTCAGGAGAACGGATTGGGCGAGTTGACCACGATGGAGCTCGGCTGCTCGTACTTTCTAAAAAAGAGCAAGGACAAGGACTCGTATTACTTGTCTAGGCGACCTACTATCGTCGATGGGATACGCAGTTATCCCAGCAACGCGGGGGCCTATGAAACAAAGTTTTTCTTCTTTCGCTATGATGGCCATTGCCACTTCCAGGAACCGAGTAGGCCTGGTTCTCTTTGTTTTCGTTGTTGTTGTTTTTTTTTTTTTTTACATTCGAAGTGTGCTCTTTCTAACGACATGATTCCTTTATGACAGTTAATAAGACGACCGACTTGGGGTTGCTCTTCGATGGAAGAAGAATCGTGCACTTCGACTCTCTACTCGAGGACAAGTGCGGCGAAGAAACTCATGATGACTGCGTATTTGCGGAAATACGGGTTTTTCAACACAAACGCGTCGTTAGAGCCTCCACCGAGTAAGCCCTGCTAACTGATTCTTTTCTGGTCGTGAAGTAGAATACATTTGGCTAACGATGCTTTGCATGCAGTAACCATGCCTTCGAAGGAGTCAGAGCACTCACGACGAAGGCCGCTTAATTTTCCTCGATCGAAAAAAGCTAAGGTTACTACAGCTGCTCTGACCATCCCCTCGAGGGCGCGACATCGGGCCAACCGACGCGACCTTCTGGAACTTCTCAGCCATAGCCGTCAGAAGACGCGCCAACGAGAAACCGCGAAGGTCTCCCAACCGTCGCCTGCTCATCCGAGGATGAAGACAATGGCTCAGCGAAAAGAGGAGGCAGATTCAGGTCGAGGCGCCAGAGATTGAATCTAAGGGCGAGCAACTTAAGAGGTCGCAGAAGGACGTTGGAAGAAGGTTGGGCAAGGAACCAATGGTTGACGCGACCATTGCTGAAGGCGCAAAGAAGGATACCCCAATGTTGGACTCGCTGGGGAACCTACCGGAGTACCTGCAGCCGATGGTCTACACTTTCTTCCGGAATGCGACTCGTAATCATTTGAGCAATTCGTAAATTTTAGCGACGTGGACCTAATGTCCACGTCGGTCCAACATTTAAGCAAGGTGAACAAACTGCCCTCGACAAGGACTACCCTTAGCCTCTTTTGGTTGACTAACTCTATCTTTCTTTATTCGTAGGCCCTTCTTTCCATGCGAATGTCCTTGGAAAAGGTTCAACTGGGAGCCACGAAGGGGGAGGTTGCTCTGAAAGAAGAGAATGCGACGCTCAAGCGAAGCCTGAAAGTCACCGAAACAGAGAGAAACCTATCTTCTGAATTGGCGAACCGGTACCAGAATGAAAGAGATGCGGTTCTTCGCACGGTGGACTTCCAAAAAGCACAGCTCGAGAGGCATGGAGAGGAGGTTAAAGAGCTACAAAGGACTATAGCCAGGCTCTCGAAGGAAGCCGGGGAGAAGGACCGGGAACTCAAAGTGACCTCTCTGTAGGTCGTGCGAACAGAACAGGAGAGAGAAGATTCCGAGAAGCTAAGGCAAGCTCTTGAAGTTGAACTTCAGGAAAGTCAAGGAAAAGTTGCTTCCTTGACAGAGGAGATGTAGAATCAGGCAGCAGAGGTCGAGGAGAAGGCTGATGAATGGGCGATCGAGTCTATCTATACCTTGCGACCAAATAATCCGCAACTTGATATGTCCGACCTCCTAGAGGACTGACGGGATACACTTATGGCAATGGCGCGGGAGGATGATGAAGCGACGACCTCCCGAGCAGGAGGTTCGGGGCATGCCTCGGACAAACCATCAGTCGACCAGCCCTAGGATGTCGAGGTCATTCCTTTAGGAACCAGATTAGGGCTTTTTGGTCATAACTTTTGCTTGCTGTACTCCTCATTAATGAAATACATTTTGACTTATACAATTTCTGTTCGCTTTATTATACATGAGTGCTTCCTGATTGCTTACATTTATTGAACAAGTATGATAACATAACTCATTTGCACGAAGGGGATCTCATGCGAAGATTTGTTACAAACGTGCAAGATAACACTTTACAAGGAAATGACTTACAAAAATCAGAAATTAATTTACAAGGAAAACTGAGTTTGGAATTACTGATAGTATGGCCGAAGGTGCTCAGCATTCCAGGCTCGGGGTACCTTATAACCGTTTAGCCTTTTCAGATGATAAGTCTCCGATCTAATTACTTTATTGATGCGGTATGGACCTTCCCAGTTCGGTCCTAAAACTCCTGCACTTGGTTCCCTAGGGTTC
Source organism: Pistacia integerrima (assembly GCA_026225825.1). NCBI lineage: Eukaryota > Viridiplantae > Streptophyta > Magnoliopsida > Sapindales > Anacardiaceae > Pistacia > Pistacia integerrima. Next base: position 25,236,031 of record CM047747.1, read on the forward strand.
CAAGAAGAACTTCCTTTAACACAAGGTCGCCGACCTGGAAGTCTCTTCGTCTGACCTTTGAATCGAAGAACTTCTTCGCGCGTCACTGATAGGCTGCTATCCTTAGCGAAGCCTTGCTGCGATGTTCTTCAACAAGGTCTAGGCTTGCTCTCATAAGTGCTTCGTTGTCGGCCTCATTGTACAAGTCCCTCCGAAGTGAACCAGTTCCTACCTCTACAGGGATCATCGCTTCGCATCCGTATGCCAGTAAAAAAGGTGTTTTCGAGGTGGAGGTTCTCGGAGTTGTTCTGTACACCCATAGGACTTCGGGGAGGTTGTTAGCCCAATTTCCTTTGGCTGCGCCAAGTTTGGCCTTTAGAGTGTGCTTGATGGTTTTGTTGACAGCTTCAACTTGGCCATTTGCTTGCGGTCTTGCGTCTGAGGCGAATTTTTTATGGATGCCCAGTTCTTCGCAAAACTGTTTGAATTCCTCGTTGTCAAACTGTTTCCCGTTATCCAAGATGAGGGTGTGAGGAATTCCGAAGCGGTACACAATATTCTTGAAAACGAAGTCTTTGAGCTTTCTGGTCGTGATCGCAGCTAGCGGTTCGGCTTCTACCTATTTGGTGAAGTAATCTACCGCGACCATGGCATATTTGACTCCCCCTTTTCCAACTGGCATGGGGCCGATGAATCGATCCCCCACATGGAAAAAGGCCAGGGGCTAGTCATGGTTATCAGTTCGTGAGAGGGAGCTCGCGGTATGCTTGCGAATCGTTGACATTTATCACACCTCTTGACAAAGTTGTAGGAGTCATCTTGAATTCGGGGCCAATAGTACCCTTGACGAACAACCTTATTTGCGAGAGATCGTGCGGAGGTGTGATTATCGCAGATCCCTTCATGAATTTCCCTCATGATGTAGTCTGCTTCTTCACTGGTTACACATCGAAGGAGAGGGACACTAAATCCTCTCCTATACAGCTGGTCTCCGGTGAGGGTGTAACGAGCAGATCTTGTTCGTAGAACCCTTGCCTCGACCTTGTCATCGGGCAAGATCACATCCTTGAGGTATTGGAAAATAGGAGTCATCCAGGAATCTGATTACGTCACATTCACGGCCTGTTTGATCGGGCTGATACTTGGGGCCTCGACGAATCGAACAGGAATGCTATTCGGTGCTTCTGAGTCCAACGAGGAGGCTATTCTCGCCAAGGCGTCCGCCACAGAGTTGCTATCTCTAGGAATTTGAGTGATTTCAAAGTGTTTGAACGGCTCGAGTGCGGCCTTAGCTTCTTTCAAATAACGGACCATGTTTTCTTCCTTAGCTTGGTATTCTCCCAAAATCTGGTTGACGACCAGCATGGAGTCGCTGTGGACACTGATTGCGGTTGCACCCATTTCTCTGGCCAACCGCAACCCAGCAAGCAAAGCTTCATACTCAACCTCATTGTTGGTTGCCTTAAATCCGAACCGAAGTATGCCATGAATGCGAGCCCCTTCGGGGCTCAGAAGGAGAAGACCTGCATCGACCCTCTTTCTATTCTAGGACCTGTCGACATAGAGGCTCCAAGTCGACAGATACTGAGTATTTTCCTGGATGGCTTCACTAGGCTGTTGCTCTGATTCACTTGGAAGATAAGAGAATTCTAAGATGAAGTCAGCAATGCTCGCCCTTTAATTGTCGATCTCGACTTGTACTTCAGATCGAACTGACTCAATTCCATGGCCCATTTAAGTAACTTACCCGATGCCTCTGGCTTCTGGAGGACCTGCCTGAGTGGGTAATTAGTCATCACATGGATAGTATGGGCGTGGAAGTAAGGTCGCAGCTTTCTGGAAGCGATTAGTAGGGCATAGGCTAATCGCTCCATTTTTGGATACCGCATCTTGGCATCCGTCGAGCTTGCTTGCATAGTACACTGGCCATTGCACCTTTTCCTCTTCCAGAATTAGAGCTGCACTGACCTCGAACTTAGAGACGGACATATACAAGAGCAGGATCTCTTGCGAAAAAGGCTTGGACAGGAGATGTGGTTTCCCAAGGTGCTCTTTTATGCTTTGGAACGCCTGTTCGCATTCGGGAGTCCATTCGAACTTCTTGTTGGCCTTTAGAACATTGAAGAACGGTAAGTAGCGATTTGTTAGCCTCGATATGAAGCGACTTAGTGCTGCTATTCGCCCATTAAGACTCATGACCTGTTTTTTGCTGGTCGAGCTTTTTATATCAAGTAGAACTTGAATTTTCTTGGGGTTTATTTCTATCCCCCTCTAGTTAACCATGTAACCTAGGAATTTTCCTAACGATACTCTGAACGAACACTTGAGAGGATTCAGTTTCATTCTGTACAGTCGGAGGATATCAAACATCTCAGCGAGATGCGCAATGTGATCTAAGGCGACATGGGACTTGACCAGCATGTCATCCACGTAGACTTTCATTGTTTCTCCAATCTAGTCGGAGAACATTCGGTTAACCAATCGCTGATAGGTTGCGCCAGCATTCTTAAGGCCGAAGGGCATAACTTTGTAGCAATACAACCCCCGGTCTGTAATAAAAGACGTATGCTCTTCGTTTGGCCCGTACATCAGAATTTGATTATACCCCGAGTACGCGTCCATAAAACTTAACAGCTCGTGCCCCGAGGTGGCATCCACGAGTTGGTCAATTCTTGGTAGAGGGAAGCTGTCTTTAGGACAGGCCTTGTTGAGGTCGCTAAAGTCGACGCAGGTTCGCCACTTGCCATTAGGCTTCTTTACTAGAACCGGGTTGGCAACCCAGGTCGGGTAGAGTGCTTCTTGGATGGACTCGTTTCGAAAGAGGTTGTCCACCTCTGATTTCAAGGCGGCATATCGCTTCGGATCCATTGCCCTTCTTTTTGGGCGACCTGGCTTGGCTTCGCTGTCGATGTTTAACGCGTGGCAAATGATGTCCGGGCTGATCCTGACCATATATGCGTGTGACCAGGCGAACACATCGATATTTTCTTTCAGGAAGCTGATCAGCTCGGAGGCGAGCTGGGGGTTTAGACTGCTCCCAATCCTTAACACTCGGCTCGGTTCTTTTAGGTTGACCGATACTTCGGACAAATCCCCAAGCCCAGGCCGGAAGGGCTTTCTTTCCCGGTTCCCGAGGATCCATATTATCCTCTGCTGGGCCAGGCTGTGGCTCGATCCAGTTGATCGCCATAGCCTGTCGGGGAATACCTCGCGAAATGCCCTTCCCCTTACAAGCCATCTGCACCGCTTTTATGTAGCGCGAGATGCGCTTTGCGACCTACTCACTTCCCCTATCCCTATTGGGGTGGGGAACTTCATCTTGAGGTGGTATATGGAAGTGACTGCCTTGAAGCTTCTTAATAGAGGTCACCCTAGGATTCCATTGAAGGCAGATGGGCAATCCACGACCAAGAACTCAGTAACCTTAGTCACTTCGTCATAGTCACCCAGCGTGATCGGAAGTTGGATCGTTCCTTTGGGGATCAGGTGGTCCCCTATAAAGCCATAAAAAAGGGATCGGAGGAGGGCTTGGAGTCGCCTCGTCCCAAGTTCATTCTTTGTGATGCCAGGCAGGATGTTCACAGCGTTCCGTTGTCCACTAGCATTCTGCGGACGTTATGGTGCCCTATGAGGGGCGTGATCGGAAGGGCGTCGTCATGAGGATGATGCAAACAAGCTGCCTCATTCTCGTAGAAGGTGATCAGCTCCTCCTACGAGCCTTTTGTGGTCGTTGCGATGTGTTCATCACCCTGATTGGGTCGTGATGAGCTTCGCGAGCGTATCTTTCCTGCACACCTCGCGTGTTTCTCGTGAGGTGTGGTCCACCAAAGATTATGTTAACACTACTATACCCTCTGCGATCAGGACACTTTTTCCCTTGCTCCTCTTGGCTCTTCTCTTTACGGGAGCGGAGTCGTCAATATACTCCTTGAAGTGCCCTTTCTTGATGAGCTCTTCGATTGCTTATTTTAGAGCTCGGCACTCATCGGTATGATGCCCATTGTCCTGATGAAAGCGACAGTATTTTTTATTATTTCTGGCTATCGCAGGAGTTTTCATGGGTTCGGGCTCACCGAGTAGACTGGCTTTCTCGGATTTATCAAGAATGGCCGATACAGACACATTCAGTGGAGTATATTGGTTTCGGTCGCGATCGCGACGAGGAACATGAGCATAAGACTTTTTGTGCTCATAGTAGGTTTCTTCCCTTTTCGCTGATCGTCAGCGTCCCCTCTGCGATCAGCTCTTCTACTTTCACTCCGACCAGACATACTGCTTGAAGTACCGGGGTTGCGAGGGCGGAGTGTCGCCAATGAATTTTCTATTCAGAGGTACTTCTCCACAAGGTTATAGAATCTTGTGAGGGAAACATCGTCCTCAACCTGTAATTCTTTCCATAGGTCGGTTTGTGGACAAACTCCGACTATGATGAGAGTCTGAACAGACTCTTCGGGAGTATGAGCCACCTTGTTGAGTTCTCTGTGGAAACGGTCAATGTAGGACTGGAGGGATTCATCCCTTTCTTGCCTTATATTGCTGAGGTAGCTCAAAGGCATCGAAAACTTTCGAGTCGCTTGAAAAAGCCTTAGGAACGTCGTGCTCATCTGAGGCCACGAGCTGATTGATCCCGCTGGGAGCGACCTGAACCACTCTTTGGCATGGGAGGCCAACGTTACTACCAAACAACGACATTTTGCTAAATCTGAGACCTAGTGAAACTCCATCAGGTCATTAAATTCATATAGATGATCCTGTGGATCGAATTTCTATCAAACGCCTGCATGTCGGGCATCTTGAATCAACGCTGGCATGTAGGGCATCTTGAATGGGCGGGTAGTGGAGGCGGCTAACACGGGAGAGAAGGGGACTGTGCGACTGCCTACTCATTTTGTTGAGCTCTTAGTTTGTCTAGAGCTCGCTGCAGCTCCTCAATTTGCGGCAATGGAGCCGCATGGGGGTTGCTTTCACCCATGTGAGTTTGATTTTCGTGGTTACGATTGAGGAATGTCCGGAGGTCAGGTTCCTCTTTGCCTTGGCCGGCGGTTCTAGCCACTTTCGACACACGCTGGCTAGAGGCGTTTGATGGCGATAAAAGGTGCGGGGTATTTTCATGACCTTCGCGGTGGTAAGAATTGCCCCGCAAAGTGTGGGACCTTCTCGCACGGTGACGATCAAGATTCCTTTGCTGGCGATGATAAGAATCGCCCCGTCCAGCACTTTTATGGGTGTGTACTTACGACGTGGCATGGGACACGGGCTGCGTCTTTTCACCGAGTCTCAACGAGGCCCGGTATTCTGGGGCGCGATGTCGTGTTTGCTGGCCCTTTGAAGCCCGTGGGCTTGTTTTTTGCCACTTGCTTACCCTTTCGTCTATGCGCTGCAGTGCTCGCGGCACTGGCTATTTCCCGGGCCCTTTGCCGTGCTTTCGCGCGACCTACAGGCGTTTTTAGCAGTTGCACCACCGCGGCTGACTTAGATGGTGCGCCTTGATCCAAACGATCCAACCTTTGGTTGACCGTCTGGAGAGTATTGTCAAACCTCTCCAGGTAGCTTCTTATAGCGGGGTCAAGCTGTGAACTTGATGGGATATCTCCTGCAGCATTTTGCAGGGCTGAAGGTTTTTTGGAAGAAGTATCCCCCTGAACTTGGGGGAGCCCCTCAGCGCCTTGGTTGGTTTGCTCAGGTTCTGGTTGGCGGGCCATTTGTTGTTGTAAGACCGGTAAGTTGGAGATTCTCCTGATGAAGGATGAACACTAAATCAGGGCTCTCCTTCTAGCGCCAAACTGTTGATGTGTGATTTTTACACCAACAAAACGCACGTGGGTAACGTTGAATGGGCTCAAAGGACACACATGAATAAAAGGGAAAAGGGATAGTAAATGCAATGGGAACAACTTTTAAAGTGGTTCGGATGCTAAGGTAGCAAGTCCTACGTCCACTGATGCTTATATTGATTATAAGGGTCAAGTCGCCTTTAGCTGACCGACTTTACAATGATATTACAAGGTATCAAGTGCTAAGAATTCTAGGGAAAGAAAGAGATGTTAATTAAGTGTGAAATGTGCGAATCCCCTTTAATGAGAGAGGAACTCCCAATTTATAGTGGGATACATTGAGGCAATGATCACTAAATCTGTAAGTTGGTGGGATTATCCGTGCAAATCCTTCTTTATGTCACATTGCCCACCTTCCAGAGTGATTTGCGCGATTTAGAGCAGGGATTGGACACGTGGGATCACCACAGCTTTTGGCTGGCCTGACGCGCACCCACCATTCTGACGGAAGCAGGCTGCGGTTGTTCCAATGATCTGACTTTTGTGGGTTGAATGGACCTGACGTCAGCCCTTATATTTTTTAGGCATAACAAAATTCTTCCAATTAATTTTTCTGTTATCTTCTCCGTCCACTGATTTCTCTTTTGTTTTTGGTACTGAAGTTCACTTATTTCAGAAATGGAGTATGCAATAAACACCAATTTAGAAAATTTTCCTACACGAGACTGTTGAGTTGTTTGCCATCTATTTCCATCCAGTGGAGATAGAAGGCTTGGGAAAAAAAGGATTATGAGATGATAAATAACTTTAAATATCAATGTAAAGAGGTGGACGATTTTCAAGAGCATTTTTGTGCCAATGGTTTATGCTTGTGCAATAACTATGCAATCTTCGTGGAAATGCAATAGGCAGCGCATTGAATAGTGTGATCATTGGATTCTCACACACAAATAAGCCTTCAGCTACCCTTCTTTCACCATTCAACTCTTACAGTATTATCTACCTCATTCATAACCATCCTGCAACTTCCCAACTGATGTGCTGAAAAATATAAGCTCCAACTGCATCAATGATGTCCAAAAACTCATCTAACTCTTCCTCCGTCCCTTTGTATTTACTTCTCTGGCCATTATTCCTGTGAACCCTATCAAAGTTCTTACAACCACCTCTATTCGTGATGAGGATGAGGGAAATTAATTCAGGGAATGTGGTGGGTTTGAAGGGGAAATTTGTTGGATATGGTTCATACTTTGCATGGTCTTGAACCCTACATAGACGAGTCCAATTAGTAATTGAACGTGTTATTGTTTTACCAATATTTGGGCTTGGGTTGGGTTAGATTCGGACAGGCCCAAATGGGGTAGGGTTTTTCTATTATTTAATGTAATAGTGAGAAACATTGCAGGAAAATAAAGAGTGTGCTGCCGTCATTATTGATTGTAATTGCTGTAGTGTTTTAAAAACTTGATACAAAATCTCTATTTGAATGTTGGATGTAGTTCCTTAATCGGAACCAACCAGGGTAAATCAAGTGTCATATTTGTTTTTCTGTCTACTCTATTGCATGTGTTTGGCTGCTGTTTCAATGAAATTAAATCCCCATATTTTTTTTTATTTTTTTTATTATGGCAGAATCATTGATGTTAATAGTGTGCAGCTTGACTTCTACTAATCATGATGAAAATTTCTTGGGTTTTCATCAGAAGGCAGGAACGGGGAAACTTACTGGTGTACTTATCAAAAGTATAATACCTCCAAGTTTGGTTATGAAACAAAATTTCAGCCTACAAAGTTTATCCTAGAGGCCAAATTTGGCTTTCATGGGATTTAGGAGATCGGGATGCAATTGAGCGAATATAAGTTGCCCCTGTGTACTAACTCATTTGGTGTTCACTTCGTTGGATTGAGTCTGAGATAAGTTGCTTGAACATAGTAGGATGTTTTCCTTTCAGCAAGTTGAAAATAATAAATTTTTAAATTTTATTTAATAGATTCTAAATCATCTTTTAATCTGAATAAGAAGTGCTGTTTGATGTATGTACGAATGCACTTAAACCATATATCTATACACAATATTATTATATGATTAATGTAGGTATAATATCATTTTTTAACATTGGAAGTAGATATTCCTTGGAAACTCCTCCGAGAGCAATTTTTCCAATAGCTAGTTTATGTCTTCTTTGTTGAAAGTATTGGAATAAAATTGTACTTTTTAACATATTTTTCCTTCCAATTATATAATTTAGGATTTGTTTTTTTCTCCATCAGAAGACAAAAGAGTTACAAACCATCTAATCATATGTTAAAATCTTTATTACCGAATAAAATATTAATCAGTCAAGTTTAGTTCAGGTGCAATGATTTGGTCTTTCCGGATCAAACTTCATGTACCATAAAAGGAGTAATGCAAGGATATAATTGTAATTCTATTGGTTGCAGCTGCTATTCATTGTGATTATATATATATATATATATATTCCTTAAGCATTGTCTGTTTGACTGACACCTGGGTAAAAGCTCTAAAATTGTTGGATTTTGACATGTTAGATGATTGTTCAACATGTGATTGCATGTGATTGGTGATGATGTGATATATTTGGATGTGTACCGTTTTTTTGTTACATGTAGCTTAATGTAATTGGTGTTTGATACTTGTTAGTATTAATGACACATATTAATAACAATATGTTATTAAATAGTGGCATCCCAAAGGTCTACTTAAAACTTTCTTTATTTAAATAAGAAGATATATAGATTCATGTTTGACCCTTTATATATACTTAAATTCAAACGCTTCACATTGTCATTAAATATATCTATCTTTATTTATGTGATATGATACCATTCCACCATGACATCGTCGGTAAACTATTTCTGCATTATGTTACTTGGTCTCAACAATACGGTAAGCATATCTTTTCACAATGTTACTATCAAATCAATGAATTTTTCTTGCTATTGTCTATAAGGAAAAGAATCATGTATTAGAATGGAATCAAGCCGATGATGTTTCTATCAGAAATCGAGGCTGTCGAACCATTTGTTATTTGAATGATTAATTATTTTTATTCTCTCGAACAGTAAGCATCTCTTCTCAATCTTAATATCAAAATCAATTAATTTTTGTTGCTGTTGTTTTCAGGGAAAAGATTCATGTTTTAGAATGGAATCAAGGTGAGGATGTTTCTATTACAAACCGAGTAGATCAAAGAACTTCTGCTGAAATACAACATGAAAGTCAGAAAATCATGGTTGTTAGAACGAGGTTAAAAAAAATTTATTGTGTGAGGTTTGGTAATGGTGAATTGGTAGAGTGGGTGCCTCTAAGCCAATCATGTTGTTGTATGTTGACTCTCTGGATCATGGATATTCAATATATAAAAGGCATAGATTATATTATGCAAAACATATTTCATATGTATTTACTAATATATGCCTTTAAAGTGGTTGAATCGTGGCGAGAGAATCAAGCAATGACAAGTCTTGATTGTGAGATCCCTATGATCACTTCAGGTGGCCATTCTAGAAACGTTCGTAGCCGGAGTATTATCCTGACCTAGGGTACAGATAACACAGTAAGGCTATCATAGTGTTGAACAATCCACCGGAAGGTAGTGCCTGATCTCACATGTCAAGGTTGTTTGGTGACAACTTGGTGCGGCGTATGGGCGCTTGTAATTCACGAGTTCACCAGACTGACCCATTAGAGGATTCCATATAGATGGTAACACTAGTGTCCATGTAATACATCCTCTAACAGATGGTAGTGCATGTGGTCCTTAGACTTGAGATCACCAGAGCACCATGTGCACCTATTGGTGTAGTTTGACATTTACCAAAAGTAATCCTGATAAGGTTATCAATATGGGAGTGATTGACTACATCGAGAAGTACATCACGACTATGGTGGATCGACAAAGGATTCATCACTCCTGTGTATAGGAGATATTATCTCGATGAGATTCTGGTGAAGCACAACAACCTTAGAATCTGTGGCCACAATGGAATTGAGTTGGAGTTCGATTGGTCGATTGGTTTGATAACCGAATCTGAATAAGTCAAGATGGTTTATATTTGAAGCTGACATTACTTCTATGCTTCAAACTTTGATGAGATAATAGATGATAAAATGATTTGATTGCATGGTAACAATATTGTTGATAGATAGCGAATTACGGGCCCTGATGCCTTACTAGAGGCCAATCTTGGTCTGTGTGTAATGAGACGATTGATTGAGTGTTGATTGCGATATTACACACTACCGGCATGATAAGGAGCCTTCGAGTTACACATATAAAAGGCAAACTAAAGAAGAAATTATGTGAGGGGCATTTTCATCATTTATTGATGAAGGGGTATTTTGGTAAATCTTACGGAGCAATTAAATTTGCTGGAAAGGTTGTTGCCTAGATCCAATCCCGTATTGGTAAGATTGGTTAAAATATGTATATTGTCGTAGATATATTGTAAATAACTAAACTGTCAATACTATATATATATAGACACACACATAAGTGTATATATGATAAGTGCTTGAAAATACACTTATACTTAGTGGTTTATATGTATTGTTTGTGGGAAATTAGGATTAATTTGCATGAATTAACTTAATTGTTTCATAAATGCACTTTTCGGGATCACGGGTATTTTTGTTGTGTTTTTAGGGAATAAAGTTTAAAAATAATATTCGGATGAGTGATGATGTTGGCGAGAGAATTTGTGATGATTGGAAACAAACAGATCGAGAATCGGAGTTGAATTGAAGAAGTTATGGAGCTTTGAAGTAAAGAGGAAATTCTAGATTACGCTCCAGTTTGAGCATGTCTCAGTGTTTCGACAATAACTTGAGCTGTAGATATTGTATCAAGATGATTCTTGAACCCTTGGAAAGATAATTCAAAGGGATAAATTTCATATGTTTACCACATCATTAGATTCCATCGTTATCATGCTTAAAAATCACTATCTCTGGAGTGCTGAAGAATGATGCAAGGTTAGAAGCACAATTGGACCATGCCGCAGCACTGTGCTACAGCACAACAAGACCAGAACCAACCATGCCGCAGCACATTGCCACAGCAAACTTAGTTCAGAATCAACCATGCCACAGCATAGTGCCGGGGCACAGTCACAATAGCTGGAAATTTTTCTTCCGGTTTTTACTAGGAAAATAGTCCTAAACTAACTAGAATTAAGGAAAACAAAACCCTAACCCTTGTGAGATACAAATAGAAGTCTTTTAGCATTATTTTGGGGGAATTTTCTTTTAGAGAATCTTTGTAGAGAGCAAAAATACTCAATAATGTAAAGACTAAGAGAGATTGAAAGAGGCTTGGACTGAAGAATTGGGGAAGATCATCATCAACTCCATTGTTCTACCCAAGATTTCCTAAGTTTTTCTTATCTCTTGTTATTATTTTGTTATTCATTAATATGATTATGTTTTTATCCTTCTCCACGAGTAACTAATTCTTTTGTGATTGAGGGTGATTTCAAAGCCCTAGACATGTCTTGTGGTTAATAAAATCTGCATCTATTTATCTGTTGATCTCTCTTGGTTATGTGATTATTTCTCTGTGAATAGGGTTTAGATAGATTGTCTTAATTGTTTAAGTGCGCAATTAAATAGTTAGGATTAATTTATTAATGTCAATTTAGGTTGTTTAGTACGGAATCGCTTTATTAACCTAAAAAACTAGTGGTAAAGTGTATGCCTACATACATGGGGGATAATCACTCAAGATAACTAAACTGATCATATGAGTTTAGCCTTGATTCAGTAAGTCTCTCGCAACTTAATGTTTTTATTACTTTGAATCTAGAGATCGTATCCTAGGTTATCTAATAAACAAGGAATTGGGTTATGACCGTGTCTAATCCAACGACTCAGTAAGGAGAGATAGAACTTATCAACGTTTGGTATTTTTTGAGCTGATGTGATTAAGAGGGTAGAAAGTTAAAGAGTGCTTTTATTATATGTAATTCATGTTTAGTGGTGGCGAATAAACCTTCAATCTAGTTTCTCTTATTTATCTCTTTCGTGATTGTTTCCTTGTTTTACTTTGTTTAATTTTAGCTTGATAGTTTTTGTTGAGTTTTTATAATTCGTGACAAACCCCGTTTGAAGTAGATAATTAATTGAGTTCACAAATCCTCTGTGGGAAAGACCTTTACTTGCTCTTTGCTACTACAAGACTTTGCACGAGAATTTAGTAAGGTAAAATAAGGTGTTGTGTTTGCATGCATCAATATATGTTTTAAATATTATTAATGGATAAAAATAATAATGGGGAAATACCCGGGATGTGATTTTGTTCCAGAATCATGGACACTAATGAAATATTTAGTGGAAGGGTATTATTGTAAATACACCTTCAAGGGATTTTAGGGCAACCTTGAAAGGGCACTTTCCCTAAAATCAAATAACACTTTCTCATTTCTTTCTCTTGGCCGTGGAGAGCTTTTGGTTCATTGAGAGATTTTTCTCTCAACCCAAATCTCACATCTTCTTTAGTCCTCACAATCAAGATCTAGTAAAATCTCTTGTGTTGATTCTTGCCTTTGTGTGGATACTAATGGTTCGATCCTATAATTGGATCGTGAGCATTTTTCGTTCGGATCCTGAAAAAATGGTAGAGCCTCCAAACGGGGTTATGGTTTTGATTCTTTCATGGGTCTTGTTTTTTTTATAGTATATGAACATCATCATGCTCATATTTGTGTTTTGGGCCTTAATAGTGTTTAATCGATAAATTTTTGTTTTCAACTACGTCGTTCTTTGATCCATTAAAACACTAACATGAACAACAAGGATTGGTACCTTAAAACCGATTTCAACTGCAGCTATGAGAAAGGAAAGAAAATATTCCACTTGTTAACAATTCTGCAAAAAAGTGTGATAAAGTTAGCCGCCACCTATGCTTTCCACGAAGTAGACATGTTTTTTTCACGCTATATTAATTTTCGTATTTAGTTTTGATATTATTGGTTGTTTCCTTTTTTGTTGATAGTGTTGTATTGTACATATATCATGAAAAAGAGGGTTTTATTTTTGTGTTTACTTTGTGTAATAGCCACTACTACTCAAAAGCTTATAATGAAATACATAAAAATAACATAAAGAAATTGGGCCCAAAATTTTCTTTTATTAAATATATACATATATTCTTTTACAAACATATACATTTTTACACAAAATGTATAACATATACAAAAGTCATCAAAAACATAAGGGACAGTGTAACCGCTTCTTCTCGAACGCCGACATCCATCCAACAGTGTCCTCACCTAGGTCCTGCAAAACATAGGAAAACAACGGGGTGAGCACTAAAATAATGCTCAGTAAGTAAATCTTCTACTCATGCTATCCCCGTAACTCTCTCTCTAATTCTTTCCTTACAACTCCTCATTCAATTTCTCTTTGGGTACTTCTCTATTTTTCTCTTTCTCTTTCCCTTAGAACTCTTTTCTCATAACTCTTTCATAAATCATGACCCCATCTTACCGGGGGCACGGCCGGGACTCACTCCCACTCTACGTGACCTCTACTCATTCTAGCCGATCGGACTCGGTTATGCATGGATTCGGAACCCTTGGCCATGTGAGTGTATAATCTCTCTCTCTCGGGTACTCGGGTATAGCCCTCATCCGCATGTACTCTCACAAACTACACCACTTCTCTATCTGATACTCATGCCGTTCTCTCAATGCGGCGTACATGCGGGAATACTCTACCCATTACTCACGGGTTCCCCATCGCACAACCTACTCTATTCTCTTAACTCTTAAGGAACTTATACTCAAATTCTCTACGAAATCTCAAGCTACTTCTCAAGTGTATAAACAAAGGTGTAGAGCTAGCTCATGCTCCCTAATGCACTAATGAAATGCCAACTACAAGATTTCCCCAAAACAGTCATTCTGCACAGGTCACACTAAAACGGCCATAACTTGCGTTATACACCTCAGATTACTACGGTTTTAGTCTCGTTTTAAAGCTTAGAAACAGGGCTACAACTTTGATGTTTTGGTCTCAGCCCAATTCAAACCGTAAGATGTCCAAAAATTACTTAGAAAGTTACGGCAGTGACAGGGCAGATTTCTCCTAGGCATTTCATCAAGCAACTCATGTGCATATAAACACTCTACTAAAATTAATACTATACTTCATTCTCTAGCCATCCAAATTGGGGAAAAACTCCCTCTAACAACCATAATTCCCTGTCAAGAAAAGCACTCCCAAAAAGCTTCACACAACATCTCACAAACTTCATCTCAATTTCCATTCTCAATACACATTAAAACACTTCTCATACATGGAATCTATCCAACAACTACAAAAGTAGCTACTCATCTCAATTCAATTTTCTCATTAATCATACTACATACTCATCATGCATACATCTCTACACAAAAAACTTGTTTAAAACTCAAGTTGGTTGGATTTACTTACCTTGTCCAAAGATGACTTCTTTAGCACTTTTCCTTCCCTTTGTGGTCTTGTCTCTTCTCTACAACTCAAAACAACCACAAGGACAGCAGCAACCAAATAAGACTTCACTATAATTATAAGAAAATTCACATCAAAAGCATGAATCCTTACCTTAGGAAGCTTTAGATGAAATCTCTACTCAAAAACCCTCTTAAAACCCTTAGGAATCTTGGAAGATTGGATGGAGAAATTGAGAGAGCTTAGGCAAATGGAAGAGGTGGTGGAATGAAGAAATAAAGAGTTTCTCTACACTTAACCCTTTTTTAGTTCATATTATAAGCATCCTTTTCCCATTTTGCCCTTGCCCTTCCTTGGAAATTCCAACTATATCCTTTAATTCTTTTCAAATACACTCCCATCCAAACACAATCTCTACTAAATTTCCTTTCATTTTACTCCCCACTTTTCCTACTAATTAGGGGTAGAATGGTCATTGTGCCCCAAAAGAAGAATTCTCTAGAAAACTCAAGAAACTTTGTATTAGGCTCCTCGCCGCGGCGAAGCAATTTCCGTCGCCTCGGCGAAACAGGGCAGAACCTACCCGTGGGTGCAACTCCTCCTCCTCGCCGCGGCGAAGATTGGATTTCCAACTTCACCAAAACTCAACCAATTTCAAGGCAACAATTCAACCAACTCAACGTACAAACTCAATTGAAGCTGAAACAGTAAACTTTTAAATAATACAGCAAATCTTAAATACGTACCTCAAGTGAGATATTACACTTTGTAAGATTCCAGTTTTTACTGTAAGCTTCATTATTGATTCTCTCCATTTGTTTCACTAAAATCAATTGATTTTTATGTAAGTGCTATTCCCCATTCTGTTTGGTTATTACATGGTTATGATGTAACCATTTAAATAAGTTAATAATCATTGAGGTAAATATAGTTGGTCTCAACAATACGATAAGCATATCTCTTCACAATGTTAATATCAAAATCAATAAATTTTGGTTGCTGTTGTTTATAAGGAAAAGATTCATGTATTGGAATGGAATCAAGTTGATAATGTTTCTATTAGGAATCGAGTCCGCCGAACCATTTGTTATTTGAGTGATTAATTGTTTTTGTTCTACCGAATGGTAAGCATATCTCTTCACAATCTTAATATCAAAATCAAATAATTTTTGTTGCTATTGTTTTTAGGGAAAATATTCATGTATTGGAATGGAATCAAGGTGAGGATGTTTCTATCACACACAGAATAGATCAAAGAAATTTTGCTGAAGTACAGCATGAAAGCCAAAAAACCATGGTTGCTAGAATGAGGATCAAAACATTTTATTGTGCGAGGTTTGGTAATGGTGAATGGTGAGGATTGGTACCACAAAATCGATTTTAACTGCAATTATGAGAAAGGAAAACAAATATTCACCTATTAACAGTTTTGCAACAAAAGTGTGCAAAAGTTAGTTGCCACTTATTCTTTTCCATGAAGCAGATATGTTTTTTCATGCTATATTAATTTTCATATTTATTAGTTTTGATGGTATTGGTCGTTTTCCTTTTTGTTGATCGTGTTGTATTGTACATATATCATGATAAAGAGGTTTTTATTTCTGTGTTTACTTTGTGAGATTCTAATTTCTCATGATCACATCTATGGAAGAGATGAAGGAACCAAGAGTTGTCATTCCAAATTATCAATTCAATTTGCTGGTCTTCATGATCTTCAAAATAGGCCAAATGACACAACTTTATTGTTAGGTATAGTTAGTTTGACTTATCCATATTCTAAATGTATGAAAAATAGCTTGATATAACAAATGTAATCAATGATATACAGATGTCATTGGAATTTTGAATGCAATAGGAGAAATAGAAGAAATGAAATCAACAAAAAGTAAAAAAAGAGACATCAGATTATAGATTGAACAATAAGTTCCTCTACCAATATCATTACATCGGAATCCTACATTATACAAGAATATTGTAGGAGCTCTCCAATACTTGACTCTTACAAGACCAGATATTTGCTACATTATGAACAAAGTCAACCAACTTTTGCAAGCTCCAACAGGCCTATAGTGGCAGGCATGTAAAAGGGTTCTTAGGTATATTAAAGGTACCTTAAATCATGGATTGTTATTTCAACTAGCAAGCTCTTTGCAAGTTGAATGTTATGTTGATGCAGATTGGGGAGGTAGTCTACAAGACAGAAGATCAACAAGTGGTTTTTGTGTTTATTTAGGACCAAATTTGATTTAATGGAGCTCCAGGAAATAGGAAGTTGCTGCAGTTTCTTCCACTGAAGCAGAATATAGGGCATTAGTTCATGCAGCTACTGAGATTGCTTGGATGTATCGTATTTTCACAGAACTTGAGCTTAAATTTGCATCCACACCTCTCATTTGGTGTGATAATGTTAGTGCAGGAGCTCTGGCAGCCAATCCAATGTTTCATGCTTGAACAAAATACATTGAAATTGATGCTCACTACATCAGAGAATAAGTGTTAGCCAAAAGAATTGCAATTCAATATGTCCCTTCCAAGTTGCAAATTGTTGATCTGCCCACAAAAGCTTTGTCTATTACTCAATTTGATGATTTAAGAAAGAAATTGAAAATGATATCTTTTGAGAGTTGTGAATCAGAAGCAATTGTTGATTGATGTTGAGTTGAAAAGTTTTGAACTCTTGAGAATCTTGGAGTGTTGCTGATTATTAAGTTGAAAAAGCTCAGTTAATTTCTTGGTTTGGAGCTATTGAAGCTGAAAATCTTAGTTATGGCTTTGTTGTGATTTGGAGTATGCTGTTGAAGCTGAAAAGCTTAGTTGAATGAGCTACAAATAATGTTAAGCTACTAGTGCTTGTTAATTTCTTTGTTTTGAGCTATTAAGCTGAAAATCTTAGTTATGGCTTTGTTATGATTTGGAGTATGCTGTTGAAGCTGAAAAGCTCAGTTGAATGAGCTGCAAATAGTGTTAAGCTACTGATGCTTGAACTGTAATTCAATTCTTTAGGTTCTTTAGGAAAATTGAACACATTTGCTGGGAATTGTTTTTTTAATTCTGGAAAAGTTAGTGTAATTCATAGTAGTATTGAAAGGTGTATTAGTGTGATGAAAGTCTTGCGGAGTTAACAAAGAATAGTGATCAAAGGTAGTTCGTTTTGAGAATGCATATTGGTATTATGAAGTCTTGTAGAGTTAACAGAGAATGGTGATTAGAGGTAGTTCCTTTTGAGAAGGCATATTGGTATTATGAAGCCTTGCAGAGTTAACAGAGAATGGTGATCAGAGGTAGTTCCTTTTGAGAAGGCATATTGGTATTATGGAGTCTTGCAGAGTTAACAGAGAATGGTAATCAGAGGTAGTTCCTTTTGAGAAGGCATATTGGCCAGAGTCAATAGAGATTGTCAACCAGAATGAAGCTACAAGTGTTAGAAATCAATCTACCCAACGCAGGGGAAAAACAAAGATCAAAAGGATGAATCAATTCCTTTTATGCCAAGATCCGAGTATCGATTATATAGTTTACATGTTTAATCAAAATTCTGCAATTAAAAATAATAACAATCCATTCAAGGATCAAAGATCTTACGCACATTTGAAGGCTCCTTAAAATGTCTCTGAATTTTTCTTCGCTACCAATTCAACGTAGAACCGCACGAACAGTGATTCACACGAAGATAATCCGAAGAACTAACCCTTGTTTTGCTAGAACAAAAGGGTGGCTTTAAGAATCAAGTCAGATCAAAGAAAAACTTTGATTCACACAAAGGGAAACATGAGAGAGTGAGAGTAAAGGAGTGGCTGCCTTTTTTTATTCAATAATGATTGAATGAATATTTTTAACTCAACTTGCACTTATATAGTGCTAGAGTTAAAACCCCATTCTTTCATGGAATAGGCATGGGCTCCAACCCTAATCCACCCTTGTATCCAAACACCCTTGTTATGGTATTTTATATTTAATTAATTATTATTATAATTAAAATCAATTAATATATTTATAAAATATATTAACATTTAATTAATAATAATAATTCATTTAAATATATGTATACATATATTTAAATATAATCTCACTAATTTAATTTTAACATTAAATTAAATACAAGTAACAACCTCAGCAAATATAATTGCACTGTGAGATTACCAAAATACCATTTTATCCTAAAAGACAAAAATACCCCTTGAATAGAACGATTCTTAAATTATCTTATAAGTGTATGACCTGTAGGCTTCTCATTTTGTTGGTAGTGAGTAGTATAGCGATTAACACCAATTAATAGTTTCACTATACACAGACTAAGATTAGCCCATAGCAAGACATCATGGCCACCCGATAGATTCGGATTCAGCGAAATACCTACATATCAATAATATGGTTACCATGCAATCAAATCATTTCATCATCTGTTATCTCATCGAGATTGAGGTATAGAAATAGTGTCAACCTCAGTTACTCTTGATATCTTTGTATTCAGTTACTAGACCAATGACTGGATAAATAAATTGGATTGAACAACAACTCAATCCCATTGTGGCCATAGATTTAGTGTCATTGCCATTTACTAAATTGCACAATGAGGTAACTTCTCCCGTACTCGGGAGTGATGGATCATTTGTTGATCCACCATAGTCTTGATATACTCCTCGATGCCGTCAATCATTACCATATTGACAGTTCTGAATAGAACTACGTTGGGCTAGTGTCAAACTACACCAATCGTTAGAGGATTTATTTCATAGACACTAGGGTTACCATCTATATGGAATCTTGTGGTGGGTCAGTTCAGCGAACTTGCTTACAGCAAGCACCTATGTGTTGCACCAGGCTGTCGACAAACAATCTTGACAAGTAAGATCAGTCACTACCTTTTGAAAGGGTCGTTCAACACTATGATAGCCTTACCGTATTATCTGTGTCCTTGGTCTGAATAATATCGGGGCTACGAACATTTCTACAATGGCCAACATATGTGATCATAGGGTTTTCACTATCAAAATTTGAAACACTTGATATCCTCGCCACGGTTCTACCATCCTAAAGAAATATCAATGTAGATCAATATGATTTACATGATATAGAATAAAATAACTTTTATTGATTAATGAACATTATTACAAAGAGTCAATTTTATAATAATTGATCGGCTCTAGGGCACCTACTCTAACAACAAGACGCTGCCATTTTCTATGTAATGAAAAAGTAGTTACTGTAGCATTTTTATATAAATGTGGAACTGAATCCACATTTTTATTCAATTAAGAATTAATGAATAGAGTTCAGTGATTCATCAAAATACTCTCTCTTTTTTGTTTTCATGCCTTGTTCTTCAACATTTACAATGTGATCATAGGATTCTTACAATCAAGATTTAAAGCACTTGATACGCTTGTCACGATTCTATCATTCTAAGGACATATATTATAATATATCCGAAATACAATTTACATAGTATAGTTAGAGATAATATAGTCAAATTGCCTTTTATTAATATCAACAAGTTTCTACAAGTAGTCAAATACTACAATTTGATTGGCTTTAGGACACTTACCCTAACAGTTTCATGGTGGGATGAAGGATTTTCCCATTTTTTGGTAGAAGCGTGAACGGCCTACGGAACGGTGCCATTCATGGTAGAACGACTTACCTGGGAAATGGAACGGGTGTTCCTAACCTTCAAACGGGCACTACAGGATTTACATGTAGGGGTATAATTGATAGTTTTCAAAGTACAAAATGGGGTCCTAAGTGAAAGAACATAAATTATGTGAATTGTTTTAAAAGAAAGACGAATAAATGAGTCATATTGTAACGAAAATGTTGTGGTGTTAAGGGCTCTCTAGAATAATGTGAAAATTGAAAGGGCAAAATGATATTTGCCAAGTGCTCACTAAACACTTGGTGGGAGTCAGCTGGAAGAAGAAAAAGAGAAGAGAAAAGGAGAGAAAAGGAGAAAGAAAAGAGAAAAGGAAGAAGGAAAAGGAAGGAAAAAATGTAAACCAATCGGAAAACTGTTAGGAAAGTGAATTTTGACATCTATTCTTTGTGGGTAAAGTATTAATTTGTGTGATTTCTCATCCTTTCCCCTCATTTCTTCTACTTTAGGTTTTTAGCTAATTTCTTCATAAATTGGCTCAAATAGGAGAAGGAGAACACGATTTTCGAGGGGGATTTTGCTACTTGGGTTGAGCTTCACAAGTTGTGAGCGGAAAAATCTAAAACCCTAGCTTTTATTTCCAATAAAAGTTATTTTAATTGTTCAATCAAGCATGATTATGCTTTCTTTGCTTTAATTTTTTAATTTCTCTATAGAAATGCGTTTGATGCAAATATTTGTTGGAAATTATTGATTGACATGAGAAAGATCGAATTTTTGATGTGTTGTGAGCAAGATTGGATGATGATGCAAAAATTGGGTTAAATTGTCATTATGAAATCATGTGAAGAGGCAACTTAACATAGTATCAGAGTCAAATATCTAAAGTTTAAATCCTCACATTGTAATTGGATAAAAGAAAATGAAAAAAATCCAAATTTCATGTGAAGTGGCCTATTAGACTAACATATGTTGAACCTTAATCTACTAACCTAAACTTTTAGGTAAGATGATAACTTAATATCGATACTCACTTTGCATGTAAGTTTAGTCTCAAATTTCATAAAGACCATTAATGTTGTCTCCATGCCACAACAAGTTTTTATGAATCTGAAATTTTTTCAAAGTAACTTCTTTTTCGTTTATATTGTCGAGTAACATTATACTGATAAACCATTTTTACTAACTTTCTCTCACAAACGTGATGTGTCAGCTCACAATGGATCCCGTCTGACCAAATGGGAATTGACCAATTACGAACTACCATATCATGTTTGATGAGAGAAAGTTGTGAGAAGTGTTTGTTAACCTGTCTTTATTCTATTTTGTCTTGTTTATACTTGATCATCAATGAAGGATGAATAATGTTTGCCCGGTACAAGTTGCAAATCTAATTTTCCAACTCACTAAAGACCTGTGTACAGCTAAGCCCTACCTATTTGTAAAAACAAAGAATCTTCCCATCTTTCTTTTTAATCCGATCTTGGTTTTCCAACGACTTGAGTTGTTGATCGAATACATCGCATAGCATTTTTTCTTCGCATTAATCAGTTAGAGACCTAGTTTATTTATTGTTGATCTTAACTTAGTCTTTCATTAATCAGTTAAATGGGAGTTATGTAAGCCGAGGAGGAGGCACGTAACCACATTTGTGGTGGTAATCTTTTTCTAATTAATCTTTTTTTATTCCGTAAACCCTATTCACTAGCGTTTATATTGATTAAGTATATAGTCTTTGTAAATTATACAGTAAACCCTGTTTATTTACGTTGACTTCACATGAATCTTGTTTTTAATCGTTCAATTAGCAATTTTAAAATAGAAAATGCGTGCATAAACCTCGGAGAAAACATGTGACCTCATATGTATATAGGCCAGATGGAATTAACTTAACTATATGTGTACAACAACCGAGAGGACTATTTGCTGTATACTTGCGAACTACCAGAAGGAAGATGGTGTTGAAATACCGGAAGCCTTACAACAATTCGTGGAATATTAGAAATAAGAAAAAATTAATTCAAAATAGAAGCTTCAATTAAATACGGAATTACACTAAATCGTGTCAATGGTTAAGGTCTTTCCTTTTTATCCCGGCCTTGAATTAATTTGTAATCTATTTGCCTTGTTTGTGTTGCATTTAACAATATATTTCAAATTAAAAATATTTTTTCTTGTAAATTATCCTCACACGATTTTACCGTACGTTATCTTAATAATACAATTTTACGTGCTTGGATGATCAAACAAAAAACTAATGATAAATAAGGTTGTTTTGAGAGGACTCGAGACCTCTGATACAAAACACTGATACTTTCTCCAAGAATTGATTGACTCCCTTTTATTTCCAAAAGCAAGGGTACATAATTATTTACGAAAGATAAATTAAATAATAAGGAACATAAATTAAACCAACTTTCTATAGAGTTTGCCATGCAGGGAAACCATGCTTCCAATTCATACTTGGCAGCCCCATCATTTGAAGCACCAGAAGCAATTCAAACAATTCAACCATTTGTTTCCCAAATGACAAGGAAGAAGGAAGGAAGACGAAGTGAGGCATAAAATGTAAAGACTGCTGTAGAATCAGTATCCAGCCTGTAAAAATTCCAACCCCGGTATCAAACTAAATATGGTTAGCGTATATGGTTCTTATCATAAAGAGGTTTGAATTGAATTTACATATTTACTAATTAATTACCCATCATCTACTTGTACTGAAGTTTTGCATTTGAAGAGTGCATCTCCAAAGGACTCTTTATATGACTAAAACTCTTTATTATAAAGAGTCTATCCATACAAACAACAGTCCAACATACTTTTTATCTTTTAAATATAAATTAGAGAGTGAGTTTGATTCTCCACATTTAAAGAGTTAAATTTCACTCATTATCATAATTTTAATTAACAAACTACAAGTTCCTATGTATTTTATTTATTAATTCCCTCTTCTATTAAGTCTCTTTCTTAAAAATAAAAAGTATCTTTATTAAATTTATAAAGTCTATTGGATTTAAATTGAATTTATAGAGTCTCTTTCTTAGCATATATGATTCTTATCATAAAGAGGTTTGAATTGAATTTATATATTTACTAATTAATTACCCATCATCTACTTGTACTGAAGTTTTGCATTTGAAGCTTACCATTCTATTAATACAAGTTCAAGTTTGCTATATGCTTTTCACGGGTACTATAATATATTCAAAGCATTTGCAATTTCCTTTGTCTCAAACTAAACTATCATTGTTAAATAAATCATCTCAGAAGAAAACTATTCTCTGATTAAACTGAACAGCGCTCTGTTATGACCATATACATTGCCACATTGATCTCACTGTCTGCAACAGTGCTACAAAATTACAGAACAAAATTCAAGAATTTGAAAGAACTTTAGCCATGGCAATGGGATAACGAAATAGGGAGTGCTAGCTAGTTCTGTGGTTCCATTCAATCAATTCCTGAATGAAATCTAAACAAACTAGAATTTTGGAAGAGACATATTATAAAACAAAACTACAGTTTGTAAAAGAATTTTAGATTGAAAGCATTTATCTAGTAAAAGGATGGAATCTTTAAACATGACAATAAGTTAGATGTGAATTTTTTTAATTTTTTCAAAATATAATATCTATAACCTATAATTTTATCGACCTTTTTTTTTTTTTTTTGTTTAATTAGCATAAATCTTTGCAAATCAATCGGTGGGAGTTTGAGTCAATTGCAAGGCATCTTTTAATCTCGGCCTTGGAGTAATTATTATCTATATTCCTTATTCGTGCTGCATGCAAGTTGCAACAATATATTACAAATTAGAAATATTTATTCCTGTAAAATATCCTCACACGATTTTACACTTACTGAACAAATTTTGTTGAGTAAATTTTGTGGTTAAACATATTTAATTATGTAAACCAATCATGCCAATTGATATTTCCCTTGGTCAGGCTTTTATAAAATCAAAGGGGCAGCCAAAGGCTAGTACTTAAGTGTTATGAGTGATGTCATACTACAAGAGGATCACGATTGGTATATTACATTATTCTTTGTGATATGATGTGTTTCATCCTTGATTAATAATTTGAATAATTCATTTATTCGTTTCTACAAACCATAAAGAATTGCGGAAATACTTCAACTTAATTCAACAATGAAGAAATTAAGCGTTTGATGGACTCAACTGCAGAAGATTTTAAGTTGGTTTATACAAAAGCATCTGAGTTTTCTTTACTCATTTTGCATCATAATTTCCATTTGCCAAATGCCAACAAAAGCATTGGTTAAATAAGAGTTATCTAAGCTGAGATAGAACTAAGCACTAGATGTGTATATAAGCGCGGACTCTATCTAATTAATCATATATTCGGTAAACCCACTTCATTAGCATTTACATTAATTAAGTATATAGCCATTGTATATTATACATTAAATTCCAGTTCCTTTACATTGACTTTGATCGAGTCTTTTCTTTGATCGTTCAATTGGCATTATATATATATATATATATATATATATATATATATATATATATATATATATATATATATATATATATATATATATATATATGTGTGTGTGTGTGTGTGTGTGTGTGTGTGTGTGTGTGTGCTGTGACCTGTGACAATACTGCAGAGGAGGATCTTGGGAAACTGCTACTCTCAACCACACAATCCCTTCTTAGTTTCCGGCCAAAATATTCAGATTCAAATTGATGCACTTTTTCACTACTTGTTTATTTATTTATTTAAAAATGGTTCATTACTTATTCATGATAATATATTTATTAATTGGGTTGCTAGAACACTCAAGAAATGAACATCTTTTAGGAACGTTCATTTTATCTACAATAATTCCTATGCAAAAGGTTTTCAATGAAATATACCATGTTGCCTATGTCTAAAAGATTTATATTATACATATCTTAATCCCACTTAATTTTTGTTTATTTTATCTGTAGGTTTAATAAATCGTTGGATTACCATAACACTATACTTCTTGTTGTTCGCTGATATTTAAAACTTACAACTTAGTTTCAATTTACTTTTACAGAATAATAACTTATATAAACTTATACACATTACTATATTTATATAAAATCAGATTTCTATCTTCTAAACTTAATTAAAATAAATTAAAGATATTTATATTAAACTTCATCTGATTCTATTCTACTCAGTAATGTATAAGAAACCATAAATTACTTTACTTCCCAAAGTAAATAAAGTATTCTTCTTTCGGGAAAAAGTGTATTTTTATTTTCGTTAAACTTAATTTATTATATGTATCGGTCAACCTCAGAAATCAACTTTTTGGATCCAGGGACGTAGCTAGATTTTTAATCAATGGGGTCAAAATATTAACTATAAACGGAAGCCCCAAATTTTATAATTTGGCTTTTCAAACAATTTTTAATAACCTAATAAAATTCAACTTATAAACTCATGAAAATTCATCCCCAATATCTACAATTTAGGGTTTCTTCAATTATTTAAACTCATTCAAAATTAACTCAATAGCTAACAAAAATATATCAAATCCAACTTAAAAAAACAACTAATTAACTCATACATGAACATAAAAAAAATATTAAATTAAAACACACATCAGAATTTAGGAATTTAATCTTCCAATTTCAAACCTATTTATTATACTCAATAAAAACTCAAAGAAAATATTTTTTAACCAAAAAAAAAAAAAAGCATTATCTTACTTTGTTACCTTCAAAAGAGTAGTTTTTCTTGAGTAATCAAACCAAAGGAAGAATAAAGTATGAAAGAAAATTGGAGGGAAAGAAGAAGAGAGAAAAGATGAAAAATTATTAATTAATACAATTTTTTTGGGTCAATATAAACTTAAGTGAGATTAAAATTGTTAAAACTATAATTTTTTTTTTTTTTTTTTTCAAAGTTTGAGTAGGTTGAATTGAACCCATATTTTATATATTAGCTCGTCCCTGTTTGGATCCGCCTCCTAAATGAAGACTCTTAGAAAAGGTTTAAGTGGAAAAAAAAAAAAAAAAAAAGAAACATGGAAGCATTACAATGGCGGAACCAGCGTTGGCCTAAGGTGGGCCAATTCCCTCCCTAAAACTAATTAAAAAAAAAAAAGGGCAACGTTTACAAATGTGCAATTATATTGTAATCAATTTAAATATAGTTTCTAAATTATTAATCCAATAATCAAACCCAAAAACAAAATAAATGGAATACTTAGATTATAAATAAATAAGACTCATGTTATACAAATTTAATTAAACTCATTATGTGTAAAAAAAATTTATAAAGCTCATATTTTTATCTAAGCTTATATTCTGGTTTAATGTAGGAAAATTTTCATATTACCATAAAACCATCTAACAATTGGTTTGTTTAATTTAGTTTACTTTTAGAAATTTAGTATTTTTGTGATTTCATTATGTTAGCATGATTTCTTTTATTTGTTGTGTTTAACAGTACTGACAATGATCACTTTTACAACATCAAATTTTGTTGAGAATAATTGTTATCGTATTGAATAGAATTATTAAAATTTCAATATGTTAAATATGGAAGCCTGAAACAGCGTCGTTTAAGTAACACTAATACGGCGTCGTTTTAGGCATATTAACTTGGGCGAATTCAAACCACAGGATGTGTTTCAGATTGAACGGCCAGGATCATTCACAGAGTCAAACCATATATAAGCGTATGTTCATTCAGTTTTGAGAGAGAGAGAAACATACAGTGGCTAGGGTTATTTGAGTCGGTTCTTTTCTCTGTGTTAAGGTTGAGATTCTACATTCCAGATTGTGAGTATCAATCGAGTGATTAGGGGCTTTAATCATTTAGGTGAGAGTGTTGTCCTCTCGGGTTTGGGATATTCAGAAGGTATCTTGTAAGGCTGATTGCTGTTGTAAACGGGTAGATCTGGTGAGTGTTGAATCTGTGTAATCTTGACTGTTTTCTGGTAATCGAAGTGCAGCGAGCTCATACCGTTCTTGAGCTCAACGTGGATGTAGCTTATCCATAAAAGGATAAGTGAACCACGGTAAATCGTGGCTTGTTTTGTGTGTTTGATTTTTGTGGTATTCTTTTGTTTCTTGGTTTGATTGTGTTGCGTTGATAGATCAGATTTTGGTATTAAAGTATAACAGTGGTATCAGAGCCATTTTCTTGAAAGTGAAGTTCGTGTTCTGCAAAATTAGGGTTTCTTAAATTAGGGTTCCTTTCGAAAAATTGGGGTTTTTTCTTGAGAGTCTCAAATTAAGTCCTAGAGTCAATCTTGATCGAGTGTGAGGGTATATCGACTGGAAGACCAGTGACCGCCTTAAAAACTGTATAGCGGTAATTGGCAACGTCTGGTGTAACAACACCTCGTATGCCTCAGACTCACCTTCTTTGTCATTGTTTCGGTATAAAACGTTCTCTTACGAAATTAGGGTTTTGTGAATTTGGGAATTTTTTGTTAAAGGAACAGAAATTAGGGTTTCACAAAATTAGGGTTTCAGAAATTGGGGGCTTGTGGATTGTTTACTTCTTTGAGTCTAGAATTGATTCTAGAGAGTCAAAATCTTGATAACGTGTAAGGGTATATCGGCTGGAAAACCAGCGACCGCCTTAAAAACTGCATAGCAGTAATTGGCAACCTCTGGTGTAACAACGCCAAGTACGCCTTAGACTTTCTTTTCTTTGTGTTTCTTTCTTTGTCATTACAGGAAAATGAGCACCACCCGAATGGAGATCTCCCAATATGATGGGAAGATCGACTTCGGGAGTTGGAAAAAGAAAATGAAGGCTCTTCTCTCACATAACAAAGTTGCAATTGCACTGGAAAATGATCCCAAGAAATGGTCAGAGGAGAAACTAGAAAAGAAGGAAGAGATTGATGAAGAAGCTTATAACCTGATCGTGATGAATCTTTCTGACAGTGTTCTTCGGAAGGTAGATGGATTCGAAACTCCTCTTGGTTTATGGGGTAAATTAGAATCCCTATATGCTTTACAGTCTGCACCGAATTTGGCTTTCTTAAAGGGAGCCTTATTCTCTTATAAGATGGATAATTCGAAGTCCATAGAGGAAAACCTAGATGAATTCCTTAAGATGAATTTAATCTTAAAGGGCACAGACCAAGAACTAGGACAAACTAGTCTTGCCATGATATTATTAAATTCCCTAACTGAAGACTACCAAGTAGTCAAGAATGCCCTTCAGTACTCCGGTACTGTACCCAGTGTTGATTTGATAGTTGCGGGTCTTAAGGCTAGAGAATTAGAGCTTAAAACCCTTAAGAGAAATAATAGCACTCTGTTTGTGAAGGGTAGAATAGAACCTGCTCAGTCTAGTAAAGGGTTTCAATCAAGTCAGAGGGGCAAGAACAAGAAGAAATGGAAGGGGAACAACAAAGCAAAAACAGAAACTAGGAAATGTTACCACTACAATAAGACAAGTCACCTGAAGAAAAACTGCTTTGAGTGGAAGAAAAAGCAGAAACTAGGTAACACAGAAAGCAACCTAGCCACCACTAGTAACCAAATGGATGAACCAGAAGTCCTAACAGTGTCAATATCTGACACTGCAAAGGAATGGGTGTTAGATTTTGGACGTATCCTTCCATATGAGCCCCAATAGGAGTTGGTTCCAAGACTTTGAGGAGTCTGATCATGAGACTATGTACATGGGGAACAACCAAGCCTGTAGGGTTAAGGGGATTGGCTGCATTACCCTTAGGCTAAATGGAGGAAAACTAATAAGGCTGCCCAAAGTCAGATATATACCTGACTTAAAGAGAAACCTCATATCATTAGGCACCCTAAATGAAGCGGGCTGCTGCTATAAGGCTAACAGTGGGTGGTTGAATGTATATAAAAATGAGAATCTGGTGTTGATAGGAGAAAAGAAAAATGGGCTATATGTGCTTTGTGGTAGTTTTTATTCGACTGCAACAGCACAACACTTGGGTCTCAAAAGTTATCAGTAACTGAAAAGTGGCACTTGAGATTAGGCCATATGAGTCAGAAGGGAATGGATGTACTGAACAGACTAGGACAATTTGGGAAAGACACTGTTACAAGCATAGAGTTCTGTGAAAGTTGTGTACTTGGTAAACAGCACAGAAATAGTTTTCCTAAGGGAGTTCACCTAGCAAACAACTGTTTGGATTACCTACATTCTGATTTATGGGGGCCAGAAAAGGTTAAATCTCATGGAGGAAACAGCTATTTCCTCTCTATAGTAGATGACTACAGCAGGAAGGTCTGGGTTTTCTTACTTAGGTCAAAAGACCAAGCCCTAGCAAAGTTCAAAGACTGGAAAGCCCTTGTTGAAAACCACTGGCAGAAAGGTGAAAGCCCTTAGGACTGACAATGGGCTTGAGTTTTGTAATCTGGAGTTTGATAAGTTCTACAGTGAACAGGGGATCCTGAGACATAGGACAATGAGAAGTACCCCTCAGCAAAATGGGGTGGCTGAGAGGATGAACAGAACACTGCTAGACAAAGTAAGATGCCTCTTGATCACTTCCAACCTACCAAAAACTTTCTGAGGGGAAGCCCTCTCCACATCTGCTTACTTAGTGAGTAAGAGTCCTTCCACAACATTAAGCCTTATCAGTCCAGAAGAAAGATGGTGAGGGAGAAGACCAGAACTAGGGCACCTAAGAGTGTTTGGCTGTGCTGCATATGCCCACACAGTGGGGGGAAAACTGAGCCAAGATCAACCAGGTGTGTGTTCCTTGGATACCTTGAGGGCACAAAGGGATACAGGCTGTGGGACAGATCTTAGTAAGCAGGGATATGGTGTTTAATGAGGGAGTATTCCCATGCAAAGGCACCAACCCTAATGAAGGAACAACCAAAAGCACAGAAGAAACTGCTAGACAGACCAATACCACACAGATTGAGGTGGAGCACACAACCCATCAAGTACACCCACCTCAAACACAAGGTCAAACTCCCCAATTGCCTGAAACTGAAATTACACTTGAGGAATCGGACCAAGCTGAAGATGAGGAAGCAGAAGAGTTCCTAGAACCACAAAGAAAATGACGACTAACTACCAATTGGCCAGAGACAGAACCAGGGAGAGAGGTAAGACCACCCTCAAGGTACTCATATGCAGAACTAATATATACTAATCTACTTGCAGGGACAGAAGTACTTAGGTCTGAACCTGATACCTATCAAGAGGCCATGGAATCCAAGGAAAGGGACAAATGGAAAACAGCTATGGAGGAGGAAATGCAATCTTTAAAGGTAAATGAAACCTGGACACTGGTTCCAAAACCTAGTAATCAGAAGCTGACCCAATGTAAGTGGTTGTTTAAACTTAAAGAGGGTATATCCATAGCTGATCCACCTAGGTACAAAGCCAGACTTGTGGCTAAGGGGTTTACTCAAAGGGAGGGATAGACTTTAATGAAGTCTTCTCCCCTGTGGTAAAAATACAAAACAATTAGGTTAATGCTGTCTGTGGTAGCTTATCAAGACCTAGAACTAGAGCAATTGGATGTCACCACTGCATTCCTTCATGGAACACTAGAGGAAAAAATCTATATGAGCCAACCCATGGGGTTTACTGACCCGAAATTCCCTTGAACATGCTTGCCTGTTAAAAAGATCCCTGTATGGGTTAAAACAAATTCCCTCAGGCAATGGTACAAAAGGTTTGACACCTTTATAATAGGCATAGGATTCACTAGAAGCCAATATGATAGTTGCTTCTACTTTAAAATGGATAATAATATGCCTATTTACTTGCTTTTATATGTGGATGACATGCTGTTGATTAGTAAGTCAAAAACCTTAATTAGTGAATTGAAGAAAAGACTAAACACTGAGTTCAACATGAAAAACCTAGGGAATGCTAAGAAAATTTTGGGCATGGAGATAAACAGGGATAGAAAGAAATGTGAACTCAGACTGCAGCAACAGTCTTACTTACTAAAACTAGTCACAAAGTTTGGCATGGCTAGTGCCAAACTGGTCTCAATGCCCCTTACCAGTCAGTTTATTCTTAGCAAGTCTCAATGCCCCAAAACTGAGTCAGAACTGTTGAAAATGGAGTCTGTTCCTTATGCAAATGTGGTGGGGTCACTGATGTATGCCATGATTAGTACTAGGCCAGACCTAGCCTTTGCCATTTCCATGTTAAGCAGGTATATGTCCAATCCTGGAATGGAACATTGGACTGCTCTAAAATGGATGTTAAAGTATATTAACAGTACAGTTTGTGTAGGCCTTGAATACTGTAAAAGAAATACTGCACTTGATCTGGTTGGTTTTGTAGATGCGATTTTGCAGGTGATAAGGATTCCAGAAAATCAACAACTGCATACTACTTCACATTGGGTGGAAATTGTATAAGTTGGAAATCACAGTTGCATATTCAGAGCATCCGTCTTCATAATCGAGTACATTGCGCATCGATGCGCTTAAAGAAGCATTATGGTTGAAAGGAATTACTATTGAAAGCATAGTTGAAAGGAATTCTGACAAAAGTAAAACTAATTGGTGGAAAGGTTATAGTGTACTCAGACAGTCAGAGTGCAATCCATCTAAGCAAGAATCCAATGTATCACGAAAGACCAAAACACGTGGATGTACGTTATCAATTTGTGAGGAACCAAGTTGCAAATGGAATCATTGAACTGAAGAAGGTACCCACAGAAGAGAACCCAGCAGATATGGGCACCAAAATTATCACTCTAGCTAAGTTCAAGCACTGCTTGAACTTTCTGTATATCAAGTAATCATGAGTGATAAAGAGCTATGACAGAATGGGACAGGGCAAGCTGCACAAAGAGTCTGTTTCCAATGCTTCCAAGGTGGAGATTGTTAAATATGGAAGCCTGAAACAGCGTCGTTTAAGTAACACTAATACGGCGTCGTTTTAGGCATATTAACTTGGCTGAATTTAGACCACAGGATGCGTTTCAGATTGAACGGCTAGGATCACTCACAGAGTCAAACCATATATAAGCGTATGTTCATTCAGTTTTGAGAGAGAGAGAAACATACAGTGGCTAGGGTTATTTGAGTCGGTTCTTTTCTCTGTGTTAGGGTTGAGATTCTACATTCCAGATTGTGAGTATCAGTCGAGTGATTAGGGGCTTTAATCATTCAGGTGAGAGTGTTGTCCTCTCGGGTTTGGGATATTCAGAGGGTATCTTGTAAGGCTGATTGTTGTTGTAAACGGGTAGATCGGTGAGTGTTGAATCTGTAATCTTGATCCCGCTCGGGTAATCGGTGCAGCGAGCTCATACCGTTCTTGAGCCCAACGTGGATGTGGCTTATCCATAAAAGGATAAGTGAACCACGGTAAATCGTGGCTTGTTTTGTGTGTTTGATTTTTGTGGTATTCTTTTGTTTCCTGGTTTGATTGTGTTGCGTTGATAGATCAGATTTTGGTATTAAAGTATAACACAATATTTACCATTATGTTGAAAATTATAAATTATATCTTCCCCTCACTTGAATTTTTGGCCTTTTCACTGCATGCATTCCATGAAATCTGGCTAATATTCATAGCAAATAATATTGCATATAAATAAATATTTGTGATATATGAGATAATATTGCATAGAAGTTAGGAAATGGAATCAACATTAAATAAATAACCTCATGCACACAATAATTTCTTTCGAGGGTTGCGTCTACCTATTTATTGTTATTGACTCTTGTCTATAGGACAATGAACTTGGAGATGAATGCTTCCTTTAAACACGAGGATTTGGTGAAAGAGTTGCGAATTGACGTGGATAAAAACTTGCAGTCAGAGCTTGATCGAAATTAGTGTTGCATTTCTAGGGTTCCTGAAGTGATTCGTAGAGTAAATCAAGAAGTTTACACTTTTCAATTAGTTTCAATAGGTCCTCTTCACTATAGAAAAAAAGGATTAGTTAGCATGGAGAAGACAAAAAGAAGATATATGAACAGTTTTTTCCAACGAATAATGATTCAGAAACGAGATAAAATTTTAAGTTTCATCATGGAGAATGAAGAAAACATTTGAAATTATTATGAAGAGACATCTGAGCTTGGAAGTCTTGAACATGCAGTGATGATTCTATACGATTCTATCTTCATTATGGAACTCATTTTAAGGAATATAAACCTTGGAGATAAAACTAATTCATTTCTATCTATAGCAACAGTAAGATATACTTTAAGCTCGGACTTGGAAATACTTGAGAATCAACTTCCATACTTTGTCCTTGATGGCATATGTAACTTGGCTTTTGATGGCTCTAGCATTCCTACCTTCTTGGAGCTTTCTCAATCTTTCTTTTGATTTTTTAGGAATTTGGAATTGACTACTCCCAAATTGCCAGTTAAACATTTCACCGATTGGAAAAAAAATACTCTACTGGAAAAATGCTCAAAATCAGGTCAAGCCAATGGATGGGTTAAAGATTTACGATGTGCAATGAAGTTGCATGAGTCCGGGGTGAAGTTTAAACTAATTGAAGGAGAAGACAAGTTATTAAGATTTGAAAAGCGAAAGAGCAAAATCCCATTCTTTGAAGTAGATGAGTTGCGACTACCACATTTACAAGTAGACGATGGGAGTAAGTGTTACTTAGAAACATTATAGCTTTGGAGCAATGCCATTATCCATGGGATCCTCATGTTTGCAATTACGTTAAACTAATGGATTTCCTATTGATATTGAAAAAGATGTGGATGTGCTTGTTGGAAATGGAATTATTTCCAATTATGCGGGCGACAATTCTACAACTGCAAATATGTTTAACAAACTATGCCGATGTACCAGTTTAAGTCCATCCTCTTCCTATAACATGTGCAAGGAACTCAAAAAACACTATAACAACCTTGGAATAATACCAAGGCAACTTTAAGAAGAGTTTATTTTAGCAATCTGTGGAAAGGGGCAGGAACTCTTGCGGCAGTTGTACTCCTACTGCTCATTACCATACAAACCATATGTTCTATCTTACAAGTTGTGTGATTTTCTTTGATTCTTGTATTAGACCCGCGGTCTATTTGTTTTGTAATTTTGCATTTGAATTTATTCAGTCTGAATGAATAATAATTATATGCTTGCTTTATGTTTCTAACCGATTAACTATAACATGTTTGTTCAATTATTTCTAGTATTTTTTCTTTTTAAAACCCCTGCTATTATATTCACCATTCAATTAGAAAACCTACAAACAAAACTAAACATGGCTAGGACTTTCACTAGTTTTAAATATGGCTTTGCCCACACTAAATAGGAACAAAGAGAACAGATACATACCTTTTGGTCTGCCCATATTGTATCTCCAATCTTCTAGACCGATAATCAATACAGTTTCGTACAAGGCACCAACTCTCTATAGGTTTCCGGTGAAGGACACCACGCTTCCAAATCATACATATTTGCAGTAGCATCATTTGAAGCACCAAAAACAATGGAATAAGTTTAACCATTCGTTTCACAAAGGAAAGGAAGACGAATTGAGTCATACAAAGCAACTATACAATCAACCCTTGGAACAAACTAATTATGTTTAACAAACTCTCTTTAGGAAATAACGTATATGGTTCTTATACATCACAAAGAAGCTTGAATTGACTTTATACAGAAAGCTTTAAAACATTACCAAGTTCTTAAAACTTAAGTGGAATGGGTTCACTTGTTCTTTTCTGCTTAATGAGTTGTTTAAAAGTGAATCAACATATGATAATCATCTATGATAGTCAATAAACAACACAACTCATTTTTACACGGTTCAGCAACTTGCCTACATCCATAGGACCAAGTCTAGAAGAAGCAATCCACTATGTAAAAACTTAGTGTCCAAATACAAAGCTAAAGATAATCACAAGTTGCAAAACACTCATTGCTTATGACAACACTTCAATCTTTACTTCTTTGATTGAACATCAAGCCACCATAGCAAGCTTGACTCCATAAGACCACCTAGTCACCCTTGAGCTGCTCTCAAGGTTAATGCCAAAGATGAACTTTGACTTCAATAGCTTGAACTCCTCCAAGCAGCAACCATGGAACCAAGTTCTAAAACCAACTCAAGCAAAACAAGAATAATCAAGGTAATTTAAGCCTATAAAAGCATAAGGGAAACCTAGTCTAAAACAAAAGAACCTCAGCAAAATATTCAAAGAATTACAAAGGCATACACAGGCTTCCCTGAGAGAGACGCAATAAAAAAATGAATATATAGAGATCATGCGTCAATGGATGGGGGACAATAAAGCGAAGGAAAAGCATTTGTGTTTCGCCTTTTTAGGAAAAGAATCTTGGGACCATGACAAGGAAAAAAAACTTTTCTAGCACACCATTTTATATGATGACAAGTGTACATAGACCACTTGAAATATTTTAGAAAGGAATAATATCCTAGCATCAATAAAAATGCAACATGTGTAAATAAAATATCTGGTTGGATTCATATCATCGCACTGACAATGAGTGTGGTGACATCAGAAAATCATGAACTTATTGTGGAAAGACAAGACGATATCACGACATAAAAAATCAGTGTTACCACACTAAATTAATAATTTGACAAAAATACTTATAATCTCACCCTTTGTCAAACTTATTAACAAAAGTACAATCTTTTCAAAAACACAACCTATCTCAAACAAAAGAACATCAATCAATAACTGAATAGCTCCCCCTCAACAAGAACACTGCCCCTGAGTAAATAAACCAAATCACTTCAAAAGGAAAAAAAAAAAAAGTTAGTTAAGCTCATATCATCAAAGTAAACAAGTGCAAAAGCAGAAAATAAACGAATCAATCAACATGAAGTCAGATCATAAACAAACTGAGCAAAAACAAAAACTGACTAGTTTGCTGCACATGAAAGAAACTACATCAACAAATGCAGTTTATAAACCAAATGAGAAGTTCGCTGCATAAAACACAAGCAAAAATGGAGTTCAACCAAAGTTAAAACCAACAAAAAATAATAAAAATAAATAAAAATAAAAATCCAGCTAGAAGACAAAAGAAAGCAATAACAGCATCAGTCTTCTTTTTTGTTCTTCACCAGTGTGAGCTCATCAGTTCACCAGTCCAGTGTCATCACATCAGCTACCACATTAGCAATCAAAAAACTACTCTCCCTTTTTGTTAATAAGTTATGACGTCTTGTTGATCTTCTTGTGGGAAGTTTCTTCCTTTCCCCTTGGGTCTTCGACTTCTTTGCTCAAGTGGACACAATAGTTGCCGATGCATCATCATCAGCTCGAGTATTCAAAGGGTCTTGATGTTCTTCAACTTCTATAACAACTTCCTGGATATCAGCCAGAACAACAGTAGCTTGGGTAGCCTCTTCTCAATCAGTAGCAGCTTTGGTAACATCTTGTTGAGCAGTAGTTGGCGGTTCTTCTTGAACTGGATCAATAGTTGTATGAGCAACTGCCCGTGAAGAATGCAAGTTAGCTTGGATCTTCTTCACCATATCTTCCAAAACATCCACTCTAGCATGAAAAACATAGTGAATGTGTGCCATCTGATCAAAGAGCTAAGTGTATTTCTCATCCATTTTGCTGTCGAGACCCTGCGAAAGTTTAAAAATTCTGGACTGACCAGTGTTAGCTTTGCCAGAGGCAGCATAAGAGGATGAAAGAACATCCTGAGCAGGGGTTGTGGTTGATGTTTTGAAGGTCTTGGTTGTAATGAACCTGATTTTCAAGCGAATATCATTTGGCTGCCTTTTAGGGTTATAGGAATCCACTATCCTATGAATCAAGGAGGGAAAAGGAAATGCTAAGGATTTCCCTTTGGCTTCGACATCAGTTTTGATGCTAGTGTAAATCATCATCCCCAAATCAATCTTCTTCTTATTTGCTATCCCTTAAATTAGTTAAGCCTTTTCAAGTCTCCAAAGGAGTTGTGGAGTGATGAAGACCAGTTGGTCAAGATGATCTTGAAAACAATCTTATAAAAAGGGGTCAACACATTAGACTGAAGGTGGCCACTCTTAGGCCATTTCATTGCAGACCCACCACTAAGGTCTATGACTAACTGGTCAAGATGCTCAGAACTTATGGTCAAATCATCAGGATTTAGAAAATACCTAATCACTTCAACTGTAAAATCTATCCAATGCCCTCTAACACAAATTTGATTCTTATTCAAACTAACTTTGTCAATATCATTCCTAAAATTCGAATAAAATTCTTGGACAAAAGCTAGACAGGGAAGCAAGAATTCTCAATAGATTTTTTCTATTGTCTATCAGTCACAATGGACTTAATTTCAGGAAAGTCATCAAGTTGGACATGGGATTCACACAAAATGGTAGGGCTGTTCAAAAAAATCCGATATCCGATCTAGATCCGCTCCGATCCGATCCGAAAAAATCGGATA
Source organism: Pistacia integerrima (assembly GCA_026225825.1). NCBI lineage: Eukaryota > Viridiplantae > Streptophyta > Magnoliopsida > Sapindales > Anacardiaceae > Pistacia > Pistacia integerrima. The sequence goes on from CM047747.1 coordinate 25,273,147, forward strand.
TTCGAAAATTCGGATCGGATACGGATCATAATTTTAGAAAATCCGAATCGGGGTTGCTAAAAAAGAGGATATTCGTATCCGATCTGGATTTTACTAAAACTATGCTGTTTTGATTTTTATGCACACCCCTTTCAAATTTCAAATAACCCTACAATTTTAATTTAACTCAAACTCTCTCTCTCGACAGTCACAAACTCACCATCGCCATCGCCATTTTCATTCGTCGGTCTTCACTTATAGTCACCAACTCACCATCGCCATCTCTCTCACTCACTCCTTCCACCATCAAAGCCAAGATCGTCATCAACATTGAAATCAGGGAGCCCCAAATTGTCAATTCCTTTCCTAAATCCCTAATTGAAGCCCCAAATCGATCGTAAGTACAAATAATCATGTTCATATTCATATTCATCTCCATATCTCATCTCTTCTTTTACCTTCCATCTCTCTTTACAGCCCATAACTATTTACTTTTCATTTTTACTTTGAATTATTAACACAAACCTCGTTTCTCTTGCTTTTTGTTTAATTATTTTTATTCTGTACAAGTTTAATGGATATAATTTCCCTGTTAGATTTGTGATGTAGTTATATTTTCCTTACAATAAGATCCGATTCCTTTTTGTTCTTTAGAAAATTTCAAGTTGTTTGCTGTTGTATTATTGTTAATTAACTTGAGAATGAAGAACCCTGCTCGTAATTCAGTCCAGGAAAGAAATAGAGTGAAGTCGGTGTGATGAAGTTGGCATGAAGATAAAAAAATGTATTAGTATTAAGTTGGTTGTTTTGTTTATCTTTTTATTAAATTTGTAATTGTAATTTGGGTAATAGATTCTGTGTTAAGTTGGCATTAAACAACTTGTGGATTAATTTGTTGATAATCATGCATTGTAATTTCAATTTTATTAGAAGAATTATTTGATTTTAAATTTTTAATAAGAGTTTTCTAAAATTTGGATAGATTTCGGATATCCAGTTATTCGATCCAGAAAATCAGATATCTGGAAAACCAGATATCCACATATTTTGGATCGGATTCGGATCAGGATATATCCTGATTCGAAAATCCGGATCAGATCAGAAATAAGGCCATTCGGATCAAATTTCCGGATTTGAACAACCCTACAAAATGGGCCTATGAACAATGAAATCATTAAACTTAGATTCAACAAAAAGTGTGTTAAAGATCAGATGTTTACCCAACTCCATTAGTGTAGAGGCAACAATCTTTGCCTTTTTCTTCTTTTGTTTTGGAGATTTGGATGCCTTCTTTGATGGTTTAGTTTTGAGAGGAGACTTATTCTTCTTGCATTTAACCCTCTCAATCAATGGATCTTCAGAGGATGGTTGCTCTGTAGTGGTTGAGATATAGGGTGACAGAGTCTTCTTAGAGGAGGACTTTGATGGATCAGGTTGTTCATCATTCAGACTCTTCCTCACTCTTTTCTTTGATTCTAACATGAGCTTAATGTCAGCGATAAAGGATTCTTGATGCTTCATAAATCACAAAAACGCAAAGGTTAAGATGCATAAGATGAAATTCATAGAGAAATTTAGAGGAAGAAGTTTTGAGCGGCACAAAATTGGTTCAAGAGAGAAAAATGAGCAGTTGCGACATTTTAAACGCAAACCCTAGAAAATTTAGGAGTTTTATTTTGAGCTATCACTTAAGTTTCATGTGAGCACACTAGCAGAACCAATATCAAGGTGACGACTTCCCTCTAGGTGTGGGCACACAGAACACAAATTTGAAATAAACAAACAACTCAGCATTCATGTGGTGACATTAGATATCAGTGTGAGCATAGTGAATCAAGCATGTCATAACATTGACTCTCAAAGTGGTGACATAGACATAAAGGAAGCAAACCTTAAACACTTATAAAAAAATTTATTTAAAAAAGAAATAAGACAAGATGGTCATGAGATCAATCATAAAATTTCACAAGATTTAAGGAAACAAGTCATATTGATCTGATTAGATGACACTCAATTCATTTCTCAACCTTTGAAAGAAAATGCATAAGGAGTATCTCATCCCATGAAATTTCAATAACTTAAAACAATCATTCCTTTAAGTCATACATGATCAATAATAAGCAAGCATTCTTCATCATATGTGTGTGTTGTGTCCTCATGGGATGAGTATGACTCATTGGTCAATTTTGAATTATGAACAACTCCCCATTTGCTCATGCCCCTTTCTTTTTATCTATTCTTTTTCTTTTGAATATAATCTCAACTTTTGGTTTCTCTTTCATAACAATGGAGATTAAATAGGCATATCTCTGAAGAAGTAAGCAACTGTAGCTTTCACACTTGCAAGGAGGTAGTCCTCTAATTGGTAGATTTTCTAAGGACATAGGGGTCTACATCCTAGAAAATTACTTAAATATGACTTTCACACTGCAAACAAGGTAGCTCTTTCACAAGGTGACAAGAATTGTGCAATAAGCACTCAATGATGAAAGAAAGTCATTATACTTCAAGAGATGAAAAATAGAATGGACACATCACTCACAACATACATTTGATAAGAAAGAAACATTTTTTATGTCACAACACATATCATATACACTTGCAATTTTAAAAACAAGAAATTTTTTTCCCATGACATTATTCAAGAAAAACAATAACTCTATTTAAGTTGAATCACTCCAATAGACTTCCTCAAATTTACAAAATTTTGAAAGTCTGGAGCCTTTGTAAAATAGTCTGCAAGTTAAGAGCCTGTGTTTACTTGTGCAAGTGTGATGACACTATCTTTAACTAAGTCTCTAATAAAAAGGTGTCTAATGTCAATGTGCTTAGTCCTAGAGTGTTGAACTGGATTCTTAGAGATATTGATTGCACTAATATTATCACATAACACAGTTACACACTCTTAATCAAATCCATAATCACACAACATTTGTTTGATCCACAAAACCTATGCATAGTAGCTTATTGCAGTGATGTACTCTTCCTCTGCGGTTAAGAATGAAATGGAGTTCTACTTCTTACTGTACCAAGTCACAAGGTTGTTGCCAAGATAGAAACACACACCAAATGTACTATTTATATTATCCAAGCTTCCAGCCCAGTCTATGTCACTAAAACCAACCAATGTAGGATTAGTATCATAAGTAAACCATAAACCAAAATCATATGTACTTGAGACATATTTCAAGATTCTCTTCATGGTTGTCAATGAAGTTTTGTGGGGTTAACTTGAAATCTCGCACAAACACCTACGCTGAAACATAAGTTATGTCTATTTGCAGTTAAATACAAAAGGCTCCCTACCATGCTTTTGAACAGTTTGTTATCAACCTTCCTTCCATTTTCATCTTTGGATAACTTAAGGGTAGAATTCATAAGTGTTTTGGCATGTTTAACATTTTCAAGATTAAACCTCTTAAGCATATTTTTGGCATATTTGGATTGTGACCCAAACATACCAATTTCAAATTGCTTAATCTGAAGTCCTAAAAACATGTTCAATTCACCTACCATGCTCATTTTAAATTCATTTTTCATGAAGACAACAAATTAATTCAAATGATTTTGATATGTAGATCCAAAAACAATGTCATCTACATAAATTTGAGCACACAAAAAATCACCATCAAAATGCTTAATGAAAAGTGTTTTATTAGCACTACCTCTCTTGTAGTTGTAATCAAGGAGAAATGAGGTAAGCCTCTCATACCCAAGCTCTTGGGGCTTGTTTCAACCCATACAAAGCTTTCTTCAATTTTAAAACATAGTATGGTTTGTAGGGATATTGAAATCCAGCAGACTGCTTTACATACACCTCTTCCATCAACATCCTATTCAAAAAGGCACTCTTTACATCCACATGGTAAAGCTTTATGTTTAGACATCATGCAACAGCTAACCACAATCTTATGGACTCTAGTCTGGCCACTAGAGCAAATGTCTCATCAAAATCAATACCCTCCACTTGTGTGTATCCTTGTGCAACAAGTCTAGCCTCGATTCTAACAATGTTTCCAAACTCATCAAACTTGTTTTTGAAGCTCACTTGGTTCCTATAACATTTATACCTTCAAGCCGAGGAACCAAGCTCCAGACATCATTTCTCTTGAACTGTTTAAGCTCCTCATGCATGGCAGCAATCCAACAATCATCCTCCAGAGCTTGTTTAGCATTCTTTGGTTCTGTAAAAGAAACATAACACAAGTGATTAATTTCACTCAACCTTTTTCTTCTAGTTACCATTACCTTATCAGGATTCCTAATCACAATGGATGGTGGATGAGCTTTCATGACCCAAGAAGGTGGTTCTATGGTTTTGGGAGTCTTTCTCTAATTAATCTCAGCAGACAAGTCAACAATCAATTCAAGTCCTTGTCTTTGGGAATCTGGTTCCTGTTGAGTAGCAATGGTGCTCACATCAGGTGCTGGTGTCATCACATCAACTTGAGTTTGAGTTCTAGAAGGATTCAGAGTGGGCACAACATCTTAACTTGTGGTCACTTTAGCAGGGGCAATCATATCATCAATTTCATCTTCTTGCGAAAACTATGAGTAATCTTCTAAATCAGAGAAAATCACATTAAATGACTCAATAATACGTTCAGTTCTCATGTTAAAAATCTTATATGCCCTACTGTTTGATGAATACCCAAGGAACACACCTTTTTCACTCTTAGCATCAAATTTCCCTAAATGATCTCTATCATTCAAGACATAACACTTGCAACCAAAGACATGGAAATATGAAAGATTTGGCTTCCTTACCTTTCCACAACTCATATGGAGATTGAGATGTACGTTTCCTTAAGAAAACTTTGTTGGAAATGTGGCATGCAGTCTTTATTGCCTCAGCCCATAGTCTTGTTGGTAATTTCTTTGCATTCAACATAACTCTTGCCATCTCTTGAAGAACTTTATTCTTCCTCTCCATTACACCATTCTGCTAAGGTGTCTTTAGGGCAAAAAACTCATGCCAAATGCCTTACATTTCACAAAAGTTAGAAAAATAAGAGTTCTCAAAATCTTTCCCATGATCACTTCTTATTCTCACCACTTTCTTCACACGGAAGTTTTGTTCCATCTACAACCTTTTGACAAGACATTAAAAAACTTCAAATGCATCAGACAACTCTCTCAAAAAAATCAACCCAAGCAAATCTAGAATAGTCATCAACACAAACACAAACATATCTCTTTCCTCCTAAACTTTCAGTTTGTAGAGAACCCATTAGATCCATATGAAGCAGTTCTAAAACACTAGAGGTAGTTTACCAAGATAAAGGTTTTTGAGAGCTTTTGGTTTGCTTACCCTTTTGGCATGGACCACACACTTTACCTTTGGAAAACTCAAGTTTGGGCAGACCTTTGACAACATCCTTCTTGGAAAGTTTCACAAGATCATTGAAGTTCATATGTCCAAGCTTCTTGTGCATAGATCCACGCAATCTGTTTTAGTTCTCAAACAAGAAACTTTGTTAGACAACAAATAACAATTATCATTAAATCTCTTTCCTTCAAGCAAGAAAGTACCATCACCATTCAAGACTTGACACATATTTTTTGAAAATTGTAGAATACAATCCTTGTCACAAATTTGACTAATGCCAATAAGATTTGCTTTAAGTCCTTCAACATAAAACACATCATCCAACATTGGGAAGCCATGAATGACGATTGACCCTTCTCCAAGAATCTTACCTCTTTTACGATCACCATAGGTCTCATGGCTAACTTCCACAAGTTCAAGATTAGTCAATAAAGCTTTGTTACCTGTCATGTATCTTGAACAACCATTGTCAAAGTGCCATTGGTCATTTTGAAAAGCAAGCAATGATGTATGAGCAACAAGACAGTTAGCACTTAACTAGGGTCTCCATACTTTTCTGTTTTTGAAAAAGTTATTCTGGTGTGGTAACATGAGGGATTGATATGGTGACCGTTGAGAAAGAAAATCGTGATTTCCAATGCATATTTTCAAGTAGGAAATGAGTTTAAAGCAATTTGGTCTAATGTGACATTTCTTTTATAAAAATTACAGACTGTAGTGAACCTTTTTACCATCAAGGATTGATTGCAAGGGGCAGCAACAACTTTAGGAATTGATCTAGAAGCTTTGATAAAGGTGGTCACAGTAGGTTTGGAGATGCTCGCATCAAGAGAAAAACCTAAACCCGATTTATCATCGAAAATCTTTCCTTGGCCAAGAACTTCATCAAGTTTGTGTGAACCTGCATTTAACCTTTCAATAATTGCCTTGGCCTCTATTAGTTCATTTAAAGCTTGATTTAACAAAAGCTCCTTGTTGGACAAATAAGAAAAAAAAGCTTTCAATTTATCATTCAAAATTTTCTTATCTTCTACTAAGGAGGATTTTTCAGTTTCAAGAGATTTAATCTTCATGATAGCCTTTAACCATGACTCATACATCTTGTCATAAGCCTCATGTTGCTCTTTGTAGACATCACATGAGTTATCTAAGGACACACTATCACTATCCTCTTATTTAGTTGTAAAGGCCAAAAAATCTCCATCCTCATTACTGTCATCACCCACACTCTCACTATTGTCACTCTCACTCAGGGTGGCATCCATGGCTTTACCCTTTTTCTTTATAGTGCTAGCACACTCATACTGGATGTGCCCATACCCCTCACACTCAAAACATTTGATGCCTTTGTTTTTCTTTTACTTTCTCTCAAAAATCTTTTCAAGAAGGCACCTTGACCAGATTGGTCATATATATTTTTTTTCACAAAGGGATGTTTCCCCTTTTTAGCCACATTTAGCTTTCTCATATTCTTTTTTTAAAAAAGTTTGCAAAATTTTTAGTAAGCAAGGCACACTCATTATCTAGAATCAACATTAACAAGAGATTCAGAGATTACCTCATGTTTCAAGGCAAAGCCTTTACCTGATTTCTTCTCCCATCTCTTCAGGTTTAGCTCAAAGGTTTGTAAAGATCCAATCAATTCATCCAGTTGCATCTCACCAAGGTTGTGGTATTCTTCAATGGAGGTTGCCTTGGACATGAATCTTTTGGGTAAAGAGCACAACACTTTCCCAACAAGTTCAGCATCGAAAAAGATTTTACCCAAAGCAAAGCATTCATTTGTAACATCACACAATCGGCCATGAAAATCAGTGACTGTTTCATCATCATGCATGACAAGATCTTCATAATCAATTATTAATCTTCTAAGCCTAGTCTTTTTTCACAAAGTCAGTTTTTTTGTTTTTTTACTTGGAGCATATCCCATGCATCCTTTGCTGTCTCATAGTTAGTAATACTTTTCATCTGGTTCATACTAACAGCATTAAAAATGTCATGAAGGGCTTTTGAGTTAAAGTTAGACTCTTCTAACTCAGCCTTGGTCCACTTATCTATGGCTTTTCCTTTACTCTCACTTGCTTCTTCAACTTTAAGTTCTTTCTAACCAACAATACAAGCCATCCAAGCCCTCTCATCAATGGATTTAAAAAAGGCACGCATCCTAGGTCTCTAAAAGGCATAGTTGGTTCCCTCCAACAAGGGTGGTCTATTGGTAGACCCTCATTCACTAAAAAAACTCATAGTAAATAAAACAATAGGTGTCGTCACAAAATGACTGATGTGATCACACACAATCATGCAAAACAGGGGTCACGATCACAATCAGAAAGCACAAATAGATGTAGCGACATAAAATCGAAGTGTTCACAGGGCCTGTAGCGAGCATATCTACTCAAAAAAAGCAAAAAAACCCAGGAAGAAAACAGACACAAAAAGGCAATTTAACCACAAACAACAAGCAAAGATCAACTGAAATAACTTTTTAGAACACAATCTAATACCAAATGAAAGTTTTAAAACATTACTAAGTTCTTAAAACTTAAGTGGAATGGGTTCACTTGTTTGTTTTGTGCTTAATGGGTTGTTTAAAAGAGAATCAACATATGAGAATCATCCATGATAGAAAATAAAGAACACAACACATTTTTACATGGTTCGGCGACTTGCCTACATCCATGGGACCAAGTCCAGAAGAAGCAATCCACTATGTAAAGCTTATGCGTTCAAATACAAAGCTAAAGATAAGCACAAGTTGCAAAACACTCCCTGTTTATGACAACAATTCAATCTTTACTTCTTTGGTTGAACATCAAGCCACCATAGCAACCTTGACTCCATAAGACCACCTAGTCACTGATGCGTGTTTCCTACAACATGCAAATGTAGCAAGTGCACTAGTCGCTCAAGTAATATAATGATGAGTGAGTATCGTTCCCACGAGGATTGTTAGCTAAGCACTAAGCTTCCTACTGTTCTCAAGTTAGAGCAATCGATTTCTTTGGATTGATGGGAGTTATTTCTAATTAAAACTGAACAATAAAATTCAAACTAAATTTAACTATGAATGCAAGATGAAAAACACGGATAGTAATCAATTCAAGTAAAACGGGTAGGGTTTTGACTTCATTCGGATTTTATGGGTTAAACCTAAGAATTAAACTAAATTCATATTCATATGCCTTGGTTATAAATCGAACTCTCTAAAGTGTTAAACATACCTTCTTAGGCTATGTTTTCCTACTCTTCCTTATTAACTTTCCGCACCCAACAATTTGAAAGTTAACAAATCCAAGCTCATTAAGCATAAGAGTCCTACAATGATTTCATTGATTTTTGAATCTATCTCTAGCATCCAATACTACAATGGTGATTACCCAAAAAGCCTAACATGATTCATTTCTCAATCTCACCATGTTCATCACATATAAGCATTAAAAAATCAGAGTAAACACACAATCCAAGCACAATCATATGAAAAGAAAACAATCAATCATTTAACCCATTAAAATCCGAACTACAATCAAAACCCTAACCCAAAATGGGATTAGTTCATGGCTAAATCAACAATACAAATGAAATAAACGAAAATGTTAAAGTTCAACATAATGAAAATAACAGAAAAGATAAGAAATATCCCCAAATGATGAATCCTCTGGTTTGAAATCGAATCTTAACCCTTGTTCAACCTCACAATCTCTCGAAAATCAACTCTAAGAAAAAGTAAAATGTTGCTCTAACCCTATTCGACCCCTTGACAAAAAGGCTAAGTGTTTTTTTTATACCTCACCCAAATTCTCCAGAAAAACACGCACGAAGTAAAACTGTGCGTTTTACAAAACTGAAATTAACGACCGTTGCCGCGGCGAAGAAGAAATCTCGTCACGGCGAAGAGAGAAACAGATCTTGCTCGTGACTGGCGTACTTCGCCGCGGCGAAGCTTCTTGAGAGGTTCTGAAATTACAGAAATGCCACTCTGCTTGCATCTTCGCTTGATTCTTCGATCTTCAGCGCTCTCCCTTGGAAGCGAGCTTCATAGTGCTTTATTCTACTTCAGAACTCTCCCAACTTTTGAGATCCGCTTACTTATGAGTTAAGAATTTCCAATTTTGTCCTTATTTGCTAAAAATGTCCATTTTACCCTGAAACACGAAAAGTAAAGAATTAAGCAATAATTCAGGTTAAAATGAACTAGAAAGTACCTGAAATCCGACTAAAAAGTCTAATAAAAACGGTATAATCCACGGATTATCAAATACCCCCAAACTAAACATATGCTCGTCCCTCGAGCATACGGTACAAAACTAAAGGGAAACGAAACAACAAACTACGAACAAAAACACAAAACACACACACATCATAACTGAAAAAATGAACAAAAGCCAACAAGACTCAAATTCAACAAACGAATTGCCTAGAACTTACACAAATCTCAAAAGTTGTTGAAAAATTAATATCAGGAAATGTTCAACACTCCAAGAAGTTATAAGTTATATCGACTATATATCTTTCTCAATCAATCCACCAAGCAGGTGATCCCCACTTCAATCTACATTCCAACTTCCCGGATTATTTTATGCAGAAATGTAAAGTTTATCAAATGGTGACGGACTCCATAAGCCTAAATATCGAACTAGTCTCCACTAATGAGGACTAGACAAAGATAAGAATCAAAAGGTCTTTACAAGCTTGTAACGTTAGGCTCGGGCAGTGGGTTCCAAGAAAAAGGATAGGAATAACATAGTAAGAAAACTCGGTTTTCCTAATGCAAAAGCTAACATCAAATCGAACTCCACTTCTTCTTAACCACCAATTGAAATGTCCACAAATTCACAACCCTTAAACTTGCATTTTTCTTATTCCGGAAACCATAAATGCAGGGGAGTTTCATTTAAGGTGTACGTGGCGTTGTTATACCAGAGGTTGCCAAGTATTGCTAGGCAATTTTTAAGGCGGGTTCTGGTTTCCAGCCGGTATACCCTTAAACTAGGCAGTTTTTTTTTTTTTTTTTTTTATGAAAAAGAAACAACAATTCAATTGAATTGAGGTGACCACCTCTTTTGTTTTTATTTCTCTTCTCCCAACCCCCAAACTATTCTTTTGGCTTATTCACACAATTCTTTCGTTTGCATTAGGACCGAATTCTCCTAAGGGTACGATAAAGTGTTTAGGGTAAAAGGATTGGACAATTTTGTTGTTTTCCAAGAAAAATAAAGCAATAGAATTCATAAAGCTCAAATGGGTGACTAGGGACAATTTCATTCATGGGTCAGCTAGAAAGGCTCAAACGTTTCGAAAAATGCCTAAATCATCTTCTCAACCATGTCTAATCCTAGAATTTCGCCTCAAGCACTTCTCTACTAGGTTCTAGAGTCCACCAACATTATCAAACTTCACCTGACCACATAAAATGAATCTAAGTATGCCGAAATAAATGAAAATCGTGGCTGAACCACTCAACAAACCTCAATCAAAATCCGGTCAATAAACATAAACTTGAAGCAATGCTTAACATTTCTCAACAATAAAAATTGCAACAACCTTATTCTCATCATTGATTTATACAATTCATCATTGGCAAAAACAATCAAACAAGAGAAATTTTTTTTTTTTTCCGTTTAAAGTGTACGTGGCATTGTTAAACCAGAGGTTGCAAGTACTGCTAGGCAGTTTTTAAGGCGGGTTCTGGTTTCCAGCCAATATACCCTTAAACTAGGTTTTATTTCTATTTCCTACCCCCAAACTAAACATGACATTGTCCCCAATGTTTCATTACGCATAAATCAGGAATAGAAAATCAAAAAGAACAAAGGTACGAGAAAGCTCCTTGGTCAATCCGTGAAGTGTCACTCCACAATGCACACCCAGTCTCGGACTTTTCATCACTCATAATCTATCAAAACAATTGAAACTGTGGTGTCCCTTGTGTTAGCAAAAATTTACAAACTAACTTGAAAATATTACAACCTAATCTCGTCCTTTTAACAACTACAAATTAACAGAACCAACTAAAACAACTAAACAAATTCTAAAACAAAAATAAAACTGAGTTTGATGTTTAAAATGAACAAAATCAAATAAATAAATAAATAAATAACATAAAGAAAAACAAAACAGGAGCTCCGGCTTATTCTTCTTCTTCCTTATCTTCCTCATCTTCTTCATCTTCCTCTTCTTCCTTGAAGCCCATCCACTCATTTGAGTCCCAGTCGGCCTATTGGTATGCTGAAGTGTTAACGTTGAGCTCTTTAAAGCTATTTTTCTACATCTCATACATCATGTGGGTCTGCTCAGCCAACCAATCCTGTCGTTTTCTCATATATTTCATCAGACCCATCATCTGCTGCATGATCTCTTTCTGTGTAGTTATGGAGCTGGAAGATGTGGCAGGGCCTTGTGTGGTTCTCTGTCATTTTGCCCTTTGCTCTTGGTTGCGCAACTCCTGGACGGTCAAGGTGCTTTCTATAATACTTTGAGTCTAGAACTGGGGCAGCATGAATACGGTGCTCGTCATCCTGAACCTCGACTCCAGCTCTAAGGCATAAGGCTGTGATGAGATGTGGGAAACCATAACTTGTTCGCCCTGCTTTGGAGGCTAGCTTAATGCTGTTCCAGATCATGTCTCCCACATCGATTCTCTTCCCTGTGGCAATAGAGTAAAGCAATACTGCCTTCTCGTGAGTAACTGTGCTGTAATGCAATTTTGGCATCAATTTCACACTAACAAAATATTGCCACAGTCGAGCCATCGGTGTCAACTGAGTTCCCTTGAGAGTCTTCTTCTGTTTCTTCGATACTGCCCAATCTGCATCCGGTTTTGCAATGACCGGAAGGAATGATACTGTCCTCGAACCGTGATCTCTTAAACTGTATGTACTCATCCTGGAAAATTTCATTCAGGTTATAGAACTGGTTGATTACCCTTTCCGTAAATGGCACGTCAGCCCCTCTTACAAAAACTATAGCTTCTTGACAATCCAGGAGATTGGCATAGAACTCCCTTACTAGCGGCTCTACAGCCGGTTGTGCAGGAGCACTCATAAACATCTCCCAACGTCTCCCTCTACTTCAGTCCAAGGACTGACTCGCGGTCAATCCGCGTTCAGGAATAATACCCTTATCTTTTTGGATTGCCTCCTCATACCTTTTACGGGCTTCATCATTAACAAAACGGTTGTCAACATTCTTTCCTTTGGCCTTACCCTTACCCTTGTATGGATGCTTAATTTTGGCAGGCATTGTTCACAATTTAAGTTCACTCAAAAATTCTATCCCAACAATTCAAACCTAGTTGTTCAACACAACCAATTCAATCCTGCAAAAACAAACAACACTTCCAAAAATTTGCTCTTTACCCCTCAAACTACAAATTTTTCAAATCCACACAAACACTTCAATTTTTCAAAAACCCACACTCCTCACAATCACCCAATGCACGAACTACTCTTCCTCTAACAAGATCAACACCCAAAATCACTCAAATTCCACAACTCAATCGCAACAAAAATTTCAGATCTACAATTAAAAACTTGAAATTGTGTGAAAAAAAGCTTTGGGTACTTGAGATCTTACCAATATGAAAGAGTATTCGCCACCAATTGAACCAGAAACAGCCCAGATTGAAAAGCCCCAAATTTTTTATCCAAAAATTTTCGTGAAATTTTCGCGAAAATTGTTGTTAAAATGGGTTGTTTTGGTGTTTCGGAAGGTTAGGGAGTAAGAATTTTGGTTGGAAAAACACTAGGAAGGCAAAAGATTGAATTTTGAAAATTTTTCTCTCAAGTGAAAATGAAAAGTTGCGTGAAGAATGAAAAGGAAGAGTGGGTATTTATAGAAAAGTACGTCGCCGCGGCGAAGAACAAGCTTTGCTGCGGCGACATTCTTCGTGCATGAACCCTAAAAATTACCCAGGTTTCGCCGCGGCGAAGAAACATTCTTCGCCGGGGCGAAAACATACAGAGGCAACTCGCCTCGGCGAAGAATTTTCTTCTTTGCGGCAACAATGCCTTAGAAAATTTTCCAAATTTTTATCCTACTTAATTTCTTCGCCGCGGCGAAGACAATTCCTTCACTGGGCGAAAACTTTCAGGAGCTGACCTTTTTTTGTTTCGATTGCTTCTCTGGGGCGAAGAAAATTCTTCGCCCCGGCGAAGTCTGGAGTATTTTGTGTCCTTTCCTTCTTTGAAAATTTCACCTGAAACACCCAAAAACACACCAATCAAAAATCATTCAAAATCATCAAGAATTCAAACAAATTCAAACACAACGAAATGAAAAATAAATAATTAAAAACACTTGGGTTGCCTCCCAAGAAGCGCTTATTTATTGTCGATAGCTCGACTCTCTCAATCCTTCAAGTTGGGATGTCAAGCCGGATTGGGATGGATTTGCAACTCATCATCCCAACTATGTAGGGCTTCAATCTCTGTCCATTTACTGTAAAGGTGCCTTTTTCTTCATGTGACACTTCCACCGCTCTGTATGGGTGAACTCTCATCTTGTGAAGCAGTCGGACCATCTAGACTTCGCCCCTTTTCGGGGAAAAGCCTAAGTCTAGAATTGAACAACAACACCTTCTGCCCTACTTCAAAGTCCTTCTTCCGGATATGCTTGTCATGCCACCTTTTTGTCTTCTCCTTGTAAATCCGGGCATTCTCGTATGCATCGAGACGAAACTCATCGAGTTCGTTCAAAGTCAATATCCTTTCTTCTCCAGCAGCTTTCAAGTCTATGTTTAGCTGCTTGACTGCCCAATATGCTTTATGCTCAAGTTCTACCGGCAAGTGGCATGCTTTCCCATAAACCATCCTAAATGGAGACATACCAATCGGAGTCTTAAAAGCGGTTCGGTATGCCTAAAGCGCATCATCCAGCTTCCGTGACCAATCTTTCCTAGATGCATTAATTGTCTTTTCTAAAATCCCCTTGAGTTCTCTGTTCAACAGTTCCACTTGCCCGCTCGTTTGCGGATGGTAAGGTGTTGCAACTCTATGTGTTACTCCATACTTACTCAACAGTGCATCCATTTGCCTATTGCAAAAATGAGATCCTCCATCACTAATGATTGCCCGTGGTACCCCAAACCTTGAGAAAATATTCTTTCTCACAAACTTAATCACTACCCTAGCATCATTAGTCGGCAATGCAACTGCCTCAACCCACTTCGACACGTAATCCACCGCTACCAAGATATATGTGTTCCCAAAAAAACTTGGGAAGGGACCTATGAAATCAATCCCCCACACATCAAAAAGTTCAACCACCAGGATGTTGTTCAACGGCATCTCATCTCTTTTTGAAATGTTACCCATCCGTTGACATTGGTCACACTCTTGAATCATCCGAAAGGAATCCTTAAAGAGGGTTGGCCAATAAAACCCCGATTGTAAAACCTTGGCTGCTGTTCTAGCTCCCCCAAAATGGCCACCTACTTCCTTCTCGTGACAATGCCATAGAATACTTTCCATCTCCTCCTCCAAGACACATCTCCGTATCATCTGATCAGTACAGTGTCTGTATAAGAACGGTTCTTCCCAAAAGTAGTACTTCAAATCTGAGAAGAATTTTCTCTTTTGTTGGTACGTCATACCACTTGGGAGCACCCTTGATGACAAATAGTTTGCAAAATCTGCATACCATGGTGCTTCTTTCACTCTCATCAACTTCTCATCCGGAAATGTTTCAGTAATTGGCATTTCCTCCTCATTTCCGTTGATTGGTCTCTCAATTCTCGACAAGTGATCAGCCACCACATTCTCTGACCCCTTCTTGTCTCGAATTTCTAACTCAAACTCCTGAAGTAGTAAAATCCATCTTATCAGCCGAGGTTTTGCTTCTTGCTTTGCCAATAGGTGCCTGAGTGCTGAATGGTCTGTGTAGACGATCACCTTGGCACCTAACAAGTAAGAATGAAACTTGTCAAAAGCAAAAACTACAGCCAACAATTCTTTTTCAGTGGTGGTGTAATTCAATTGTGCATCAACGAGTGTTTTGCTAGCATACTGAATTACATGCAACACTTTGTTTTTCCTCTATCCTAAAACTACCCCTAAAGCAAAATCACTAGCATCACATATCAATTCGAAGGGTAGTGATGCGTATTTACTACAACATGCAAAAAATAGCAAGTATACTAGTCGCAAAAAGTAATAAAGTGATGAGTGAGTATCGTTCCCACGAGGATAGTGTTACTAATTACTGATTTTTCTAGTTTAAGTCCTAATTGAAGCAACAATAAATTGGATTGATGGAAGATTAACAAACCAAATGCAAATGCAAAACCCAACAACTTAACTAATTAAACAATTCTAAAACAAATGCTAGGGTGTTGAATTCACCTAAATACGCTAACCCAAATCATAGAATCTATTACCCAAGTTCTAATTCCTTGATTGAAAATCGAATTCCCGAAGTTGTAAAACATACATTCTCATGCTACATTTCCCTACTTATCCCTATTAACCTTCCGCACCCAACAAAATGAAGATTAATAGCTCAAAGGATTTTAAGCTTTGTGGAATTCTATCTAGATTTCATAGATCGCTAAACCTATCTCTAGCATTTGCTAATCTATGGTATTTATCCTAAGAGGCACAATCACAAATCACTTCTCAGTCTCATTGTGAACAACACACATTTGAATGGTGATCAAGCATCCAAAAGACATTAAGCAAAGAGATAAACACTCAATCATGAAATTAAAACTCAAAGTAATTCAATCTATATAAATTTGAATCATTGTATCAAGATTACATCAAACCTTAGCTAAACAACTCAGTTCATGCTCAAAAACAAAATAAAACAACAAAAACAAACTGAATTAAGATACATCATTGAAAAGCAAGCAAAAGATGGAGAAATCTTCTCTAATTTGGAGCCCAAATCTTCAATAATCTTCTTCTTCCATGAGCTGCCTCCCAAATCACGAACCAAGCCTCTTTTTCTTTCCTTTTCGCTCTAATTTATACCTCTCTCACTTAAGGACGAAGCCCTAGCAAGCCAAAACGCATCGTTTTATTTTTTACAGCTGCTGCAGTTGTCGCCGCGACGAAGCTTTTTCCTCGCCATGGCGAAGAATTACAGACCCAATTTGAGCATGATAGAGTTCGAATATGGAAAAGTGTTAAACATATGAATTGTAGCCCTTTACATTATATTTCTGGTAGTTCAAGAATCAGCACAATCCGAGGTCTACAGCTCAAGTTATGGCAGAAACTGAAGCACGTCCAAAGACGTTTTCCTTCAGTTCCCAGCGTACTTTTCACGACTTTAAGCCAAGTTTTCACCTTTGTCCAGTCAGAATTAGGAAAAACCCAAAACATCAACGTTGTAGCTCTTCTTCTTAGCTTTCCAAAGCTTCTAAATTCAGGTTATTCCGAGTTTTCAAGCTCAAGTTACACAATTTACGCTCAAAACTGTCATTTATGCTAAAAATCATCGTTTAGGCCTACAAAGACAAATTAATAGAATTAGGTAACAATTATGGCCCAAATTGTATGAAAAGTACCCTAAATCCTATCAAAATTCAATGCAAAATCATAGTGTAAAATACGCTTATCAGGTAGTCCCCAATCGGGAACTGCAATAATAGGTGCAGATACTAATAATTTTTTTAGAGTTAGAAAGGCATGCATGCAATCATCGTTAAACTCAAAAACAACATCTTTATTTAACAAATTGCAAAGGGGTTTAGAAATCTTAGAAAAATCTTTTATGAAGAGTTTGTAAAACCCCGTATGCCCCAAGAAACTTCGGACTGCTTTGACATTTGATGGTGGTGGTAGCTTCTCAATCACTTCCGTCTTTGCTCGATAACTTATATTCCATCCTTGGAGATCCTATGCCCGAGAACTATTCCCTCTTGGACCATGAAGTGACACTTCTCCCAATTGAGCACCAAGTTCGTCTCCTTACATCACTGCAAAACAAAAGAGATATTAGTTAGACAGCTATCAAATGATAAACCAAAAACTGAGAAGTCATCCATGAAGACTTCTATAAACCGTTCCACCATGTCTCTAAAGATTGACATCATGCATCTTTGGAATGTTGCTGGTGCATTGCATAACCCAAAAGGCATTCTTCGGTAAGCAAAGGTGTCGTAGGGGCAAGTAAAGGTAGTCTTCTCTTGATCCTTAAGAGCGATGGCAATCTGGTTATATCCTAAATACCTATCCAGGAAACAGTAATAGGCATGTCCTGCCAACCTCTCCAACATCTGATCAATGAAAGGTAATGGAAAATGATCCTTCCTTGTCGCCTCATTCAATTTACGGTAATCAATGCATACTCTCCAGCCCGTCACCATCCTCGTTGGTATTAACTCGTTACTCTTATTCTTTACCACCGTGATACCTCCCTTCTTCGAAACCACTTGTACCGGGCTCACCCATGGGCTATCGAAAATAGGATAAATAATCCCCACATCTAAGAGTTTCACCACCTCCTTTGTCACCACTTCCTTCATCGAAGGATTCAATCTCCGTTGTGGTTGTACCCTAGGTTTAAAATCATCCTCCATGAGTATCTTATGCATGCAAAATGATGGCGAGATTCCTCTAATGTCTGAGATAGTCCATCCAATTGCTAGTTTATGTTCCCTCAACACTCTAATCAACCACTTTTCCTCTAATGTACTCAAACCTAAACTAATAATCACCGGAAAAGTTTTTGAGTCTCCAAGATAAACATATTTGAGGTGGGAAGGTAAAGGTTTCAATTCAAGCTTTGGAGGTTCTTCATTTTTTGCCTTCTCCTTCTCTTTATCAAAATCAAACTCCTCAAATTCTACATCTTGACTCTCATCAATCGGTTGAAGTGCTTCTAACATCCTAGCACAATCATTACACACCAACTCTTCTACCTCTACTATTTTTGATTTGGCTATACACGCTTCTAGAGGTAATTGTGGGGTGTTTTCTTCCATCGATTCCTCAACCAATTTGTCCACCACATCGATACTAAAACATGAATCCGTTTCAACCAGAAACTTCATCGCCTCGAAGACATTGAAAGTTACTGTTTCATCTTGAACTCTCAACAGTAACTTTCCTTCCTACACATCAATAAGTGCTCTCCCCGTGGCCAAGAAAGGTCGGCCCAAAATCAGAGGAATTTCCTTATCCTTTTCCATGTCTAACACCACAAAATCTTCTGGAAAAATTATCTTTCCCACATTCACCAATACATCCTCTACTATCCCCATCGGGTGTTTTATTGACCTATCCACTAGTTGCATCGACATGGTCGTTGGCTTCACTTCACCAATCACCAATCTCCTGAAAACAGAAAAGGGCATCAAATTAATACTAGCTCCTAGATCACACAAAACACGATCAAATGTAATATCTCCTATAATACAAGGAATATTAAAATTCCCTGGATCTTTGAGCTTTAGAGGTAACTTCTTTTGGAGGATGGCACTACACTCCTCCGTGAGCATTATCGTTTCCTCATCGTCTAACTTCCTTTTGTTCGATAAGATTTCCTTAAGGAACTTGGCATAACTCGGCATCTGCTGTAATGCATCTGCAAAAGGAATGTTAATATGCAATTTTTTGAAAATTTCAATAAACTTTGAAAATTGCTTATCCTGATTCTTCTTCTTCAATCTCTGAGGAAAAGGCACAGGTGGGGTGTGATGTGCCAACTCTGGTGGTATCTCGGGGAATTGCAATTTCTCCTTCTTCTTTTGCCTTTCATCCTTTTTCTTTTTCTCTTCCTCCAAACCACTTGGTTTCTCTTCAAATTCGATTTCTTCATCAACTTCCCCTTCAGATTCTTCTTTTTCAGTTTCTTTCTTTCTAGCTTGTTCAACCTCTTCCAAAACTGTCCCACTCCTCAAAATAATGGCATTTGCTTGCTCACGTGGGTTAGTGACTGTATTGCTTGGTAAGGAACCCTGCGGTCTCTCATTTAACTTCTTGGCCAATTAACCCATATGTACCTCAAATTCCGAATGGACGCCCCTTGATTTCTAAAATTCGTCCTCGTCTCATTCATGAATCCCGTGGTCTCCTGCATAAATTTCCCGAACATATCTTCCAACTTTGTCACTCTTGAATCTCCCGATTGATTATTCACCCCTGGTTGGTTATTTGGAACTGTCATCTGGTTCCATTGATTATTTTGCTAGTTTTGATTTTCCCAAGCCAGATTTGGATGATTTCTCCACCCCGGATTGTATGTGTTGGAGTACGGGTTGTTTGGTTGTCTCTGATTTCCTGCCAAGTAATTCACTTGCTCCGTTGATGAAGATGACGAAGCAAATGTGTTCCCAACTTGACACTCGCTGCTCACATGGTTTCCTGCACAAAAATCACAAGTTAGTTTAGGTGCTTGGATAGAGCTTACCTGCATAGTTTCCCAATTGTTTCTGAAATGCCGTGACTTGGGCTGAGATGGCTGTGAAAGCATCAACTTCATGAAGACCCGAAGATTTCCTTGGTGTTGCTCTCTCATTTGGTCTTTGATAGTTGTTGCTTGCTAAAACCTCAAGCAACTCATAGGCCTCTTCTGGTGTCTTATTTTGCAAGGCCCCTCCTGAAGCTGCATCCACCATGGTTTGCACATTACCCATCAATCCATTGTAGAATGTTTGGACTTGAAGCCAAACTAGCAAGCCATGGTGTGGGCATTTCCTCATTAACTCCTTGTATCTCTCCCAAGCCTCATACAATGACTCGGACTCATCTTGTAGAAATGATGTAACATCATTTCTTAATTTTTCCGATTTTGCTAAAGGGAAGAACTTAGTAAGGAATTTCTATGCTAGATCAATCCAAGTTGTGATTGTTCCCCGTGGTAGTGCCATTAACCACCCATTGGCTTTATCCCCCAATGAGAATGGGAATAACCTCAACCTAATGGTGTCATCCGATACTCCGTTCGACTTGAAGGTGTCACAAATTTCCAAGAAATTTGTAATATGCGGATTCGGATCTTCCTTCAAATCACCATTAAATCTAACAAACTGCTGGATCATTTGGACGATTGTCGGCTTGATCTCGAAGTTGTTGGCTTGCACTGTAGGTCTAGTAATACTCGACTACCATTCACTGTGGGAACTGAAAATTCCCTCAGTGTCTTGTTTTCTGGTTCTGCCATTTCAACAACTATTTCTTCTGCTTCATTATAATAGCCACTACTACTCAAAAGCTTATAATGAAATACATATAAAATAACATAGAGAAATTGGGCCCAAAATTTTCTTTTATTAAATATATTTATATATTCTACAAACATATACATTTTTTACATAAAATGTATAACATATACAAAAGTCATCAAAAACATAAGGGACAGTGTAACTGCTCCTTCTCGAACGCCGACATCCATCCGACAGTGTCCTCACCTAGGTCCTACAAAACATAGGAAAACAACGGGGTGAGCACTAAAATAATGCTCAGTAAGTAAATCCTCTACTCATTCTAGCCCCGTAACTCTCTCTCTCTAATTCTTTCCTTACAACTCCTCGTTCAATTTCTCTTTGGGTACTTCTCTCTTTTTCTCTTTCTCTTTCTCTTAGAACTCTTTTCTATTACCTCTTTAGCAAGTCACAACCCCATCTTACCGGGGGCACGGCCGGGACTCGCTCCCACTCTACGTGACCTCTACTCATTCTAGCCGATCGGACTCGGTTATGCATGGATTCAGAACCCTTGGCCATGTGAGTCTATAATCTCTCTCTCGGGTTCTCGGGTATAGCCCTCATCCGCATGCACTCTCACGGGCTACACCACTTCTCTATCTGATACTCATGCCGCTCTCTCAATGAGGCGTACATGCGGGAATACTCTACCCATTACTCACGGGTTCCCCATCGCACAACCTACTCTATGCTCTTTCTCTTAACTCTTAAAGTAGCTTATACTCACATTCTCTACTATATCTCAAGCTACTTCTTACTACTTAAGTGTATAAACAATTGTGTAAAGCTAGTTCGTGCTCACTAATGCACTAATGAAATGCCAAATACATGATTTCCTCAAAACAGTCATTCTGCACCAGTCACACTAAAAAGGCCATAACTTGCGTTATACACCTCGGATTGCTACGGTTATAGGTCTCGTTTTAAAGCTTAGAAACAGGGCTAAAACTTTGATGTTTGGGTCTCAGCCCAGTTCAAACCGTAAGATGTCCAAAAATTACTTAGAAAGTTACGGCAGTGACAGGGCAGATTTCACTTAGGCATTTCATCAAACAATTCATGTGCATATAGACACTCTACTAAAATTACTACTATACTTCATTCTCTAGCCATCCAAAATGGGGAAAAACTCCCTCAAATACTCATAATCCCTGTCAAGAAAAGCACTCCCAAAAAGCTTCACACAACATCTCACAAACTTCATCTCAATTTCCATTCTCAATACACATTAAAACACTTCTCATACAGGGAATCTATCCAACAACTACAAAAATAGCTACTCATCTCAATTCAATTTTCTCATTAATCATACTACATACTGATCATGCATACATCTCTACACAAAAAGCTTGTTTAAAACTCAAGTTGGTTGGATTTACTTACTTTGTGCAAAGATGACTTCTTTAGCACTTTTCCTTCCTTTTGTGGTCTTGTCTCTTCTCTACAACTCAAAACAACCACAAGGACAGCAACAACCAAATAAGACTTCACTATAATTATAAGAAAACTCACATCTAAAGCATGAATCCTTACCTTAGGATGCTTTAGATGAAATATCTACTCAAAACCCCTCTTAAATCCCTTAGAAATCTTGGAAGATTGGATGGAGAAATTGAGAGAACTTGGGCAAATGGAAGAGGCGGTGGAATGAAGAAATAAAGGGTTTTCTCTACACTTAACCCTTTTTAGTTCATATTATAAGCATCCTTTCCCATTTTGCCCTTGCTCTTTCTTAGAAATTCCATCTATATCCTTTGATTCTTTACAAATACACCCCCATCCAAACACAATCTCTACTAAATTTCCTTTCATTTTACTCCCCACTTTTCCTACTAATTAGGGGTAGAATGGTCATTGTGCTCCAAAAGAAGAATTCTCTAGAAAACTCAAGAAACTTTGTCTTAGGCTCGTCGCTGCGGCGAAGAACTTTACGTCGCCTCGGCGAAACAGGGTAGAACCTACCCGTGGGTGCAACTCCTCCTCCTCGCCGCGGCGAAGCTTCTTCTTCGCCCCGGCGAAGATTGGATTTCCAACTTCACCAAAACTCAACCAATTTCAAGGCAACAATTCAACCAACTCAACATACAAACTCAATTGAAGTTGAAACAACAAACTTTTAAATAATACAGCAAATCTTAAATACGTACCTCAAGTGGGATGTTACATTCAACAACTATATCCTCTCTTTCTCTTCTCTCTCAGTTACGTCGTCTAACAGTTCTCTCAATCTCAAGATCAACAAGAACCACTGGTTGACGTCTCGCTCTTCGCATAAACTGCAAAAACAGAAATGAAGGAAAGTGAGACCACAAACCAACTGAAAATTAAAAACTAAAAAAAAACTCCAATCTAGCTAATTATAGAAAGACTCAATGTTAACTTAAAACAAATCCCCGGCAACGGCGCCAAAAACTTGATGCGTGTTTCCTACAACATGCAAATGTAGCAAGTGCACTAGTCGCTCAAGTAATATAATGATGAGTGAGTATCATTCCCACGAGGATTGTTAGCTAAGCACTAAGCTTCCTACTGTTCTCAAGTTGGAGCAATCGATTTCTTTGGATTGATGGGAGCTATTTCTAATTAAATCTGAACAATAAAATTCAAACTAAATTTAACTATGAATGCAAGATGAAAAACACGGATAGTAATCAATTCAAGTAAAACGGGTAGGGTTTTGACTTCATTTGGATTTTATGGGTTAAACCTAAGAATTAAACTAAATTCATATTCATATGCCTTGGTTATAAATCGAACTCTCTAAAGGGTTAAACATACCTTCTCAGGCTATGTTTTCCTACTCTTCCTTATTAACTTTCCACACCCAACAATTTGAAAGTTAACAAATCCAAGCTCATTAAGCACAAGAGTCCTACAATGATTTCATTGATTTTTGAATCTATCTCTAGCATCCAATACTACAATGGTGATTACCCAAAAAGCCTAACATGATTCATTTCTCAATCTCACCATGTTCATCACATATAAGCATTCAAAAATCAGAGTAAACACACAATCCAAGCACAATCATATGAAAAGAAAACAATCAATCACTTAACCCATTAAAATCCGAACTACAATCAAAACCCTAACCCAAAATGGGTTAGTTCATGGCTAAATCAACAACACAAATGAAAGAAACGAAAATGTTAAAGTTCAACATAATGAAAATAACATAAAAGATAAGAAATCTCCCCAAATGATGAATCCTCTGGTTTGAAATCGAATCTTAACCCTTGTTCAACCTCATAATCTCTCGAAAATCAACTCTAAGAAAAAGTAAAATGCCGCTCTAACCCTATTCGACCCCTTGACAAAAAGGCTAAGTGTTTCTTTTATACCTCGCCCAAATTCTCCAGAAAAACACACACGAAGTAAAATTGTGCGTTTTACAAAACTGAAATTAACGACCGTCGTCGCGGCGAAGAAGAAATCTCACCGCAGCGAAGAGAGAAATAGATCTTGCTCGTGACTGGTGTACTTCGCCACGGCGAAGAAGAAATCTTCGCCACGGTGAAGCTTCTTGAGAGGTTCTGAAATTATAGAAATGCCACTCCGCTTGCATCTTCGCTTGATTCTTCGATCTTCGGCGCTCTCCCTTGGAAGCGAGCTTCATAGTGCTTTATTCTGCTCCAGAACTCTCCCAACTTCTGAGATCCGCTTACTTCTGAGTTAAGAATTTCCAATTTTATCCTTATTTGCTCAAAATATCCATTTTACCCTGAAACACGAAAAGTAAAGAATTAAGCAGTAATTCAGGTTAAAATGAACTAGAAAGTACCCGAAATCCGACTAAAAAGTTTAATGAAAACGGTATAATCCACGGATTATCAGTCACCCTTGAGCTCCTCTTAAGGTTCAACGCCAAAGATGAACTCCGACTTCAGCAGCTTGAACTCCTCCAAGCAGCAACCATGGAACCACGTTCCAAAACCAACTCAAGCAAAACAAGAATAATCAAGGTAATTTAAGACTACCAAAGCATAAGGGAAACCTAATCTAAAACAAAAGAACCTCAGCAAAATATTCACAGAATTACAAATGCATACATAGGCCTCCCTAAGAGAGACGCAATAAAAAAATGAATATATAAAGATCATGCGTCGATGAGTGGGGGACAATAAAGCAGAGGAAAAGCATTTGTGTTTTGCCTTTTTAGGAAAAGATTATTGGGACCATGACAAAAAAAACAACTTTTCCAGCACACATTTTATATGATGACAAGTGTACGTGGACCATTGGAAATGTCTTAGAAAGGAATAATATCCTAGCATCAATAAAAACGCAACATGTGTAAATAAAATTTCTGGTTACGTTCATGTCATCACACTAACAATGAGTGTGGTGACACCAGAAAATCATGAAACGATTGTGCAAAGACAAGACGATGTCATGATATAAAAAATCAGTGTTACCACACTGAATTCATAATTTGAGAAAAATACTTATATATACTTTTACTAAGCCGGTTATCTAAAACTTGTTCAGTACCTTTTGCATTTAAAAGCTTGCCAAGTAATAGTACATTTTCACTTTATACTATGTTCAAGTCATTTGCAATTTCATTTGTCTCAAGTTAAACCACATTATTGTCCATAATCAATCATCTCAGGAGAAAAACTATTCAGTAGTTTATTATTTAAATTGAACAACGCTCTGGTTCATGACTTGGGAAGCAGCTCTTGGGAGAAGGAGATTATTGAAGATTTGGCTCCAATTTAGAGAAGATTATTCCATCTTTTGCTTATTTTTCCAGTGATGAACCTTGATTCAACTTTTTTTTTTTTTTTTGTTGATAAGAGCTTGAAAATACACATTTAGTTAGTGGTTTTTGGGGATTAATTGTGGGAAATTAGGCTTAATTTGGTAAAGTTGCTTAATATTTTCATAATTGTCTTTTACGTGATCACGGGTGTTTTTGAGTGTTTTTTAGGTTACTAGTGCTTAAATGTTATGTTCGGATGAAGAATCATGTTGGCAACGGAATGAGTAACGAGTGGAAACAAACGGATCAAGAATCGGAGTTGAATTGAAGAAGTTATGGAAGTTGAAGTAAAGAGAAGATTCTAGAATACGTTCCAGCTTGCGCATGCCTTGGTATTTTGAGAATATCTTGAAGCTGTAGAACTCAGATTAAGACGATTCTTCAACGATTGGAAAGCTGATTGAAAGGGCTACATTTCATATGTTTACAACGTTTCCAAATTCCACTGTTATGGAGTTCAAAAATCAACATCTTTGAAGAACAGTGGAATGATGCGGGAAAAGGGCAGCAGCTACTGTGCCGCGGCACACTTTTTTCAGTAGCTACTGTGCCGCAGTACAGTGCCTGGTACAGTCACGGAAGTCACTAACTTGTTATCCATTTTTAGCCAAGAGAATAGGGTTAAGGGTTCCAAATCAAATAGAATTAAGGGAAAACAAACCCTAACCCTTGTGGGATATAAATAGAAGTCTTTTAGCATTAAAAGGGGGATTCTTTGGTGAGAAGAAAGGGAGAAAAATCTGGAGAGAAGAGAAGTAATATAAATTCTGGAGCTTTGATTCACAATATAGAGAAGTTTTCCTTATTCTTTTCTTGTAAACTCATGATGAATGTTTTAATAAAGATGATTGTTTCTTTCATGTTTATTATGAACTAATTTTATTCTCTAGGGCTAAGATGTAGCCCAATCTCTTAATTATGTATTGATCTTTGATTGTTAATGTTTATTAAGAATTCTTCCTAAGTTTTACTATTATTCCTAATGCTTTTGATTCTTAAGGGCCCAAGAATTGAATGAACTAATGGACTAAGTTGAGATCGAGAGATGATACTTAGTTGGTCTACGATAGTAAAACCATAGGTTGAGCGAATGCTAGAGATAGGTTACTGCGACTTGTGAGATTTTGATAAACTCCATAAAGCGTAATGATCCCCAATTGCTTAAATCTGATTAGAGATAATTCGGGTTAGTAATTATGATTAATTTGATAATTGTTCGAGAGAAAGTTATTGGGAATTTAGGGAGTTTGACCTGTAGGAAGAGCTTAATAAAATTAGCATAAGAGATTGATGCATATAAATAAGAATTGGTGTGAAGTCTATGCCTTAGGTCTAAGTCATCTTGTTTTTACCCAAAAGGTTTATTTTAATTGTTCTCTTTTCAGTTTTATTTTTAAATTCAATTGTTTATTTAATTTAGGTTTTCCTTGATAAAATTTGGATTGATCAAATAGTAATAGGATAGTTTAATTGGTAATTGATAATAGTAATTCCCTTGAGTTCGATATCCGTATTTTATACACTTTAATACTTGCATGATTTCGTACACTTGCGAAAATCAACAATAGTTGTTTTATTTCATTTTTTAGTATGAATTGAGTTGTTTAGCTAGGGTTTGATGTAATCTTGATACAATGATGCAATTTATATGAATTGATTTACTTTGAGTTTTAATTTCATGATTGAGTGTTTATCTCTTTGTTTAAGGACTATTGAATGCTTGGCCACCATTCAATTAATATGTTGTTCACAATGAGACTACAAAGTAATTTGTAATATGTGCTTCTTAGGCTAAACATCATAGATTGAGCGAAAACTAGAGATAGATAAACATGATCTATGAAATCTAGTGTGAATTCCACAAAGCTTAAGAGACTTGAATTATTAAACTTCAATTTTTTGGTGCGGAAGGTTAATAGGAATAAGTGGGGTGGTATAACCTAAGAAAGAGTACCAAATAACTTAGGGAATTTGATTTTCAATCAAGGAATTAAAACTTCGGTAATAGATTCTGTAAATCGGATTGGCGTATTAAGGTGAAATCAACACCCTAACGTTTTTTATCATTTTTTATTCGTTTGGATATTGGGTTTTGCTCTAATTTTATTTTTGTCATTCATTAATTGTTGATTTTTAATTTAGTTTGTTAGTACATCATCATCCCATTTGTTAATTCTTCAATTTGTGTTAAATTGGAGAATTCGGTAATTAGTAACTCTATCCTTGTAGGAACAATATTTTATCTATCACTTTATTATTTTTTGTGACTAACTAGTGCACTTACTAACCAAACGAAAAGCACACCACAATGACATATGATAATTAGCATGAAATTGATGAGGGTTTTGGTCTATATTAGCATTAAATTGGCATCAAATGCATTAGTCTAACATTTTGGGTTCCTGTTACAAGTCTAACATTTTGGGTTATCAGTTACAACATCAATGGAAGAAAAAATTATCGTCAACTTATTTAATTGTCAGCATTATAGTGCCAAATTTCAGCCTTATAATGAGGGGAACTTTACTTAGCAATTTGTCTGCACTGTGATTGGTAGTTGTTGACGGGGACGCCCGAAACCATTGTTAGTGTATATTTGTGCTCACTTGACTTTTGTGCAAGTTTTACTTAAGCCATCTTTTTATAGAAGAAAATAAATTTTGTGCAAGAGATTTTCCTTTTTATAAACCCAAGTTTTACAATGCATAATGTACTAGAATTAATACATATGAGATTAAAGCAACAGTACTCGATGATATATAGATTTCCACTTCTCTGTTTCTGTCATTCTATAAAACGTTTACTATCACTTTACCTTTCATAATACACTAAATTTTATTCATATTTCTTTTAATATTAAAATAACTCTTTAATTAGCCGGCAGATAGTAACAAGTATATCCGATAGCTCAGTCTTCTTCCTCTCTGTTGCTCTCCATTCTCTGTAGAAAAGAGTGCGTTTGCTTGAATGGAAGAGAGAACTACTCATATAGGTTGAACGAATTACGTGCAAGAGGAGAAGAGATTGCTGCCTCAAGAACAAGATGAGCGGCACAGAAGCAATTACGGAAACAGTAATAACAAACACCAGCATTTCATGGTCAAAGACAATAAAAAAGAATGAACAAAAGATTACAATCATAGCTGCTATTGATGTCGAAAGTGTCAAAAGTCCGGCGGCAAACTTTGCAGGTAACCGAAAAAGGTAATCTTCTTCCTTATATCCAGAAGTATAAAGGGAAAGAAAGGTTATAATTGAGGTAGTGGAGGATATAAGGGATATGGCAAAAGAAACTTTTTGAATGAAAACGGGAACCCCTGTACCTCTTTTGTTATCAGTTGGCACAGTGAAAGTTGCGGTGAAAACCACGGAGGTGATAAGTGTTGCCACAAGCATGCATGAGTTTGCAGTTTCCTTTATCCATTTCTCCCCTACTGCCATTAATTTCATGTGTTCAGCATTAAATAAATCTCTAGGCGTTTTCCCGTCATAATTTTCAGCTTCAGCATATAATGGGTGTACAACCTTATTCACTTCCTACACAATTAATGTTACGGAATTAAACCAATTAATTAATGAAAAAAAAAAAAAAAAACCATTGGTTTTTACACAGAAAGAAAGGAGTAAAGATGTTACCTTAAACCACAACAACTCTCGTTGCAGCTGGAGAGCTTCTCCTGACACAATACTAAGCCGATCAGGCGGTGCAAGCATTCCAGCCAAATGCAAGATATTGTTATCTTCTCTATCTCTAAATGTAGATATAAAATCCTTGAATGAACCTATTTCATATATAAGTTTGAAGATTTCGTCCTGACGATACAGAACAGCATAATGAAATATGCTGCGGTTATTTTCGTCGACTTTCAAAATCAAGCCAGGATATTCATATATAAGTATTTTTAGAAAATCAACATTTCCTTGTCTTGCAGCAACAAATAGTAGTCTCCAAGGTTTTTCAATTAGTTCTGATATCTCCAAATCGCCCGACAATATAACTTGTTGCCAAATGCGCTCAACTAGTGTAACAGCTTCTGGGTGCATTTTTTTGTTCTGAACCGTATTGGTACCTAAAACTGTGAGTATTGTATTAGGTGAGGCCATGAGGCTGAGATGATCAAGGATGAAATTGAATTCATTATAAACATATACATAATTATGAATTAAATGGGTTGAACAAATTAAACAGAGAAAATGCATATGTACTTGTTGAGCATGTAGCTGATGAAGAGCAAGCCAAGCATATTGAAAACATATTGAAAGTCTAAAGATTAGTGTACCAACGTAGATTGAAGCATCCCTTTAGAATTCCTTGCTGATTTTGTTTAGTAAAGTTTGTAGAAGTGGCAGGCTTTCGAGCCAAGGCATGCAATCCTGTCTCCCCGTTTTCATCACGAGCAGTGGCCAACTCTGGGTGTTCTTCTAACAAATTCAGGGCAACATCTGGAGTACACAATTCAACTTCAGGGATAATCCGTTATCAAAATAGTAATATGGAAAATGCAGCCTACATTATGCAGTCTTAGTCAGATATATACTAGAAAAATTTATCTGTGAACAAAGGGTTGGCAACTAGTCGTTAACTTTACGTCTATATTTTGGCTAGCTCACGATAGTCGTTAAATATTTTTAACATTCACACCTTAATATGAATTCATTAGCATCATTTGGTCACAGTGCTTACCATAAATATCGGAGTTTATCAGAGTGACAAACAACTGTGTGCGGTCGTCATCTGACATGACATCAGTAGTGATTCTATAAAGGTATCTTACCATATTTCTATGGCCCAGATAAGCTGCCATGTGAAGAGGTAATTTGCCATCAGTATTTCGGATCATTTCCACGGAATAAGACAATACGTCAGGCCTAAATATCCCATCATGAATTTCGTGCACCACTAAGTTAAGGTTACTCGAAGCAATCACTTGGGCAAGTTCCACGTTTCCTGTTGCAGCAGCAAGAAAAAATGCTGTATTTCCATCTGCATTCTTCATAGCTAAATCATATAAATTCATCTTCTTTACCAGCTTTTTCACAAAAGCAATGTGCTCTGCTGATACTGAAATGTGGAGGGCAGTATCGCGTTCCTTTGTAATCCTAGCTGAAATTTCATTTGGATGTGCTCTATAAATATGGTCAGCCACCCGCCAATCACCTTTAAATGCAGCTCGGTACAATTTTAAGTGTCTAATTCTTGTTTCCACTGTCCATATTTGAACCAAGAGAAATTTTATCAATAATGTGTTTAGAGTAATACTACAAATATAATATTTTTATACAATATTATGTGATAAAATATAATTAGTTAATTTTAAATTAAAAATAAACTTTCATCCGATTATCTTTTGTCACGTAATATTGTATGTGTAGTATTATGTATGTGTTTAATATTTTAAACAAAATATTTGGTTCTAGAAAGAAGGCATTTTAAAAATAAAACTTTTAACACTAAGTTTTGTTCTTATCTCTTCCTTCACCTATACTCTAATCTCATTTTTTTCTTCAACTCAATTATGCATATAGAAAAAATCAAAATGATTAATAAAATAATTGAGTAAGAATGCTTAAACATGGATTTTAAAATAAGTTATAGAAGAGATATAATCAACATCAACCCAAACTTCCTTAGGATAATTATTATTAAATTAAAGTTATTGAAGTATAAAATTAATTATAAATTGAAGCGTATAAACTAATTTATCAACAAAGTGGTTTATAAATTAATAAAATTCATGTATAAATGGAAAAAAAAAAAAATTTACCGACTGATTCAGAAGAAGAAGATATAGAATTCGTTGGTGAAGAACCGAAACTTTCCCATTGTGTTTCATCTATCTCCTCAATAATTCCATCTGGTTCCACAATGGTCAAACAGTTGATAAGAAAGTTTCGAATAAAAAACAAGTTTTGTTAGCGGGAAATTTTTTTGATTGGTTAGGGGTATAATTTTGATACTTAATTTCATTTATTACAATTGTCAATGTATTTTAAAAACAGAGATAAATTTGTCAAATTAGTGATTGAAGTTTAAAAAGCTTTTTCATGGGGAAATCACTGTGTTCGGGTCTTTAGAATTTAGATGCATTTATTATTTTATTGAGGAAAACCTTTCAATTAAACTTAGGCTGACTTTATGATATTGAAGTCATATATTTTCCTAAAAATATGCAAAACAGGGAAAGAGAGAATAAAGTTATGCAAATTTATAAGGTTGTGACATAATTATATATAAGAAAATGTCTTCTTAATGATTTGAAAATAATTAAATGCATCAATGCCCTCAAGTCATTAATGTAGCCAAATTCAATGGTTCTTTTTTTGTTTTTTTTTTTATAAGATAACCTTGATGACAGTAGAACGTTTTTTATGAGGAAAAAGACATCACACCTGATAAAATGAAACATAATGAGCCTTGACCTTTAAAACAAAAATACTTGTGCAGATAATTCAGGATTTAGATACCGAATAGGATCAGTGTGCATTTAGATATTAGAATATTGCTCACATTAACATTTTATTTTGGAAATACTAATTATAAAGGGCATGTTTGGCTTATTATTTCTGCCCATATTCCCAATCTTATTCTCCAAATAATGTTTGGCACATTATTCCAGAAATATTACCCTATTTTTTTAATTACTTTTAGACCCCATAAGGTTATTAATTTCATTAAATACACCCTAAAAAAAAAGTATAAAAATTATCAAAAACACCCTCGCGACCCATACTTGCCAGATTCCGGCAACCACCGTCGGTGGTAGCCGGAATACGCTAACAAGGCCTACCTGCCAGGACCGTAAATGGCCGAAAGTTCACTGATCTGGCCTTTTCCGGCCAGATCAACCACGGATCTGGCCAGAAAAGGCCAGATCTGTCCGTGAACAACGGCCAAAGAAATGGTTGTCGTTGAGGTCAACGACGACCAAATCTTGGCCATCGTTGACCGAAAACGACGGCCATATCTTTGGTGTTGCTGACGGCCAAAGATGGTCGTCGTTTTGGCCTTTTCCAACCATCGCGGCCACAACAAAGTCAGATCCGCCTTTTCTCAGAAAAGGCCATAAGGATGCGTACGCACGATCCGATCATCGTGTCGTAACGCTGATTTTTTCGCCGATTCAGACGGTGGTGGTGAATTGCACCGCAGTAGTGGGGGTGTTTTTGTCATTTTATATATTAGGGTATTTAATTAAATTAGCAAACCTAGGGGCTTTTTCATAAATTTTTAAATTTTATCTCGTAATACTCCCCTATCCAATTACTCAATATTATTTTTAAAATCCTATCCAAAATAATAAACCAAACGTACCCAAAGCTATTATTATGAGACTTTTCTCTTGTTATTATTTGTTTAAAGGATACATCGATAAACAAGAAGAAACCGGGGCGGTAAAATGCCAAATTAATTCTAGCACGAACTGAATCGCCATTATTTTGTATATTTTGCCTTAAAAAATTCCTACTCTTTGGATTTGAAATAGAAGAGCTGAATTGGCTCTGTAACATCATCGGGTCAGTACCGAAGAATTTTGGTTATTCAAAAACTGAATCTTAATTTAGAAAAAATAATAACACTAACAATAATAAACAAATTTATTTTCTTGTTTCATTGTAGAAATAATGAGTTACCTGCGGCCTGCTGTTCATCAGGAGCAACCACAATCTGCACATTTTCTCCGCTTTCCGGTGCAACAATAATGCTTGCGTTTTCATCATGATCAGCAGACATTCGTGGCAAACCTACAACAAATCAACTTCATACTGTCCGACGTCGGTTAACAAGATATTAAATAAGGACCTCAACAAGTTAACAAGATATTAAATATGTATTATCTGAAAGCTTTTTTTTCACTTACCTCCTTTTTGTAGTTACCGAAACTAAACTTTAGAATAATGACAGAGAGAAGATAAGGAGCTCTGGGCTGGGAAAGATTTTAATTAACATACTCTTTCAAATGGAAAACGGAATGATATTTTTAACAGCTCTGGTGGCATTGACCAAGAGGAAACTTCATAGTATATAGATACTCAATTGACGTGGAACCGTTAACCTACACTCATTCAAAGAGAAGTCAGATGATACCGACACTCATTCAAAGAGAAGGCTGATGATATTGACCAGGTGGAAATTTTGAAAACCTGTCGTTAATTAAAATTTTCAGGCAATATTATTATGTTACAGTTTTCGTAATGTCACCCGTCCTCAATACTGATTAATTCTTTTACCAGTGAGTTATGAGTGGATTGAAATCTTAAATGGTTACGAACTACTCAAAAATAATAATAATAATAATATTTTACAGATTACATAAGAGGTATTTGTCTGAATTTATATTTTGATCGAGCTAGTTTATAAGTTCTAAAATAAAACTGATCTGTTTGTTTATAACTTTTTTAAACTTATAAGCCAAAAAAATAAGTTTGGGGGAAGGTATTTTTTTGTCTTTTGGGTGCTTATAAACTACTTTGATCAAGTATATTACTACATTACCCATTTTTTATTTTAAAATTCCATTATATACTCTTATTTTTAATAATGTAGTACCATTTTTAGTCATTTTAATAATAAAATATACTTATAAGTCACATTTTACCAAACGCATCAATAATTTATCAATCACTTATAAGTACTTTAATTAAACACGTAACTGTTTTAATTTTAAATGTTTATAAGCTAATTTTCATAAATTTAACCAAACAAACTCATAGATGTACTACAAAATAAATAGATCAGTGCATTGTAAAAGTTAATAAAAATAAATATTATTAAATGTAGACGAATGATGTGACACCATTCATCCTTATAAAACAGTTTATATACATCATTTTTACGTGTATTTTCACTCTTTGTTTTGTTAGAGTTGTCGACTACTTCAGTATTAATGGGTTATGTAAACGCATTTGGGGGTTCTGCTACCTGGTCAGTGGGCAGGGGTCATAGGGGTGGCGCCCTCAGGCCCGTAAGCAGTTTGGGCCTTTTCCATGTATAACCGCTAAAAGATTTTTTTAAGTTATTAATTTCTTATTGAGTTGGGCTTAAGAATATGAATCCTTATAAAAATAGGTTTTGTCACTTTAAACTTAGTATCTAAACATATTTTTCTCTTGTTATAAGTGTGATAACAATCATCGGATAATTTATTCATTGTAAACAAAAGAGGTGAGGAAGTATTGCAATAATATTGACTTAGTTAGATGTAGTTCATATTGGGTGAACTAAGGTAAATCGTGCCTGTTATTTTCTCTTTATTTACTGCCTATGATTTGTTTTTACTTTTATTTTGTTCTCGTTGCCGTCTCTATTTGATTCATGTTTAGTATAATAAGGATAAATGCCATTTGGGAATTAAATAAAAAAGAAAAGAAAAGAAAGAAATAAGAATACCGGTTCTAGAATTCTACTCCCAAAGGGGACATTTTCTTGTACTAATCACTATCATAAAATTAATATAATTAGAGGGAAAGAAGCTTCTGTTTTCAATGGCTAGAGTTGAAAAAAGGAGGGGAGCAAGTAACACGTCAATTTCCACTCGGTTTTGATTCGGTCACTGCTTAGTTATATCTCTGGTTATGCAAATTTTTATTATAATTGACTTGACCCACTTAAATATTTACGGGTAACTAGATAAGTCGTGCCATCATGGGCTCCACAAATTGTTATTCTACGGCATTACAATTATTTATTGTTGACTGACTAGAATTTGTAGATTCTAAAATTTTAATTAGTTAGGAATCCCAATTTTAGCCCAACAAAATGATTGACTGACTAGAATTTAAAAGTCTATGATATTCATTACAATGAAAGATCGTATTGTGGAGAATAATGTGTGGTCGAGCTCTAATGTGTCTAGTGGCCAAAGGACAGAACTAGAAATTTATTTAAAAGGCTTCCATTCAACCTTGAGACATAATAAAATAAATAATAAGAATAATAAAAAGCAAAAATAAGAGATTTACCCCTAGTATATTCGTTACATACATTTATAATTATTTTAATGTATACTAATTGTATGGACAAAAAATCATAACGGATCTTGTCAGGCCCAAACATGATACAAATGTTATACGGCCTTGCGCCATGGTCCAACTCCGGTTGGACCCAAACCAAGATCCATTCCATAAGTCAACCAATGCCATGAATTGGGTTACTTCGACGACATTGATCGTTTTTCGACCAAGACCACTCCACGAGTTGGGCCTTGTCACAAGCCCACTTGGCCTCTAGCCCATTAGCTCATTCTTACTTCCAAATAGTGTTTGGAGTCTTGTCACCTTTCTAATTCATCAAAGATCTCGAATCTTACATGAATTGATATTCTTGAATTGATAAAGGCGAGTAACCAATGTTTTAAAAACCAACCCGAGGTGAAACCCGACAAACTGGTTGAGTCCTAGGTTGATCGGTTCAACCGATGACATCATCATGCTATTGTAAGCATGATGATGTTAACAAAACAAAACAAAACAAAAAAAAAAAAAAATCAGAATTCCAGATTACAAATTCCTAAAAAAATTCCTTAACAAAACATCATCAAACATCAAACATCTTACAACTAATTACAAATCAAAATAACAAAATTCATGAAGAAATCACATGATAATTAATAAACATTTTAGCAAAAAATGATTTATTCGCCCAATGATTTTCAATCCATCCTCAATTGAACTTCACCCACCATCTGACAGATGATCATCATCATTATTAACATCAACAACATCATCTACTGAAAATTCTAGCAAAAAAATAAAAACCATAAGTTAAAACTTCCCATTTTAAATTAATTGAATTTAAACTAGCTACCAAATTCAAATTGCTTAAAGAATTGGAAACAACCTTTTAAAGTATCTATTGAGTCATAATAAGAAGGGTGAACACCACCATCTACAGGAATAGATCCATCTCCATATAATGATTGTTTCAATTCATCATAATTAAGTTCGCCAACCTCCTCTCCATCATCAAGTACCCAAAATTCAGTTTTATCGATACTTTCATAATCAGTAGGGTCAAAAGTAATTTTCTTGTAACAACCCTTGAAAGAATAGAATTAAATGTTAAAATCATGATCAATAAAGACATCAAGGAAAATAAAATAAGCGATAATAATTAATAATAAAAAGGATGAAGGCTTTATACCTATTTTGCAAACACAATTTATAATGAGTGAAAACAAGATCATTCAACTGTTGATGCTCCAATTTGTTTCTCTTTTTAGTATTTATATGTTCAAAAACACTAAATTTCGCTCACATACATCCCGAAGAAGCTAAAATTTGGCTTAGAATTTTGATTGCAAGCTTTTGCAAATTTGGAGAACAAAACCCAAATGTCCTCCACCATTCATCTAATTGAGAATAAAACATAAGAAATAAACACAATTTCATAATTGAAAAATTAGACTTAACAATTTAATAACTATTTCATACTAGGATGTGTAGTTTTGCTAGTTTGAAGAGCAAGCTAACGAGAAAAGCTTGCTTGATGGTCTCGATATAATCTACTCTCCTCCAGTAAGATTGTCTTGTTCATTTTGAATTCACTTGCTCTATTCTCAATAGTGTCAAAGAAATCATAAATGACCTCTGGTTTGTGGGAAAAAAGTATCTTCGTCATATTTAAAAGCAGGATTCAAATAATAAGCTACTGCATGAATATTACAACGCAACATCTTATCCCAACATATCTTAATAATTCATGTATAAGGCATGTACAAACTTTTTTTATTCTTAAACAGCTTCTTGATCCCCATCCTCGTTCGGTGTATGCAATCATACATATATCTTATTGAAGGCCTCTCATCTGAGTCTGCAATCTGAAGCATACACATCAATGAACTCACAACTTTGAAAATTGTACAAATATCACCCTAGATTTGGTTATCTAGAATTATACAAATTTTATTAGTTTTTGCATATCGAGACTCCACAAAAACTCTATCTATCACCATAGATTGTAAGTCATGTTTTGTGCTGATGTAGGTTGCTCAATGCAATGAAAGTTGTAGCAAAACGGATTGCACCTAGGCGTACAATTTCTGTCCAACCCTATTCAAGTGATAGACAGTAAATGTTAGTACCTAGTAAATTATAAAAAAAAAAAAAAAAATTGTATATATATAATATGACTTGACAATGTAAATTATAAACATATGAGATAAAGGTATATAATCTGTCTTTTCCTCACCAAAGCCACCACAAATGTATGATTATACACAAACTTTGTAACCTCAGATGCACATGTCAAAAGGTTAACTATGTGATTCATCTCAGCTATGTCTTTTAACATCAAATTAATGCAATGTGCTACACAGGGAGACCAAGTAATACTGTTATATTTTTCACACAACATTCTTTTAGCAGCTTTATAATTTGCTATATTATTAGTGACGAGATGCACAATATTGCTTGGTCCAACCCATAAAGCTATTTCCTCAAACAAGCTGAAAAATGTCGCGACATCCTTTACAACATCTGAAGCATCCAATGATTTCACAAAGCAAACTCTTTTAGGACAATACACTAGAAAATTAATCAATGACCTAAGTGAACTATCTACCTAACCATCAGCCGTTAATGTACATCCAACATCCCCCCAAGTTTTTCTTGTAACCATCAACAAGTAATTGCACTTCTTTCTTAATATCTCTCAATAAATTTACACGCAAACTATGATAAGTTGGGAGTTTATACCCATGACTAAGGCTACAAACGAACCAAACACCCCTATTCGAAAATCGTTCAATAAGCACAAAAGGTTGTTCGAAATCGTGTTCGAACTAAAACGAACACAGAATGGCTGTTTGAGTTTGTTCGATTAACAACACCCATAAATTAAAAGTGGTATGAAGGTCTATTATAATATATGATCAATACAAATGTGTGATTAATTTGTTATATATATAAAAATTAGGTTTAATTAAGCTATTATGTTATTAAATTTGGTATGTTATATATCACTTGATTATACAATCTATTATGTTATTAAATTTGTCATGCTATGTATCATAATAATTTATTATTTATTAATTAAAATACTATATACTTATATATTTAATTATTGATGACATTTGAAAAAAAAAAATCCAAACATATTATATATATAAAAAAAAAAAAAAAAAAACAAAAGCGTCATAATATTTTATTGATTATCATTAAAAAAAATTCATCCAAACTAAACTAAACATTATATAAAAAAGAAAAAAAATGAAAAAATATAAATATGATATTAATGCAACTCGAACTAAGGACCTTAAAGTCAAAAGAATTGCATTTTTAACACTAAGCCATAGAAAATCTTTGATAAACTTAGCACCATTTATATATCATGTTTTCAAACATAAACGAATGAATGGATAGCTCGAACACAACATGTTCCCAAACATAATCAAACGAACACCCCCATGTTCGAACTCAAATCGAACACATTATCGAACGAACATTGAACTGTTCATGAACAGTTTGTTATCGAGTTGAATCAAGTTGCTATCGAACGAACATCAAGCTATTCGCAAACAGCTCGGTTCGTTTGCAGCCCTACCTAGGACCAATTGCAATTATAGCATCCACCATAGGCCGAAAATAAATTAAATTAATAGCATTAATTGGAATACAAGCATAAAAAAAATAACTTGCAACAGCCATGTCTGCTCTCCACTTAGCTTCTTTTCATGCTAAAACACTCTTAATTGAGGGTTGAGACCTAGGCATAAGTCCTTGGAGCAAAATAGTCATCAATCTCAATATGTCTATTTCTCTTAGTGCTTGAGGTTGGAGCTAGAGATGGAGAGACCTCTTCACAGTCTTCATCTAACATATCACCTTCAAATTGTTGTACACTAGCTCCATAAGAATTGGCGCTCTTATGAAGCTCAACTTTTTTATTATTCTTTTCTCCAATTTCTTTTAGTGTTTCTTGAATCTTGAATCTAACATCAAAATGAATGTTTGAGCACTTTCCAACTTCCCCTTTTATTCTCGCTTAATGCAGTTTCACTCAATAAATACCTCTACCTCTGATTATCTTGCCACAATAAAAACATGTTAATATCTTCTTCCCATTTTGATCTATGTCATCAGTAACATGTCCCCATGCTATATCATTCCTTCCTCCAAAATATTGTGAAACATCCACGAAGGAAGATTGTTGACAAGATTTAGATGATGACATTCTTTGTCTTTAATCTTTATCTCTACCCTGACAACCAACAAGCAAAGTTAAATTGCAAACCAAATAAATAACAAATGAAAGCCGAATAAAAGATGACATCAAGTTAAAAGGGCATAAAAATTGGATATATGTTTTGTTTCCTCTAATAATACATAAATTTTGTCCTTTCTCTTTATAACTTAAAGTCCAAAGATGGTTATTGTAATGTCAGCTTCTTTTCTTTTTTGGATTTGGTATAAGCAACACTCTTCTCCACCCAAATACTAACTATGTCAAATGCATTCCAATCATTCATATAACAAAACATGATTCCTAATATTTATATCCTATCCAAAAACACCACCACCACCACATAACTATCAGACATTTGTTTATTTATTGTTTTTATTTTTTACAATACTTTAACTTACAAGACAATGATTGTTTCTCATTTTTAGTTTTAATCCAACAAAAAAAATTTATATATATATAGTTATCAATTAAACTTTTTGGTAAGATAAACTTAAGTAGGAGAGAATCCTTATCCAATTATTATCACCCACATGGTACAAGATTTAAAAAAAAAAAAAAATTAGATAAAATTTCATCCAAAGAAACTATATCCTAATTTAATTTATTATTAGTAAGCACATGTTACAACATATTTAACAATTTTAGATGAAATTAGATGGGATCTAAACTCTCCTAATATGCAATACAATTACTTGTTAGTTCTATTCTTCTGAAAATGAATTTAAAGGCAACAGGTGAGGAATCAAATGGACGAAGTGACTAAAGATAAATTAAACATCTTTTTAGAGGGCTTATTAAAGGTGATGCGTTTTGATGAAAATTAGTTGTCTTCGGTTAGAGAAAGAATTGTTGCAAAACTA
Organism: Pistacia integerrima; assembly: GCA_026225825.1. Lineage (NCBI taxonomy): Eukaryota > Viridiplantae > Streptophyta > Magnoliopsida > Sapindales > Anacardiaceae > Pistacia > Pistacia integerrima. Next base: position 25,313,410 of record CM047747.1, read on the forward strand.
AATTGAGAAATAGGCAAGAGTGATAGATTTGATTTAACGAAAACCAATGCACTCAAGTTTTACATTAACGGGGCAACTCACCTAGTGTCTGTTCTCACTCACATTCCATTTTCAATCTCTTCATTTCAGCAAAAGCTCATTTTGTCCATGGCTCACAACTTCAAGTCCTCTACCTCTACCACCACCAAGTACTTGCCCACCACCACCACTAGGTCCAACACTAAGCCCACCACCACCAACAACAAAATAGACCATGGCCAAAAGCATAACAAGATTGTAACTTCTTCATCAGCACCAAAAGCTCAAACTAGTCACTTAACACACCACCACCACCACCATCAACAAATATCAAAGCAAAAAGCACTAGAAAGAGCCCTCACTCAACCAAAGCCTAAACTAATGGTACATTAAAATCTAAAAAGAAAGGAAGAGATCGGCGATACCTAACGAAGATAAGCTGAAGTTGACGACGAAGATGAGCTGCTGCTAAAGATGAAAGCAAGCCTCCACCTCTGATGAAACAAGGTTGTAGGCTTTACGATGTCGTTGAAGTGGAAAATTGGAAATGAGAGATGAAATAAGAAGTTAAAGAGAGATGAAAGGAAGAGATCAACAGTACCTAACGAAGATGAGCTGGAGCTGACGACGAAGAGGAGCTAACGACAAAGAGGAACTAATCAATGGTGAAGAGAGGAGAGGAAATCGCAAATGGGAGAGTGACTAAATGGCTTAGGGCTTGATGGTATGTAGATTTTGGGGGACACTGGTGGAAAATTAGGTTTAGGAATATAAAAGGGAGGTTTTATGTTAGACTCGATTTTTAGGAAAACACAGTTGGACTGACGGGTTGCTACAGTACACCCAATCCAACCATAGGTGATTCGGGATGAAAGGACCCCTCAGTTTTTAGGTTCTCTTGGCCCAGCTCACCAATCGGGTCCTAATCCAACTAACCAAGTTAGGCCGAGTTTTAAAACCTTGCAAGTAACATGAGTTTTTTGCAAATTCAAACTCCTAGTCTAAGTAGAATTCAGAGTCCTACTAAGATTCAAGCCTCTTTGGCATACTATATAAACAGAGGCATGCCCTCTTATTATGAATTCAATTCCAATATCACCTACTTGCTTCTAAGTTCTAGCTCCCAAGAACCATTGCCTTCTCTTGCCATAATTCTAATCTCCAATTAGATTCGGGTAACCTTCCTTTAGCCCTCACTAAATTGCCTTTCAAGCCTTACTGACTTGAGCATTAGAGTGTCTATGACAGACACCATACCGGATTACTTCTTTGAGTGTGCAGGTCCAGAAGATCATCATTGGCCTCAACCTTACATGGTTCGTCCCTTCCGTAACCATAGATTTTTACCATCTACAATTTTTTGCCCACCGTGGGACCTCTAACAATCATCCGTCTGTCAACGATCTACTCTACAAAGAATCCAATCATGACTGGCAACAGTGAGACTCGTTCAGTTGATGTCGAGGCACAAATCGCTTAGCTCACTACTCCGGTGCAAAAAAATGCCAAAAAAGTTCAAGCATTAGAAGCCGAGAATGCCGCCATTCGGGTCAAGAACCATACCCTCCAAGACAAAGTCAACAATTTCTACTCCATGGAATCCACTCTTGGACAACTCGACAACTAATTCCGTACCCCGATTAACCCCATGCAAAACTTGTTAATGCTTGATCCTTAGTCATCCAACCTTCAGTTGACCGTAAACAATGACTTGGCTCTAGCCATAACCAACTCCTCACATATAGCCCTACAAAATCAATCCTTATCTACCGACATTCCTTTCAACATAGATCTTCTCACCTAGATGACACCACTCTAGCCGCTTCAAATCTGCAACCTTCAGCCTTCCCATCCATTAACATATGGCCGATCCACATTCCTATTCAGCATCACTCAGCTCGGCTCATCCCAATGGGCCGAGTGGTATCCCAAATACCCCACTGACCATCCGTGTTGGCCAAAACACTTGTTTGGTCACACTCAGCTTAGCTCATCCCAATGAGACAAGTGGCATCATCAATTTCCATGTAACCCTCTATGTTGGTCAAAACCCACACTCTATCCTACTTAGCTCATCTCATCCTAATATGCTGACCAGCATCCAAAACCCTCAATCAACCTTTAGCGTAGACTTGTTGTCCACTGCCACACCTCGTGAACAAGTAATGGCTAAGAGGTTGGCTGATATAAAGGTCATGATAAGACGTATTCCTAGAGTACCAACCCCTATCAAGAAAAAGGCTACCCCAAAGCTATGCCGACTCACCTAGGGGTGAGCGGTTCCTGGTACCCTACATTTTTCCGAGGGAACCAAAACTGGAACCGCACAGTGCAGGTTCCTAAAAAAAGGAACCGAAACCAGAACTGCACAATGGAGGTTCTTCAATTCAAGGAACCGGAACCTAAAATGCAGGTTTCGGTTCCTTTCCCGGGTACCCTGTAAAAATCAATTACCCCCAATTAGTTTAAAAAATGACAAAAATACCTTAAAAGTTTACAAATACACCCCTAACAAATTTTGATTATTCATTCATTTGTGTCCAATGTAACTCATAACATGTAATCTCTAAGCAACACTTGAATTCAATCAATTCATTACAATTCACATAAAATTCGTCAATCAAAACCAAAACACAAACAATTATTCATCACAATTCACATCAAATAACTTAACCAAAATCATTCAATTTGAGAATGGAGAAGAACTAGAAAAGTAGACAACACGGAGAAGAAGACGGCAGAGTCGCAGAGAGAATGGAGAAGGAGAGAATTTGTCAATTTGAGATACCCTAATCGAATTGGGTAGTTTGCTTTGATTGTAAATGTAAAATCACAAGATACCTCATTATTTATACTAATTTCTAACATTGCCACTGGTCTATTAAGTAATTTGCCAGGGGTCTATTGATAATTAATTAATTGTATTATTATTAAGCTATTATTATTAAGTAATTTGCCAGGGGTCTATTTGATAAATTAATAAATTATTAATGTTTATAAATTTTATTAATTTAAGCTTATAATTGGCCAATTGGGTATTTATAATATACTAATTATAATTTAGTAAATTTAATATTATAAATTAGTAATGTTTATAATGTAATATAATAATGTAGTAATTAATTAAGTAATTATTAAATTATAATGCAATGTTATAATTAATTAAGTGATCAAACTATAATGTAATGTTATAAATACTTATAATTATTTAAGTAATTATTTAACAATAATGTAATGTTATAATCAATTAAATTTCTAATAATTTAATTAATTACTTATGTTTAATGTTTTTAATGTAATATCATAATTAATTAAGTAAATAAGTAATCGTTTAATTGTGTAATGTTATAATTAATTAAGTGATTATACTACAATGTAAATTGTAATGTTATAATTAATTAAGTAATATACTATTTAATTATAATGTAATATTATAATTAATTAAATTGTTAATCATTTAATTAAGTATTGTAATATTGTTTATAATAGAATGTTATAATTAATTAAGTAATCATATCATAAGTTTATAATGTAATGTTATAATTAATAAAATTCTAATCACTTAATTAAGTATTATGTAAACTAGTAAATTACTAATGATTATAATATAATGTCATAATTAATTAAGTAATCATTTAATTATGTAATATTATATTAATGATATAATCATACTATAATAGTATTATGTAATGTTATAATGAATTAAGTAATCATACTATAAAACTATAATTTAATATTATAATTAATTAAATTTTTAATTATTTAATTAATATACTAATGTTTATAATAGAATGTTATAATTGATTAAATAATCATATTAAAAATATATAAGGTAATGTTATAATTAATTAAATTTTTAATCATTTAATTAAGTAATGTAATAATATAGTAAATTACTAATGTTTATAATGTAATGTTATAAATTCATAACTAATTATGTAATCATTTGACTATGTAATGTTATAATTAAGTAAGTAATCATAATATAATATAATATAATAATGTTATAATTTTATTGAATAATTATTTAACTATAATATAATTGCTTAATTAATGTTTATAATGAAATGTTTATAAGGTAATGTTATAATTAATTAAATTTCTAATCATTTAATTAAGTATTGTGTTAATATTTATGTAGTAAATTAGTAATTACTAATGTTTAAAACATAATATCATCAATTATAATCAATTAAGTAATTATTTAATTATGTAATGTTATAATTAATTATGTGATCACACTATAATGTAATATTATAGTGAATTAAGTAATCAGATTATAGATCTTTAATGTTATGTTACAATTAATTAAATTTTTAATCATTTAATTATGTAATGTAATAAATAATAATGTAGTAAATTACTAATGTTTATAATGTGATGTTATAAATTTATAACTAATTAATTAACCATTTAACCATTTAACTATGTAAAACTATAATTAATTAAGTGATCGTAATATGATGTAATGTAATAATATTATAATTTAATTAAGTAATTATTTAACTATAATGTAATATTTAATTAATTAAATTTCTAATCATTTAATTAAGTAATCATTTGTTTATAATTAATGTTTATAATATAATGTCATAATCAATTAAATAATCATCTAATTATGTAATGTTATAATTAATTATGTAATTAACTAATCATACTATAATGAAATATTAAAATGTTACAATGAATTAAATAATCATACTATAAGTCTTTAATATAATATTATAATTAATTTGTTTATAATAGAATATTATAATTAATTAAGTAATAATTTAATTATAATATAATGTTACAATTAATTACGTAATCGTACTATAAATTTATAATGTAATATTGTAATTAATTAAATTTCTAATCATTTAATTAAGTATTATGCTAATGTTTATATAGTAAATTAGTAATTACTAATATTTATAATATAATGTCATAATCAATTAAGTAATCATTTAATTATGTAATGTTATAATTAATTATGTAATCATACTATGATGTAATGTTATAGTGAATTAACTATTAAGTAATCGTACTATAAATCTTTAATGTAATATTATAATTACTTAAATTTTTAATCATTTAATTAAGTTTGTACTAATGTTTACAATGAAATGTTATAATTGATTAAGTAATTATACTATAAATCTATAATGTAATACGATAATTACTTAAATTTCTGATTATTTAATTAAATAATATACTAAATGTTATAACTTATAAGTCAATTAATTAAGTAGTAATCAATTAATGTAATGTTATAATTGATTAAGTATGGTATTTAACTAGTAATTAAATTTATTAATATTTATCAATTTATCAAATATAATTAATTAATTACTAATTTATTATAGATATACTTAGAACTTGATAATTGAAATAAATAACTAAATGTATTATTATTCAATCAAATATACTATTTTATTCAAAAATAATTATTTTAATAACATTAAAAATATAAAACACTTTTAATTGGATCATAATTCCAATTATTCACTTAATTAATCAAAACTTTAATATTAATATATTATAATATATTAAAGTTTTTAATATGGTGTAATTTATATGTAATAAGTATAATTGTATTAGTATATTTATTTAATTAGGTTATTTTGAAAATTTAACTTTTTCTATTTTAAATTTTTTTTATATGTAAAATAATATAAACCCTCCATTATTCACATTTCACAAATATTTCATTGCAGTCCAGATTCCAAAATAGGTTCCAAAACAGGTTCCAAACAGGTTCCAAATTGGTTCCAAAACAGGTTCCAAACAGGTTCCAAAAAAGGTTCTAAACAGGTTCCAAAACAGGTTCCAACAGGTTCCAAAAATCGATTCTAAACCGAGTACCCCCTACAGGTTCCAAACAGGGTACCCTTTTTACAGGTTCCGGTTCCTCCACACATAAGAACCGGAACCAGAACCGCATAGTGTCTGTTCCAAAAAATTGGAATTGGAACCTACTCGCATAGTGTCGGTTCCGGGTAGGTTCCGGTTCCGGTTCCGATTCTTACCCCAGGTTCTGGTTCTACCCGCTACCCGTGCTCACCCCTAGACTCACCCTTTGTTGATTCCATTGCTTTCGCCAAGATGTCAAGCAAGTTCACCTTCCTAAGCATTAAACCTTACAATGGCACAGTTGACCCAGATGATAACATAGCCTCCTACAAACGAAGAATATATGTCACCTTCATTCCTTGACACCTAAGAGAGGCATGCATGTGCAAAAGCTTTGGCTCTAGCCTCTCAAGACTTACCCTCCAATGGTACACCAACCTCCCCTATAATACCATAGCCTCATTCACTCAATTGGCCGACACCTTCGTTGAACATTTTGCTAGTAGTAAGAAACTGGAAAAGTTGTCTGATGACCTTTTATAGGATCTACCAGCACCATGGAAAGCCGCTTCGAGAATATGTGAGCCGATTCAACAAAGAAAACTTCTCCATCCTATATTGTAACCAAGAAATAATAGTTGATGCCTTCAAAAAGGACTCCTCCCTGACGGTGAGCTTTATAAGGATCTCGCTAAGCTTGTTTGCAACACTATGAAGGATGCACTAGCCCGAGCCATCACTCAGATAAGATGGGAAGAGGGTGAGATGAATCGAATCAGACACACCTCCAATGATGATTGTCGTCCTAAACGGAATGATCAATGCTATGGCCCTCGCCCATATGAACCCTATCCCCCACCTCCACCACGCAGCTCCAATAGAGACAATAGGAGATCGTATGATCATCAGTCGACTCAGCCTACCAACCAAGCGTTAAGCTCAAACCAAACAAAGTTTCCAAAATATAACCTCAATGTCGAGTCGACCTTGGTGGTTGCGATCATGAAAGCGATGGGAAACACAGTTAAGTAGCCACCAAACTTAATCCTGAAGGAAAGAGAGACACCTCCCAGTGGTGCCAGTAATCAATAGCATATTAGTATTTCTATATTTTTAATTTATGAATAAATTATAAAATTATTTATTTGATGAATAAATGATGATTTAAGTTCATTTTGTAATTTGAATAATTATGTATCAGTGTATAAATCAGTTTACAACATAAAATTAGCTTAAGAAATAATCTGATTTTAAAAGCTACTGATCCTAGCTTTTAGAATCCTTCTATAGAACTAATTATTTTATAATATGTTTCAAACTTAATCTATTTTTGAAAGTTGATTGCCAAATACCTTTTTTGTTGTAGCCTAAAAACAATCTCGAGCACACATTTAGTTAGGATTCCAAATTTCATGCTAAAATTTTTTTTTTTTAGTAAGAATAATTTGTTTCCTTTGGTAAAGACGGTGTCTAATATTTTGCCTCCCAAACAATTTAGGGGTGTGCAAAATAATTTAATATCCGATCAGATATCCAATCTGATCCAATCCGAAAAAATTGGATAATTCGAAAATCCGGATCGAATATCGGATTGAAAGAATGGGGTATCCAAAAATCCGGATCAGATGTACCAAACAACCAGATATATGTACCGAATCCGGATTTTACTTACCCGAGTGAAAACCACACCGTTTTTATTTTGAATACAAAAACCCGTTCCATTTGTTAACTCAAACTCCATCAGACATCGTGCAATATCTCACTCTCTCGATTTGTCATCGTCGTTTGCTCACCCCCTCAGCTCTCTCACTCCGTCGTTTGCAATCAGCCAGCGGCAACAACTTTGGCGGTTTGACCTCCCAGCGACATCGAGTTTTAACACCTTCTCAACTTCTCTGACAAAATAACTTTTTTTTTTTTAATCATTTTCCAATAGCAGCAGCTTGTTGCCAACGGCGACAGTCTACCAATATTGTTAAAACCATTGCTGCCGATCAAGCTATCCAAATCTTCAAAAAAATCAATTCAGAAATCCAAAGAAATGTTGCTAAAATTGTTCAAATCCGAAATTGTGCTCAAAAGAAAAAGAAAGGATTGAGGAAGAAGAACAAGAGAGGAAGAAAAAGGGATCTGATGTGCCAAAATTTGTTTAAACCACAGCTGCCGAAATTGTTAAGAGTAGGTCAACTATTACTCATAAATTCATCCATAAATAATGAAAAAACTTCATATATAAACGACCACAAACCCTACCAAAACCTCAGATTTAAACAACCCACAAATCCACAAACTCAATTTCAGATTTACTTCATAATCGGATATCTACAAATACCAATTCACAACCCACACCCAAATTAAAAATCCACAAACCTAGTTAGAAAAGCTTACTTCAAAAGCGGTAATCTACAAATACAAACTCACAGCACACACCCAAATTAAAAATCCACGAACCTATATAAAATTTGCAACATTGATTTCAAATGAAAACCAAAAAATCCACGAACCAAGCCAAAATCTACAACTTGCGGCTTAGTTTAACTCAATGTAATTGGGATTATATAATGGATAAAACTTTCATAAAAGGAATGCTGAACTATTTAATTTTAATCATGCTTTTTATTGAAATTCGGATGAAATCCGGATATCCGATTTCTTGATCTGGAAACTTGGATCAGATCAAAACCGATCGGATTTGGGTCAATTTTTATCCTAATCCAAATTTAAAGATAGGATCAGAACAGTGCAAAACTAGATCGAATATCCGGTTTTGCACACTCCTACCAAACATGTTTATTGAGGAAAATTTCCTTTCCTCACAAATAATGTTCTATGGTGACGAAAAATTATCACTGAATAAAGATTTTGGCGAGAATATATTTTCCTTACTAAAGATATTTGATGAGGAAACTTTCCTGGCCAAACAACACCTTAGTCCAATGGTGTTATCCGTGGAATGACTTTATAATTAAATTAATGATTTTGACGGCCAAGTATATTATAAGCAGAAGTCTGATCATCAATTAGTGTCTTAATCCGCCTTATGTTCAACTTTATTGTAAATGTGTTATTGTCTTTTGTTATTTTTTCATATTGGGTAAGATAGTTACTAGTTATTTCATGGTACATTCAACATATAGCTTTATAGCACTGAAGATACAGTTCACCCAACTCTTTTTCTTTTAAAATTGTAATCTTTACCGGCATTAACTCAATAATTTGTATGAATAATCAAAATTTTCCTTTAACTTAACCTTCCATTAAATGTATAGAGAATCATATGAAAGAAGACTGCAGATCTGAAGGACATTTATAAACAACCTGCTATCTAGTTTCTCCAAGATAAGACTAAGCTATGAGGTACTTTTGAACTTCAATGAGCAACCAATAAGACTCGAGTAAAAATAAGAACGTGAGTCCGGCACACACAGTCTATAACAAAGGCCCGATTAGCTTCAAGACTAATTATATGTTCAGAATAGTGGAAGACTCTCCCCGATCATAGAGGAAATGAAACATATTCCATCTCCTTCCAAAACCCTTCAGTGGTGAAGCCAGGAAAAAGCATAACTATCTCTACTTGGGAACAGTTGAAGTTGCTTTCAGATCACTTAAGACTACCATTTTAAAAGAAAAAAAGTTGGCACGTATATAAAGAAACGACTCTTTCTAAACAAATTGTTGGAGACATTTTCCCTAGTAGATCGACACTTTTGACACGTTACTTCATTGAATCTATCCGAACCTTACAATTGCAAAAAATCCCAAGTCTTTAACCAACAACAGTATTCCTAATATATATTTTCCATCTTCAAATCACCTAGTATATAGTAACTTACACTTCATGGTATTTTCACAAGGTTATGTCACTTCAGTTGGAAAAGAAACCCACCAATACAATGAATCGTGTCAATTCAAGTAAAGAGATCGCTCCTCTGTTCGATATTAGTCGCAAAATCTCAAGATAACTCGAAGATAATCGGATCCACCTTTCTCTTTCACTATTTCCTTCCTTGATGGATTGGGGAGCTACAAATCATTAAAATTTTGGAAAAATTAGCATCTAGTGGGAGAATATGAATTCTACTTCAATAAAATGACAGTCCTAAGGACCAGAGCACATCTCTTGAGAGGGGAGTGTACGCAACCCAATAATTACGAATGGAGCTCCAAGATCGACTAGACTACTTCAATAGGGATTTAAATATGCATGATAAAATTTCACTAGTTTACCATAAGTCAATACAGGGGTAGAGAAAGTACTACTGATAACAAAATTCAACCAAACTAGAAGTTGTAAACTACCAAGAACAAGAAAAAGTGTCGATTTTAACAATTATTGCATTTCTCCTTAGGTACTACATTATCTCTTGAAACCACAAATAATAGTATTCCACTAAGAGGAAATACCATTCATCTAACAATTTGAGTTCTCTTTCTTTCTAAGCACAGCTCCATCTGCACTAGAAGAGATACAACATTAGCATTTCTGTAGTTGAGTATTAAAATTCTTCACATTTCTGAGTGTTTTTAGCTTCAAACAGATAAAACACCATAAAATTAAGCACTTCAAATAGCAAGGCTTAGGTAGTCAAATATATACCTGTTTCTAAATATATAATGCAAATAAGAAAATGAAATTGCCCCAGAAACTCAATCAAGTTCAGAAAGACACCAAATTTCATGTATCAATCATTCAACAAGAGAGACTACCATTATGTGATAATATCTATCAACATGAAATACCAAGTAAAAGCTCTCACTGCCTCCAGCAATTGAATAATTAAAACCTTCAGTAATCTCCGATATCAGAATCTGACATTAGCATATTTTGTGCTGTTTGTTTCTTCTCTTTTCTTTTAATTTAAAATTAAGCCTTGGTTCATTAATCACAGTTCTCTCTCTCCTTATTCAATAGTGATTACCAAACAGCTGCCCTTATGTTATAAGGTGAAAACTAAAATACAATCAACTTGTTTATTTTCTTCAGTTATAGGCATTTTCCTAGATAAAAACTCCTTTAAACCAATTTATTACAAGCTGGAACTGATTGCCCTGCTCAAAGAAGATTGTTACAAATCATGATACAGAACAAACTCACTCAAAACCAACAAATTTTTCACATATTTTTCAACTGGTCCAGAAATACCCATAATTTCTCTACAGCTGCACTTTATTTTCTCTAAAAGGTGAAAGTTCTTGGACATATAGATCAAAATTCTATGAGTCACTGCAGCAATGTACAGCATCACAATTCTTAAATGGCAAATAGGAAAATCCATTAACCTAGGTTAATTACAACCTACAAGTTATCACTGGCCATTCAATGACAAGACTGCCTAATCATCTAAAAGAGCTCTGTAGATGGGTTGATTGACGTGATAAAGAAGCATAGCACAATCATGAGATTACTTCACTGTGAAACTTAAATCAAATAGGCTGTAACCGTACCTAGCAAGTGCAAATAAATCAAAATGGAGATTTCAACAAACAATACTATCTAATCATTTAGAAACAAAAAATGATGCATGAAAAATCCTTATAGTCCAATCATCTCATGTTTTCCCATTAGGGCCAGCTTTTTCAGTTCAAACAACATCCTAGTCAGGTACACAGATCATAACATAGCAAAGAAAGGTAGACCAAAAACTTCAGCAAAGTATATGCACCACTACCTGAATATGAAAATAATCCAAAATAACAACAGCAAATCAAAATATTTTCAACTAAAACGCAAATCAAATATAGATCTACCCTCTTCAACTCAACTGGGTTATGGCTATGTTATCGTGTCCTTGTGTTATCAAATTGTTAATATAAAAACTCAAAGTGCAACAGAAGCAAACTTTAATGATGCAAACTAACTTAAAAACTTAGACACTCTAGAATTTAAATGTGTAAAAAGAAAATTTGTTACTAACATCAGAACTTACTAATGTGACATTCTGTCATTCAAGTGTAATATTTATATAATAATAGAAATCAAATTTGTTTCAATAACACTAAATTGACATTGGGTGTTATAATTGCCAACTATGTTGTAAGCTACAAGAAATCAAATCATCTCCATAACATTACCGGATCCACATCTTACCGCGAATCATCTGAGCTTCTCCTTCCCAGACCTTCTCCTCGTAGCTTCTGTAACCTTCTCCATGTACCCTTCAATAGGCGGCGTGAGGGTGGCCATAAACTTATTCGCCGGAAATGGCGTCAAATCCGGTACCAGCGCCGCCTCCTTCAACCCCTCCGGCAATGCCTCGATGGCCTCCTTTTTCAACCTCAAAAGGTTCGTCTCTGCGGCCTGCCTCGCCCTATGCTTCCTCATCAAAATCCGACTATACTCCTTCGCCAACCGCTGCCCATCCTCAGCCGTCAACTCATACTTCGGAATCTTCTCAGCATCAACTATCCCAAGCGAAATCAAGTCCAATCCCGGCGTCCCCATTATCATGGGCTCTTTACTAATACCCATAGACTCTTTTCCCCCTTTCTTCAAAATCTCAATTTCTCGCTGCCGATCTTTGCTCACAAGCCCCAATTTCTCGCGCTCGATCTCGCGCTTACGGTCTTTTGGGGAGAGATACCGTACGGGCGTGGGGGCGTTAAGGCATTGTTCGTATAATTTTTGCTTCGCATCGGGCATATAGGGTTTTTCGGATTTGGCTGCGGAGCCTTTCTTGGTTGTGACTATATTGCGTTTCAATCGCACCCCAGTTTTCAATTTGGCTTTCCCTTTTGGGGTTCCACTTGCAGAGCATTTTTGAGTGAATTGGTGAGAAAGGCTCTGAAGAGATACTGATTTAGCGAATCTGAACATAATGCAGAGAGAATGAGAGAGTGAAATTTTAAGATATTGGTTTTAGATTTGTTCTCTGAGATTTCAGATTGATGAAGTGGGCTTAGGGTTTTAAGGCTGCATAACAAAAAAGTTCAAAAAAAAAAAAAAAAAAAAAAAAAAATGATAAGCTGGAAAAAAAGGGGTATAGTAGAAATAAAATATTTAAAGGGACCTTTGGATAATTTAATTTTGTACTCATTTTTTTAATTTCAAAATAATGAAATAAAAATTTAAATAGAAAATGACTTTTTGTATTTTAATGATTTGAAATGCTCATTTTATTTTTTAAAATTAAAATAGAAAGTGTTTTCTTTAAAATTTATGAAAAAAATGTGTTTTCTGAAAATTAAAAAATATTAAATAAAAAAACTGGAAGTGGCTTTTATTTTTTTTATAAATGAATAAAATAATAAGACATAATATGGACAAAACCAGTGACATTTAGACAAATGATTGGAAAAACTTTTAAACACAATCACTAAATATATATAATTCTGAAGCATACTTTTGATGTAGGACTGCATAAACTCTCTATAAGATAGCCACGTAGTATTCAATTGAATCGCTCTAGAATTGTTATTTATTAGTAGGCATCTAAAAGTCTAATTAAACGATATATATATATTTATGTTAGTCTTTTTCATATTCACCTAAATATTAATAATAATTAAATCCCTGAAAAAGTTTATTATTTTTATTTATAAATATATATATTCATGTTTGTCCTCTCACTTTCACTTAAATTCAAACGATTGATATTGTCATTATAATTCAATATTTAATATATTATTGAATTGGTTAGTCTTTTTATTTATTGATATGTTCTTTTCTAATGGTTTCTCTCTATCTTAATTTACAAACTATGTAGGAGATGGAAATTGAAGCGTTGGAAGCAATACTCATCTATGGCACAAGGGCTTACCATACCAAGAGAATCTATTAGTATTTTTATACAGCAGGAGTTAAACAAACCATTTTTTTGATACCATTGCTTTTGTTTTTTTAAATTACTTGAATCTGAAGGTGCTAAATTCATGCTTGGTTTGGCAGGGCATACGAATAACCAATATAGCACTTGTCTTTGGGTTTTGATTAAAAGTGGAAAGACCGAAAAGGAAGCAGAAGAAATTCTGAAGGTGCTAATTTTAGATTCTGCTTGTGTTTGTGCGCTTGTCTTCGTATATTATTTATTTTGATAGAAATATAATTCTCAGAGTCTTGTGTTTTCAAGACAGAAGTAATCCATCCATTTATTTTGTGTAGAATTATGTTAATGATTACCATAAAGGCTAACACAAAAACGTTAACTAATTAAATAAGAATAATACTACACATACATCATTTTTATACAATATTTCTCGTACAACATTATGTGGTAAGATATGATTGGGCGAAAGTTTAATTTTAACTTTAAATTAGCTAATCATATCTTGCTATATAATGTTGTATGTGTAGTATTACTCATTAAATAATAAGTTACAATTCTCTGGAGAAAAGTAGGAGATACAATCATCAAATTCTTCACTCGAAAGTGATTTTCAATCAATTGCATCAAAATGAAAAATTTGGGTACTCTCCCCAACTGAAGCAATACAAGAGAGGAAATAATAATCCAAATCGATATGTGAATAGCTAGATCACCAATAACATATTGAAATTTCGTTAACATAGTTGGAAGATTCATCATTGGATTATGAGCTCTTTAAGCCAAAAACAACCCATTTTCTCTCTTCCTTTGTCATTTTTTCCAATGTTTTATAACCCAGCCCAGCCAGTTGAACCGGTTCAACCGAAACCTGAGGCCTTCACCTAGTCGAGTAATCAATTTTTCTATTCACTGAAAACTCTAGAAATTGGGTTGATGATCAGCGAACAATTGAAGGTTAGGATGTTGGGGGTTTTGAAAGAAGAAGGGTCAATGAGTGCAATGGTGGCGATGGAGGTGATTTCCAGTGAGTGAATCAACCGAAAATCGATAACAAAAACCCATGACAACAACAGTCGAATGTTGTCGATGATTGGCGAGGCAAATGAGGGTGGGGTGAGATGGGATTTGGTTAGGAGATTGAGGGGAGTATTTTTGTGGTGATGGGGAGGGTTGTCGACACTAGAGGTGGTGAGATCTAGCGACCAAATCTCGGGTAGATTTTCTGGGGAATGGCTCAAAGGATAATTGGAATTGCATTTCGTGTGTCGCCGCCGCTAATTTGTATTTAGGGTGTGTTTGCTAAATTTCAAACGTGTAGGGAATTACTTGTAAGTTTCAAGGGCGTATTAGCTGAATTTTAAACTTTCTAATAAAATCGGTTAAACTGGTCAACCCGGGACAAGGCAACTTTGCCGGGTTTCACCTTGGATTGGTTATTAAAACATTGATTTTTTCATCAAACTTCCCAAGCAAAGTAGCAGCGTACACTTTTCGGAAGCTAGGTTTTACGCTCATTTTTATTTATTTGGACTTTATGAGTTCATCATATGTGTTCACGCCTACATGGGAAGACAACCCAGCAAATCTCTTATTCTGCCTCACGTGGGGCGCTTTCCATCAAGACCATTGCTTGCCTACAAGCTTTAAGAATCTCCTTAAGCAAAACCGTAATCATCGTATCCAAGCCATTATGACCGATATGGATTTTTTGAACCTGAAACAACTTCATATCCAACACATCTTGAATCCAATGATATCTCTCATCAATATGTTTGGAGCGATAGTGGAAATTAAAGTTCTTACTAGATGGATAACACTTTAATTGTCATAGTAAAGAACAAACTTCTGGAATGCTTCTGAACTTCTTTGTTTGAATTCCAGTGGTGCCTTTGTCTTTGAGTAAGTGCATTATTCCCAAGCTTTACTTGAGACTTAATGTTGGAGTCGAGATCCAGAAAAATATTATTGTTTCTAGGATCATATGGTTAGTGCAACCGCTATCTAGAAACTATATTTCTTGTCACTATTGGATTGCATTCTAGCAGGCAAAAAACCGATTTGAGTCGTGCGTGACCTCTTGTTTCTATGCAGCTTATGTCTTCAATGCTTATTGCTTCTACACAACTTGCTTCATTATGTCTTTCCGAATTTACAGTCTTTTTGTAAGTGCCTAAACTTCTTGCAATTAGTTACTGCGGCTTCCCTTGTAAACCAACAATATTTTCCATGTAACCACTTTGTTTACAAATACTACACTTCCGAGATTGTTCTTCACCACCATATTGCTTCTTCTCATAGTTCCCTTTGTCGTTTCCTTAAGGAATCAAACTTATCCTTTTTTTTTCCCTTACTTCTATTTTGGTCAAAATTGGATGACCCTTTTATCATGACTTTTGGGTCCTAAATTAAGCTTAGATTGAAACGCGCTATCTATTGATTTTTTAGAGGGATGCAACAATATTTGCTCGAAAGACTTTAACGATCCCATTAGCCCTTGCAAGCTCAACTCAGAAAAGTCTTTAGTCTCCTCAATAACAGCAACAATCACATCAACATTATTTTGTATACTATTCAACACTTTCTTCATATTTTTTATGTTTTCTAGCCCTTCATCGTGAATTTTCATTTGATTAATTAACTTAGTAAATCTATCTAAAAATTCATACAACAAATTACCCTCTCATCCTCAAATTTTCAAAATCTCTTCTCAAAGTTTGGAATTCAATGGTTTTTACCTTATCACTCCTTTGACACTCAATTTGTAAAATCTTCCATGCTTCATTTCCTATAGAAGCAACTCCAATTATTGGTGGAAATATGACATCCGAAAATCCTTGTTGAATTTTCCTTAAGGCACACACATCTTTTTGCTAGAGCTCTCTTAGAGATTTGATTTTGGCATCAAACATCTTCTCTTTTGTCAAACCCATTCTTTACCAAATCTAACAAGTTAAATGCCTTATTGATGAATGATTTTGACACCAACGACTCGCACATGCAAAGTGCTAAGGTTTTCTTAGAAATTACACATGAATGATTATGAGAGAGCTAATCAATATAATCAACTATAAAGACTGAATAATAAATGAGAAAGATGATTTTTAAAGTGGTTCGAATGCTTAAAGCGAATCCTACGTCCTCTGTTTCTTTTATATATGAGAGATTGCAAGAGGTCACGTATAATAAACAACGAGCAGAGGTACAATAACTGAGTATTCAGAAAGAATATCAAGTCAGTCTCTTTCTTGTAGGTTATCTTTTCTTTAAAAATAAAGATTACAATCAAAATGAGGGTTCAGTATCAGAATCCCGAAAATGAGAGGGGGAGTCCTCTATTTATAGTAGAGGAATTCAAGGTAATGATTACAAATCTGTAGTGGGTAGGTGTCGTGCAAGTCTTTCCTTGCTTCCCATTGGTTAATAACTTAGGAAATGTCCTCAAATTATTCGGGACTTGGACATGTGTGCGGTCCTCAAATTATCCGGGACTTGGACATGTGTGTCGTCCTTTGTCACTCATAGACAAAACCTGAACCCGATAAGTTGATGACAACAGTATTCTTTCTGTCTTAGGTCAACGTGGAAATTCTTGGATGGCACAAAGCCTTCCTGAACTCTTATTGGTGCTTGTTGATGTAAGCTTACGTTAGCCTTGATTTTTTAGGCATAACAAAAGCTCCCTAGTTCTTAAAGTTCAAGAATTGAATCTTGAGAACTTCATGATTATGCCGCGATCTGATTTATCTCGAGGAATGTATGCTCGAACTAACAGTTGAGAATAGCCACATTGTTACAAACGACATGAGGCAAATGGCTTGATCCGACCAACGAATTGAGTGTTGATCGTGACATGGGTTTCGAGAATTACACAAGAGACATGACGTGATCATTCTTAAAGGTCTAACGACCTAAGCCAAATCTTGATCAGTGCTATGAAAATATGTTTTGAACTCTATCTGTCATTCATGACCTAAAACCACTTAGAACACTCCGATGTCAAAAACTCAGAATCTTCTTGTTCAGTGTTAAGCTTGACATATAGAAAAAATGTCTTATTCGAATGACCTCCTTAGATGTTATCCGTTGCATTTGACAGCTGTCTTGGTCAATAAAATAAGCTTTATCTCAAAGAAGTTTCTCTGCGCAATAGGTGTTAACCATGAGCATTAAATGCAAGTCATGCTAAAACGACATTCCCTTTTGAAACATTAAATGCGGATGAGGGTGCATTTAATGTGGAAGAGATAATCACACTGGCACTTGGCAATTTCAATAAAGAGAAACGCCAGTTGATCTTCACAAAGCATGATAGTCATTCTTTGCGCAGATTGGTGACATGTGGTCACAATCAACGGCTGGAAACGCATTCCCACCCGAACGTCGCTTATGAAAGAAACCAAGCATCATCTTTCACCTTATAAAACCCAAAGCCCATTCTAAGTTTTTCACAAAACTCAAGTTTTCCAAGAGAAAAACAATGTTTTTGAAGCCAAAAAAAAAAAAAAAAAAATCAGTCCATCATCTTCCTGGTTAATGCACACTCAATGCTACAACAAAGCATCTGTTCCCAGCAATCAAGAGGTAAAGAAATTTCTTCCTTTTTCTCTTTTTCATTCCTATCAAAAACCTAGTTTTTATAGTAATGGCGGGTATGGACGTTTGATAGGCTTAGATGATGAACATTCTTGGGTAGTGTTTGAAAAGAAACACTTTTAAGAGTCGAAACCTAAGGCATAGATCTTTAGAAAATCATTCTTAAGAATTTTTACGGTTTTTAGGGTTTTGGCGGCTATGGAAGAGAAACCAGAGTTCTTTTACTCTTTTGAGTCGTCCTATGAGGTCACTTATGCAGAATTTGAGTCACCCCTACATGTCGCACCTTTACATACTTTAAGAGCAACGGACATCCCTAAGGCGAGAACAGTTGGTGAGGGAAGCTTGCTATAACCGGGCACCTCAGTGGGTCCTAAAAGCTCGCAACCACCGGGCACCTCGGTGGGTCTCAGAAAGGTGATACAATTAACAGTTACGAAGGATGAAATTTAGAAAGCAATAGACTAGTATGCGATCACTGTAAACGTGCTCCAACATATTCCTCATTACCGAACTATTTCCCGTTATTAGAGATGAGTGTATGAGGAATCCCATAGCGACACACAATATTCTTGAAGACGAAGTCTTTGAGCTTCTTTGTAGTGATTGCAGCCAAAGGTTCTACTTCGACCGACTTAGTGAAATAATCCACTACGATCACTGCATATTTGATGCCACCTTTACTGGTTGGAATGGGTCTAATGAGATCAATTCCCTACATAGAGAATGGTCAAGGACTAGTCATCGTTGTTAGCTGGTGGGAAGAAGCTCACAGGATGTTCGCGAATCTTTGGCACTTATCACACTTCTTCACAAAGTTGAAGGCATCTTCATGAAGTAGAGGCCAATAATATCCCTAGCGGATAATCTTATTGACGAGAGATCGTGCGGCAGTGTGATTACCATAAATCCCTTCATGTATCTCTCTCATGATATAGTCTTCTTCATCATCAGTTACACATCGGAGGAGGGGAGTGTTAAACCCTCGTTTATACAACTAATCTCCGATGAGAGTGTAACAAGCAGCTTTAGTTCGCAGGAGTCTTGCCTCAACCTTGCTGTTAGGAAGGACCCCATCTCTGAGATACTGAATAATCAGAGTCATCCAGGAAACGAATTCAATTACGGCTATAACCTGATTAGATGAGTTGATGCTAGGAACTTCGATATACTTGACTGGAATACTATCCAGAGCATCGGAGTCCAGCGATGAGGCTATTTTGCCAAAGCATCCGTAATGGAATTATTATCTCTCGGGATTTTCTTGATCGTATAATGCTTGAAGGGCCCAAGTGCGGCCTTGGCTTTCTTCAAGTAATTGATCATATTCTCCTCTTTAGCTTGATACTCTCCCAAAATCTGGTTGATAACTAGTTGGGAGCCGTTATTGTTGTCGATCATATCTGACCTCATTTCTCTTGCTAGTCGTAGACCAGCAAATAGCGCTTCATATTCGACCTCATTATTTGTAGCTTTGAATGTAAACCTAAGGGCTCCATAAATGCAAGTCTACTCAGGGCTAATGAGTAGAAGACCAGCTCTGGCTCTTCTCATATTCAAAGACTCATTAAGATAAAGACTCCAGTTGATAAGTTTTGAATAGTTTCCTAGACAATTTCACTAGCTGGTTGTTCGGATTCTCGATCAGGCTGATAAGAGAACTCCAAAATAAAATCAGCAACACTCCGCCCTTTGATTATTGCTTTCGATCTATAATGCAGATCGAACCAACTTAGTTCCATAGCCCACTTAAGCAACTTACCTGAAGCCTCTGGCTTCTGAAGGACCTGCCTGAGTGGATAGTTGGTTAATACATGAACGATATGGGCATGAAAGTAAGGTTGTAGCTTCTTGGAAGCGATCAGCAAGGCATAAGCTAATCGTTCCATCTCTGGATACCATGTTTCGGCGTCGAGTAGTCATTTGCTCGTGTAATACACTAGCAACTGAATTTTGCCCTCTTCCCGAATGAAAACTGCGCTGACCACATATTGAGAGAGACAAGCAGGTAAAGAAATAAGATTTCTTTGGGAAGAGGCTTGCACAGAAGAGGTGGTTTTTTGAGATGCTCTTTTATGCTCTACAAGGCTCGTTCAAACTCTCGAGTCCATTCAAATCTCTTGTTAGCCCTGAATATATTAAACAACGTCAAGCAACGATTTGTTGCTCTCGATATGAAACGACTAAGAGCAGTTATTTTCTCATTCAAGCTCTAAACTTGCTTTTGATTAGTGAGACTTTTCATATCCAGGAGAGCTTAGATCTTTTCGGGGTTGACTTCAATCCTCGATGGTTAACCATATAGCCCAGGAATTTCCTTGAGGATACTCCGAATGAACACTTAAGAATATTAAGTTTCAAACTAAATCTTTGGATTATATCAAACATTTCTGTGAGGTTAGCTATTTGATCTAAAGCGACATGCGACTTGACCAACATGTCATCGATATAGACCTCCATTGATTTCTCGATCTACTCAAAAAATATACGGTTAACCAAACGCTAGTAGGTCGCCCTAGTGTTTTTCAGACTGAAGGGCATGACTTTGTAACAGTATAGTCCTCAATCTGTAATAAACGAGGTATACTCCTCGTCAGACGTGTACATCAGGATCTAATTATACCCTGAATAGGCATCTATAAAGTTTAACAGCTCGTGCCTGAAAGTGGCATCAACGAGCTGATCGATTCTGGGCAAAGGGAAACTGTCCTTCAGACAAGCTTTGTTGAGATCCACGAAATCAACGCATGTTTGCCACTTGTCATTGGGTTTATTCACCAAAACAGAATTGGCGACCCAACTCGGGTAATAAGCCTCCCGAATGAACCTAATTGAGAGGAGCTTATCCACCTTAACCTTAAGAGCAGCATAACGTTATGGGTCCATCGCTCTTCTTTTCTAGTGAACTGGCCTGACCTCACTATTGATGTTGAGTGTATGACATATTACATTTAGGCTAATCCCAACCATGTCAGCATGAGTCCGTGCAAAAACATCTATATTCTGCTTGAAGAAGCTCGTTAAATTATTAGCGAGCTAAGGGCTAAGATTGATTTTGATTCTCAACACAAGAGTCAACTCATTTTGGTCAACTGATATCTCAGATAGGATCTCAACAGGCCCATTACAAGAATACTCCTCTTAAACACGAGGATCTATGTTGTCTTCTAATAGACCTGACTATGGTTCGATCCTGCTTATCGCCATAACTTGCTCGGGAATGCCCACTAGTTTGCCTTTCCCTTTGCATGCCATCTACATTACTCTTATATAGCGGTCGCGAGATTCACGCTGAGACCCTTTGACCTCCCCACACCTCGTCAAAGTGGGAAATTTCATCTTCAGATGATAGATAAGGTGATAGCTTTGAAATTCTAGAGTAAAGGTCGTCCCAATATGCCATTAAAAGCAGATGGATAGTCTACCACTAAAAATTATGCCATCTTGGTCATTTCATGGGTCTCACCCAAAGTGACATGAAGTGCAATTGTTCCCTTGAGAATTAGATGATCCCTAGTAAAGCCATAAAGGAAGATAGAGACAAGCTTCAGATCTGCATCTTCCAATTGCATCTCCTTGAATGCTTGCTCAAACAGGATGTTCACGGCGCTCCAATTATCCACCAACATTCTGTGGACCTCGCATTGACCTATTTTAGCTGTGATGATGAGTGCATCCTTATGAGGGTGATGCAATTGCACTACGTCTTTCTCTGAGAATGTAATCTCTTCCTTCCTACGTACCTAAGCAGGTCGCAGGACCATGTTTAATACACGGTCATGACAAGCTTCTCGAGCGTACTTCTCTTAAGCACCTCAAGAATTCCCCATCAAGTATGCCCCTCCAAATATAATCCCTTCAAAATGGAGACCCTTGAGACCACGATGCTTTTTCCCATCGTCTTTTTGATCATTCTCTCGAATGGGAGTTAGACCATCACATACTCCTTAAAGTGCCCATTTTTAATGAGGTCTTCAATAGCTTGCTTAAGAGCTCAGCATTCATCGGTATGATGCCCATTATCTCGATGATAATGGCAATACTTCCCTCTGTTTCTTATATAAGGGGATTTGTCATGGGCTCTAGCTCTCCGAGCAAATTAGATTTATCTGATTTATCCAGAATAGCTGATATTGATACATTCAATTGAGTATATTGATTTTTTTCGTGATCGCGCCGAGGGACTTAGGCATAAGATTTCTTGGGCTTAAACCGTTGTTTATTTCCTTTTCTTTGATCGTCATTAGCCCATTTACGATCAAGCCTTCTCCTACTCTCTCCTCGGTTTTCCTCCCTCCGACTAGGAGCACTAGTTAAAGGATTGGGGTCATGGCGATTCAAAGCAGCCACCAAATTTCAATTCTGAGATATTTCTCAGTGAGATTGTACAAGCGAGTGAGGGAAATATTGTCCTCAGATTGTAGGTTCTTCCATAGGTTGGTTTGTAGGCAACTCCCGCAATGATAAGAGTTCGAACTAAATCTTCAGGTGTATTAGCCACCTTATTCAGCTCCCTGTAGAACCTACCAATGTAGGATTAGAGGAATTCATTCCTCTCCTACCGTATGTTACTAAGATAGCTCAATGGCAATGATAACTTCCTATTAGCCTGGAAGTGTCTCAAAAATAACAAACTCATCTGATGCCAGAGTTGATAGATCCTGGTGGAAGCAATCTAAACCAGCACTTAGCATGGGTAGTCAAAGTCACTGCTAAACAGTAACATTTCGCCAAGTTGGAAACTTGGTGAAGCTCCATGAGGTCGTTAAACTCATAGAGATGATCATGCGAATCTAAATTCCCATCGAATGCTCGCATATCGGGCATTCTAAATCTTGACGGGAGAGGAGCAATCAAAACTGCTAGAGAAAAGGGAGACGCTTCAACGACCTACCCTCACTCATTCTGTTGAGCTCTAAGCTAATCTAGAGCTTACTGTAACCCTCAATCTGAGGAAGTAGAGCCACTTATGGATCACTTTCTGTAGTGTGGGTTCGCTCCCCACGATTATGATTAAGGAAAGACCATAGATCGGACTTTCCCATGCCTTCGTCAGAGCCATGTGAAGGCACTGAATGGCTTGGGGAGTTATCCTAACCTTGGCAGTGGTCAGAACCAACCCGCGTATGGTGGGTATTTCCCTCGTGGTGATGCTTGAAACCATCATTCTAGCTATGATGGGAATCTCCATGTCATGCACTCTAGTGGGGGTGCCCATGTGATATGGCATGAGATGGCTCATGATGTGACATACCACCAAGTCGCAAAGCTATAGGTACTCTACCTGTTTCACAACTGGTATTCACTAGCCCTTTTGAGCCTTTTGATCCATCATCAGCCACATGTTTTCCCTTGTTCTTATGCATTGTAGGCACGTGGTATGAGCTCTCGTCCGTTTCCACACTTTAGCGCGACTTACAAGCCTTTTAGGAGGTGGTACCACCTTGTCAAAATTGGGTGGTACGACTTGATCCAAATGATCTAACCTTTTGCTAGCCATTTGGAGAGTATTATTGAACCTCTTCAGGTAGTTCATCACAGCTAGATTGAGCTTAGAGGTCGAGGGGATATCTGTCGCGATACCTTGGGGAATTGAAGATACTTCAGGAGAAGTAACATCCTGTACCCAAGGGATCTCCTCGTTGTTAGTCCTAGTTCACTCGGTTTCAAGACAACGAGCCATATATTCACAAGTAGAACTTATTGATCAGAGATTCTGAACGAAAAGTGGATATAAAATTTGCCCTCCTTCTAGTGCCAAACTATTGATACGATTTTGACACCAATGACTCGCACATGCAAAGTGATAAGGTGTCCTTAAAAATTACACATGAATGATTATGAGAGAGCTAATTAATATACAAAGACTAAATCATAAATGAGAGAGATGATTTTTAAAGTGGTTTAAATGCTTAAAGCGAATCCTACGTCCAATATTTCTTTTATATATGAGAGATTACAAGAGGTTGCGTATAGCGAACAATGAACAGAGGTACAATAACTGAGTATTCTGAGAGAATATCAAGTCAGTCTCTTTCTTGTAGGTTATCTTTGCTCTAAAAATGAAGATTATAATCAGAATAAGTGTTCAGTATCAGAATCCCGAAAATGAGAAAGGGAGTCCTCAATTTATAGTGGAGGAATTCAAGGTAATGATTACAAATCTGCAAGTGAGTAGGGGTCATGCAAGTCCTTCCTTGCCTTTCATTGGCTGATAACTTAGGAAATATCCTCAAATTATCCGAGGCTTGGACATGTGTTGTCCTTAGTCACTTATAGACAAAACCTAAATCTGATAAGTTGATGATAGCCATATTCTTTCTATCTTGGGTCAACGTGGTAGCTCCTGGATGGCGCAAAGTCTTTCTGAACTCTGATTGATGCTTGTTGTTGTAAGCTTACATCAGCCTTGATTTTTTAGGCATAACATGCCTAAAAGAGATTGTTCATTTTAACAAACAAAAAATTGTATTTTTCACCATCAAACATTGGAACGAGGGGTTGAGAAATTTGACACTTGGGCTGACCATTTAATCTTCGTCAAAGTCGGAGCTTTTCAACACTTTCATCCACTCTTCAAGCTTTGATACTAATTTTATTGGCTAATTCACAAACACAATATACACACTGATTTTCCAAGAAAAGATAATGAATTTGAGCTCAAGACTTGAAATATAACCTGAGAATTTGTATAAAAATAGAACAAAAACAAAGGAACAAGAAAGAAATTAAATATTAAAGAAGAATTTTAGAAGCTTTCCAACTTTGTTCACCAACCTTTTCTACGATTCTAGGTTGCTTTTCTTATACTTTCTATCTTTTTTTCATTCTTCTAATTACAATGTAAAAACTTAGCCTTATATATATTTTTATAAGACTCAATGGTGAGCCAACAAGTGGCTTCTCCCACGATACATATTTAAACTCAAGTTAACAAACACAAACCACACAAATTAACTTAACTAAACTACAGTAAAAACAAAAAATTAAGGGTCTATTTCGTACATTATTTGAATTATGATATTCTAGAAAACTATTATGAATAAGATAGGATAGGATTTTGAGAATATGTTTGGTACATTTTCTGAAAATATTTAGATTACTTTTAACCCCCTACATTTGTTAATTTAACTAAACACCTCCCAATAAAAGTTTATAAATTAACAAAAACAACCCCACTCACCCAATTGACAGTCACCGAAATGGTGCATGACCAATTGAATCCAATTGATCATGCACCGATCTAGTCTTTTTCGGCCAGATGCGCTTTGTATCTGGTCGAAAATTGCTAGATCTACGGACGGAATCTGGTCGTTATTAACGACCAAGATATGGTTGTTGTCAACAACCAGATCATCACACAATCGACTAGATTTGGCCGATCATGTGTCATTCCGATGCTAATAGTGGTAGCGACAGCGGCTGGTGGTTTACAATGGTTGCTGACGGTCGACAGTGGCTTGGGTGGGTGAGGTGTTTTTGTTAATTTATAAACTTTTATTATGAAAGGTAATTGTTTTGTGTTTTGAGTTAAATAGAATAGGATTAGATTTTGAATTGAATTCTGTCAATATTAAAACAAACATGTTTTTTTACTATTTACTTTAAATAGGATAATAGAAGAGAGTTTTAAAAAGTTAAACAAACAAGGGGAAAAGTAACGGCACATTAAACATTAATACTTTTTTATGCTTATGTCCTTTTCAAATGGACATAATTTTTCGTTGAAACTAGTTTGTGGACTTCTTACTTAGTTTTATGTGTGAAAGTGGTGATTTTAAAATTTTTAATTATCATTCTAAGATTAGGAGGATTGGAAGTTCTGAATACAAAAAAAACTTGATTAAATTTGTTGCTTTCTTCAATATGTACCTAGGGTTATTTGAATATGAAAGGATCGATGGTTCACCCAAAGAGGGGGTGAATTGGGGTTTTAAACTAATTCCAAATTTGATATAAGATTACCCAATTTTCATTATAGCACAATCAGTAGACTGGGTTAAAATGACATTTTCAAACCTTTCGTTTATCCCCCATAGTTTAAAAATTAACATTTAGGCCCAAAATTTAAACCTTAACTAGATTCACATCTGGTTGACCAGCACCAGATGGATTAAACTGAAAATATTTAAAACTTCACAAATGAAAAATGAAATGTAATTTTAACACCTAGATTTTGAAAAGTGACATTTTGGCCAAAAACTAAAAAACCCAAAACCAATGTTTTAAAACACAACCTAGGATGAAACTCGGCAACTTTGCCGAAACCCGAGTTGACCGGTTTAACCAATTTGACCGTTGGTCAAACCGACTGACAAAATATTTTTTTAAAAGGGATGAAACTCGGCAACTTTGCCGAAACCCGAGTTGACGGTTTAACCAATTTGACCGTTGGTCAAACCGGCTGACAAAATATTTTTTAAAATTTAGCAAATACACAGCTAAAAATTTTTAAGTCCCTAAAGGTTTAAAATTTAGCAAACACACCCCAAATACAAATCAACCAGGGACTGATTGGCATCGACGACACCCCAAATGGAACCCCAATCGTCCATTAAGCCCATTCCCCTAAAAATCTACCCAATATATGGCCGATATCGGTTTGATTTTGGCCAAATCTCACCGATGTTGGCATCAGCATTCCAGGTCAGATCTCACCAACACTGGCGTCAACAACCTTCCCCATCACCCTGAAAATACTCATCTCTTCATACTGACCAAAACCCACCTCATCCCACCCTCGTTAGCCTCACCAATCGCCAGCAAAGGCTACTTGTTTTCGTTGCCAATGTTTTTCGATTTTCGACTGATTTACTCATCGGAATTCAAATCTGTCGCCACCATTACACTCACCGGCACTTTCTCTTCAAAAGCCCTAACATCCTGGCCTTCAATTGCTCGCCAATCATCATCCCAAATTCTAAGGTTTTGGGTAAATAGGAATAATGTAAACTGACCCAGTGAAGCTTCCAGGCTAGGCCGGGTTTTAAAACAATGCCCAAAACAAGTTTTTGTGAGCTTTCATAAGTGAATTATAAACTATAACTAAGACTAATGCTTTACAAGTGAAATCAATACAAGGAAATTATAGACCTAGACTAAGCTTCTTGAATTCTTGAAGAATTTTGGTCAAAGCTTGTCTTTTTCCTTCTTGATAATCTTTTTCAATATCTTGCAAAACTTCCTTGCCATCTAAGTAAATACTTAAGCAAGAGTCCTTAGCAAACATGATTCAGGACATATTAGTTTGTTATCATCAAAATAATAGCATGATGACTCATTGAGTCAACAAAAAAATATCCGGTGTACAAGAAAGTTACAGGGACTTCTGGTACGCTCACTAAAACTGCGTGGGCTGGCAGATTTTTGTCTTTACATGCTTGCAAGCCAAGTAAGTCTGATTGGCAGATTTTTGTCATTTTTGCTTTAATATTTACCTGTAGTTATATCGCAACATCTTTGCTTCAAACAACTAAACAAGCAATGGAAATATTGCATCGTCTATGGTAATTCATTCCTTTGTGTGCACATGCCAAGATCTTTAAAGTTTGAAGGGAAGAATGGTTTATTGATTCTCACAATTGATAAAACAACTTTAAGGATAGAAGAATGAACTGTTAGTATAAGAGAGAGAATTTTCCCGACAAATAAGTTAAGGAAAAGATGATAAAGGGTAGAAAATTAATTGCACAAGCGTTAGACAAATTAATTAATGGCGTTCTAACGCTAGGGGGTTATATGATAGTTTCGAATATCTTTGTACCCCTATACTATCAATCATCATATCTCTCGGGAGATTTATAAAATTAATCCAATAGTTATATTTTATTTTTTTACTTACATCAATTATCATATTCCGCCATTTCACAACCAAAGATTTGGCCTTTTCATGGCCAAATCTGAGGCTGTGAAACGGCCATAGAAACAGTCAGATTTGGCCGTTTCAACCATGGATCTGGAAATAGTCTTACCGATCTGGCCGATCATGCACCATTATTGCGATTACCCCAGTGGTCTTAAGTGGTTGGGGGTATTTTGTTAACTTTTGAACTTTTTTGTGGCTGTAGTGTTTTAGCTAAATTCTCAAATGTAGGGGGTCTGGGTAATATTTATTTGGTAGACATTTAAGGGCAACTGTGTTAAAAATGTTATTTGATTAAGAGCCAAATAGGTATAAAAATCATATTACCTTGGTAATCTTTTAATAACACCCCGTGAGAATAATCTAATTACACCCTATATTACCAACAATAAACATTTTTTGCAACAAAAGATACCCATAATATTTTATCACTTGCAAACCAAACAAGGGAATCTTGAAAATTAAACGAAAATTGCCCCCGTAATCTTGTATGACCCTGAACCAAAGGCACCCTCTATCATATCTCTCGGGATTATGAAATTAATACAATAGTAAAAAAAAAAAAAAAAAAAAAGAATTGCATATTGTAAGTAAATAATATTAATGAAATTCTAAAGTTATATTGTTTCATTGAAAAAGTTATTTTGAATTTTCAAAGTAATTTTAAGTACTTTGCTTTTTAGGTTTTAGTTTTTGACTAAACTAACAACAAGCCGAATAGAAAGCTTGAACTTTAGCTTCAAAACAAAATCTAGGGATGTTTTTGTAGTATTTTTAAACCTTTTGGGAGTTACAATTTTTTGCAAAACTATAGGGGAGTCAAAAAATTATCCTTAAAATCACTAACAGCCCATGTAGCCGAAGGATCTGGGGGGGCATTTTATTAAAAAACCAAACCAAGTTCAAATTTACTTAAAAGGCCATGTAGTTTGAAAGTGTTAAGTAAATAGTCTTATTATTGATTAAGGTTAATTAAACATGAATAGTGGTTAATTATGATTAATGAAGTATTGTGTAATCTTTTAAAAATTATAATATGTCCCCAAAGAGCCGAAATTCTTGCAAACAAACCCAAACACCTTCTTCTTCTTCCTCCCGCCATTAACGCATCCCCTCCCTCCCCCTCCCCCGCTTGTTGTTTCTTCTAAGCTTTGTCTACATCTTCTTTTTCCTGTACATCTTATTCTTCCTCCATTCCTATACATATTCTTCTTCCTTCGCCATTAACATCTTCCCCGTCACAGATCTGCCTCCTCCTCCTGACATTTTGTCCAGGTATGTGTATCTCTTCTTTGCATTTTATATTTTGATTTACTAAGATTTAATGATGGATTGGGTTTGGGTTATGATTTTGATTTAGTTGCTTAGGTTATTGGGTTGTATTTGAAGTAATGCAAGCTGAAAAGAGTGAAATTTGTTGAATATTTTTCTTGCATTGTGGGTAGCTAAGGGTGGTAGCATCGATTGTAGGTGAAGATGACTGAAAATATGTTCTGGATATGATGGATTACTTAAGCAATCTGGTGTATCGCTTAAGTGATCTAGTATGTCTAGTATAATGTAGTAGATCGCAGACAACTTAAACGATCAGGTATATGGCAAAAGATCACTTAAGCGATCTGCTATAAGTTTGGTATATGGCATCAGATTGCTTAAGCAATCAAGTATATGGCAGAAGATCGCTTAAGCGATCAGGCTTAATTATTCCAGATCGCTTAAGCGATATAATGAATCGCTTAAGCGATCCCAATAAGCAATATACCAGATGGCTTAAGCGATACACTAGATCGCTTAAGCGACTCTGTAGATGCTTTTTAAAATCTATCAACCCTTAATACATTAGTTAATAATTTTTTTTTCTTGCATTATAGGTACTTGGCTATTATTAGACATGGGACAAGTTGTTTTGGGTGTTGAATATTTTGGCAAGTGGGTGGAGGAAGAAAGTTGCTAGAAGTGGATTAGGAAGAGCAAAGAAGTTATACCAATTGTTGTGAGCACAGAGGTTAGTTTTGATGAGTTGATTGATGAAATAATTAGAAGAGGTGATTTGAGTTGCTTACGTAGTGATATAGTTGTGAAGTATGTTTTAAGCAGAGTTCCTGAACATTATAAGGTACCTCATGCTGTATTAAAGTCGGATGAAGGTGTAAAGTTATATATGGTTGATGTGGGCGATAATGGTTCCAGACCGATTTTAAGGGTTTCTTTTGTAGATAAACCGTTGGAAGTTGGTTCAATGGAAGAGGATAACAAGGAAGTTGGTAGAGAGAATGCTGGTTTTAATTTTAACTATAAGGACATTAATTTCTTAGTCGAAAAATCAAGAGTAGTTGGTGATTTGGGTTGTGAGGAGGACACTGTAGAAGAGGTTGGTCATGTAGGGTAGAAGGAAAATGTTGATGAGGAGGACTCGCACATGTTCCCGCAAATGTAGAGATTCCTATAAATATAGATTATGCAGAAGGTGTTGTTTGTGAGGAAGAGAACATTGTGGTCATTTATGCAAGTTCAGAGGCAACAATTGCGAGTAGTAGTGAATCAAGTCATGTTTTTACTAATGGATCGGACTTGCGTGTTGGGTATCTATTTGACAACAAAAAGGAAGTGGTGAGGAAGCTAAAACTTGTTGTCGTGAGAGGTAATTTTGAGTTCATCATCAAAAAGTCTAATTCTAGTGACAGTTGCATGAAGTGCTCGAAAGTGCAAGTGACAAAGCATGAGTCTAATTCATCGGTAGTGACAGTTGCATGAAGTGCTCGAAAGTGCAAGTGACAGGTTTATTGTAGAAGGTTGGCGGAGTCCCAAAAATTTATTGTTAGCACATATACCCATAAGCACACATGTGGGTTGGGACATATTTAAGGTGAGCATCGACAAGCCTTCGCTGATGTTATTAGACAATTTGTCAAAAGTCAGTTTGTTGAAGGGAAAGGTCCATCTCCTAAGGACATTCAGAGACTTGTACGCACAGAGTTGGGATGTACTATTAGTTACTGGAAATGCTAGAAAAGGAGACAACATACACAAGATTTTGTGAGGGGCACGCCGGAGCACAAGTACGTAGTATTAGAAGCGTACCGTTATATGCTTGAGTTGACAAACCAAAGTAGCAAGACGACTTTGAAGTGGGACAAGAATATGATATTTAAATATTTTTTTGTTGCTTACGATGCTGCTATAAGGGGTTTTGTAAACATGAAAAAGGTGTTGGCTATTGATGGTTGACGGGAAAGTATGGAGGTACATTGTTGGTGGCCATTGCACAGGACAGCGAGAATCACACATATCTTGTTGCATGGTGTGTGGTTAACTCTAAGAACTAGGGGTGTTTAAAAGAACCTGTAGGAACCGGAACCGTTGGGTACCCGGTGTTTAGTTCTGGTTCCTACCCAAAACCGATCGTCAACAGGTAGGTTCCGGTTCCAAAAATCTGGGAACCGATCTGTGCAGTTCGGTTCTGGTTCCTCTAGTCAAGAATCGGAAAAGGCCAAGGCAGAAGACCGAAATGAAATTTTATTAAAGAGTGGGGGGGTTGTTGTAATTTACCTGCCACATATAAATACTTCAGATTAGGGCCAAAAAAACTCATTTTCTTTCTTCCCTTCTCACGCTCTTCATCTGCTCTTGCTACTCTCTGTCCATTCACTTCAGATTTAAGGTAAAATTTCAGCTTTTTTTTCTTTGCAAAAAAGTTCATTTTCTTTCTTCCCTTCTCACAATCTTCGTCTGCTCTTGCTCTCTGTCCACTCACTTCAGATTAAGGCAAAAACTTCAGCATTTTTTTTCCTTTAATTTGCTTGGCTTTGTGAAATCGTGATCCTTGGAATCTAGAAGAAGACACTAAAGCACTCCAATTTCTTAAGGTAATTTCCATTTCTTTCTTTTAATTTTATTTTTGAATTTTAACTTGATCTACAGATTTAGAGTAACTTCATTTCTGCTGTAGAGTAACTACAGATCTAGTTAAACTAGCTCCCCAAGTAAGAAACCAAGAGTATATAGAACTCTAGAGATACAATTTTTACCGTATACTATATATTCTGTCTTTTAATCTTCATGACCTTCAACCACAAGATTGGCAAAAAAAATTGATAATCTAATGTTAATATATAAAGTAACTGTGTTGTTCTTGGACTATATGAAATTTAATTAATTAAAATGGTGTAATATTAATCCTGAACTGAAAGTAGGTTGAAAGTCATAATATGTAAAAGATAGTCAATTTTGTCTTCGAAAGCTTAAAACAGAGAAAGGTAACCAACATTACATGTGGGATAAGTATGATTAACCATAATTATAAAACTTAAATTAAGTAAGCTTATTACTAACAATGACAAGACCCAAAAAGAAGAAAATTAATTAATCTCACTCTTGTGTCTTTATTCCATTGTGTTTTGTGCATTCAATAGAAAGTGTATGCTGAATTTGGGTGAGTTTAGCTATTAATTAATTGAAAATTCATCAATGAATTTACTGTTCTTAAAAAAGATGGAGTTGATTCCATGGAATGGCGTACAAAAATATTCTAATCACACTTACTCAAAAAACTGAGACTGTTGTTCTTGAAAGCTGGCCCTTTATTCTACAAAAGCATGCCACATGATAAAAAGGTTGCCAACACAACATTAAATAATAAAAGAGGTTAGATCTGAGGTTGGATCGCGTGTTCTTCATAGCTTAGCAGTTTAATTTTGATGATGATGAGATTGTGTTTAGTCTACTGGAAATGCAAAAGTGGTAGGTGTTTATAAAGAAAGAAGGAGAAGAGTAGAAAGAGATATGTGTCTTTCATGCAGAGTTTGTGGGATTAGTGGCAGATTTTTGTTTAGACACACTTGAGTTCTGGTGGGTCCATTTTATTTCCTGTTTTTCTTATCTTCTCCATTTCTTTACTGCAAAGTTACATTCTTTATTCCATTTCAAATCTAAACATTTCATTTGGTGCTTCTTTTTGCTAGTATATATGCTCTTTTTATTTTTGGATTCCCCTTTTGAGTTTTGATTGCTTATATTCTGTCCCCGTTTGCTTTCTGGATTGTTTTTCTAAGGTGGGTTGGTTCAAATTTTAAGGTATTGGTGGGGTGCATTCATGTCTACAATTCTTGAGTTCATAAATGATGGTGACTATAGGTTTAAAGATTCAATGAAGTCGAAGAAAATGAGATGCTAAACACTAAATCAGATTTTTATTTATTGATGGCATAATATCACATAAACACTACGTTTATTAAACATTATATGTATTTTAAATTCTTTTGAAATTGAACTTGGCAAATTTTTTGTAGGAACAATGCCAATAAATAGAGAGAATATTGACATTAGGGGGGATATGCCCAAATTATTTTGTTCAATATTTTGAACTTACTAATTAATTTTCTTGTATTTGTTTTGTAGAAATTAATGCACATGAGGCGAGCAATTCAGAGCATGAAGCATGAGATATTTTTAGTTTTTCATATTTGGATGTTGTTAATTGTTATGTTACTAATTTTATATGTTATGTAATTTCATCATTTTAGTTTCGGAGTTTATAATTTTGAATTTGTGATTTTCAACGGATTATTGTAATATTTTAATTTTGAATTTGTGATTTTCAATAGATTATTTTAATTTTGGAGTTTGAAATATGAAGTTTATAATTTTAATTTTGTTAATAAGTGCCAAGTGGGGGATTCAAGGAACCGTCGGTTCCGGTTCCGATTCCAAAAGTCAAAGAACCGTAGGTTTCGGTTCCGGTTCCTTCCAAAAGTGTAGGGTACCCGGAACTGAACACCCCTACTAAGAACGACAAGTCGTGGACTTGGTTCAGCAATTACTTACGATAGGGCCTGACAGTGACGAGTTGTGCATAATATCTAATAGACATAACTCTATAAAGAAGGGGATTGCCACTATTTACCTCTTAAGCACATCACAGATTTTGTATGAGGCACCTTGGCAAGAACATAAAACCAAAGTTTAAATGTGATGACCTCTTTCAGACATACTATAGGGCAACAAAAGCTTATCGAGTTGATAAGTTCGAGGAGCACTTCCAAAAAATTCTAATCAAGATGATAGAATTGCTAAATCTTGTGCATGATGTTGGTTTCGAGCGATGAAGTAAAGCTTACTTTCTTGGAAAAATGTTAGATGTCATGACCACGAACATAACCGAGTCCATAAATTCGAAGTTGTTAATAGAAAGAGAGTTTCCAATAGTTGCCCTTTTTTATGCAATCTAAAGGACATTGTCACAGTGGTTCCATGAGCGTCGTATGGAGTCGGATAATTTTACCACAACCCTTATTCTGTTAGCTGAAAAATTATTGCGAGAATGTATGAAACTGTCAAATGCACCGTTTGCCTATCCTCTCAATGCTCAAGAGTTTACCGTGCACGGCTATGATTTGGATGCCCTAGTTAACCTTCTTAGTAACACTTGCAGCTATAAAGTGCTTGACATCCAATGTTCACCTTGTCCTCATGCACTAACAGCACTAAAACACCAACGGAAGCTAGATTTTGGTTCAAGAATTTACATGGAACTTTGCTCCCCTCTCTATATGGCAAACCACTACATATAGGCTTATTCGAAAATGATATATCTAGTTCCTCCAAAACAGCAATGGGTGGTACCGCCAAAGTTGGTTGACATTATCATCTATCCGCCATTCAAGAAGATATAAAAGGAGAGAAAAAGAGTTAAGTGTATTCCATCAGCATGTGAGGTTCCCTGGATGATGAATAAGTGCTCTATTTGCAAGCAACCTGGCCACAAGAGAAGTAGTTGCCAGAATCAATCACATTCAGATCTAGAAAATTAGGTTCGAATCAATCAGATCTAGAAAATTAGGTTCGAATCAATCAGATGCAAGAAAGCAAGCAACCTACCGTAAGATCCGTAGATAAGATCAGATATGGAAGTTGGACTTAGAGTTTTGTAGTTTATGTGAAATGCATTTCTTATTGAATTGTCTTGAATAATTGGATTGTCTTGAATAATTGGATTGTCTTGAATTGGATCGTCTTGAATTGGATCAGCTGGTGTTGTTACACGTCACGATGTTAATACTTGGGTTGTGGTGTTATGTATGCTTTATGGCCAAAGCCAAGGTTGGATAATGTTGGAAGAGGTGCTGTAGAAGAAGACGAAGAGGTTGTTGCTACTGCTGATGGTGAAAGTGTGTTGACTAATTGTGGAGGATGAGGAAGTGGCTGAAAAGAATGATGTAAAGGGAGGATGGAGATTGTCGGTGTTGCTTTTATTTTGGGCGTATATAGGACATTTATTTGTTCTATATAATGTTGTAATTTAATGTAATTGACACATTTTAGATTTGTACAAAGCAATTCAGCATTTCTTAAGCAACTCTTCACTTTTACCCTTGGTCGCCTAAGCGATGCATGATCGGTTAAGCGACAAGTCTAAGGCAGAATTAAGCCACCCCAAGCGCACGATAGCATAAGCGATTTAAGTTTTTGCTTAAGCGATTCTTCGCTTTTACACTTGGTCGCTTAAGCGATCTTTAATCGCTTAAGTGATCAAGTTTGAGGCAAAATCAAGATCATTCAGATGCACACTCGATTAAGCGATTCTTCGCTTTTACCCTTGGTCATTTAAGCGATTTACGACTGCTTAAGCGATCAAGTCAAAGGCAAAATCAAGATCATCCAAGATGCATGATCGCTCAAGCGATTGATATATCGCTTATGCGAAGCGACCAAGTCCAAGGCAGAATCAAAATCATCCCAGATGCAAGATCGCTTAAGCGATTTATGGTCTTGCTTAAGTGATTCTTCGCTTTTAGCCTTGGTTGCTTAAGCGATTTAGTATCGCTTAAGCGATCAAGTCTAAGGCAAATTCAAGATCATCCTAGATGCATGATCACTTAAGCGATTTATGGTCTTACTTAAGCAATTCTTCACTTTTAGGCTTGGTCACTTAAGCGATCAAGTCTAAGACAGATTCAAGATCATCCCAAATGCATGATCGATTAAGCGATCTATGGTCTCGCTTAAGTTATTCTTGGCTTTTAGCCTTAGTCGTTTAAACGATCAAGTCCAAGGCAGAATCAAAATCATCCCAGATACAAGATCACTTAAGCGATTGAGTGTCTCGCTTAAGCGCTCCTGTATAGAAAACCCTTGATCGCTTAAGTGATATATATAGTCACCTAAGCGATCATGGGCAACACTTATTTTTTCCAGCTTTTCTCCTGAATTTTGATAACTAAAATCACCAATACATATTAATTCCATCTTTTATCCTGAATTTGACAACGTAATTGCATCAACACATTAATGTCATTTAACAAGAATACTAAATAAACTTAAACTCAAAAGAGGGAAAAAAATATTGAATTGCTTTTGTACAAATATGAAATGTGTCAATTACATTAAATTACAACATTATATACAACAAATAAATGTCCTATATACACCCAAAATAAAAGCAGCACTGGCAGCCTCCATCTTCCCTCTTCATCATTCTCTTCAGCCACCTCCCCATCCCCACAATTATTCAGCACACCTTCAGCATCAACAGCAACCTCTTCGTCTTCTTCTACAGCACCCCTTCCAACATTATCCAGCTTGGCCTTGGCCATAAAGCATACATAACACCACAACCCAAGTATCAATAGCCTGACACCTAACAACACCAACTAATCTAATTCAAGCCAATCCAATTATTTAAGACAACCCAATAAGAAATGCATCTCACATAAACTACAAAACTCTAAGTCCAACTTCCGTATCTTTTGATGACAGCATCAACAATGACTTAGATTGGGTTCTGGTCCATCAAAAGGGATCCATATGCCCATGGAAGCACTCAATTGCCAAGCGTTCGCAAAAGTTGCTCATTGTTTCGCCATTCAACCTGTCCATTGGGGTGTTGGTCATGTCGAACTCAATAAATTTTAGTGCATATGCCCCATAATCAGCACTACAATAGGAGGTTGACATTAGCATTAGAATCATCTTATAGAACAATTGTATTATGTAAGTTTTATACAAAATTTACCTCGAATCATTTATCGGGATGGGAAGGCGCTTGAGTGGCCACTTTCCCATCAGTAGTTCATCACCTAAGTGTTGAAACATCCGGCTGTCATGCAATAGCCACGGGAACAATATATACAATGGTTGTAGCTCCGTCTCCAACTGCCTCTCTCGACAAATACTCGGGTTGCAATCAAGGATCTGCAGCAAGCCCTCCTCTAGTACCCAAACGATGGTTATCCAATGCATATCCTTGATGTTCATGATGCAGTATACTCTTTTAACATTTGTCCAACTGTTGCCATATTTGGGCCTTTCCCCTCGTACATACTGCATCATCCTCTTATCAAACTGAAAATCATCAAGGACACCGTCGAGGTCATCTGTAGCCAATCTTTTCCGCTTGCCTCCCTTTGTTGCACCTCCACCATTGGCCTTTTTCATTAAAGTGTCATATGTAGTTACTAGCCTTTTGGCCAAATGCCACATCAGTGATGGCACAGTGTGGATGCAAAATATCACCATTACTTCTCTGTCGTAGCCTCATAAGTGTCAATACCTCATTAATGTGCTGCATCAAATAAAAACAATATGATAAGTATACAATACCTCATAGAAAACATAAGCAAAAATAAAGAAAAATAAGGGAAAATAACTTACCGAGTAGTCGAGCCACTTGCCCATTGTCAACATGTTTTCAAACCACTCCCAGGGATAATCCCTGGTCATGCACTTTACACGCTCATCACTTCCAGAATCATTGTAATAGGCATAGAAGAGTTTTTTCTTTTCCTCATCTACTGGCCTATACAAATCGACCTTTAACCCCTCCGTTTTCACTTGCCCACTTCCTCCGCCTTCATTCTCACCCTCTTCCATTTTCACTTCCCCACTTCCTTCGCCTTCCTCCTCACCCTCCTCCATTTTCACTTCCCCACTTCCTTCACATCCTACCTCACCTTCCTCCATTTTCAATTCCCCACTTCCTCTGCCTTCCTCCTTACCCTCCTCCATTTTAAATTCCCCACTTCCTTCGCCTTCTCCTTACCCTCCTCTATTTTTGCTTCTCCACTTTCACGGACTTCCTTATTTTTTTCTTCGTTTTCCTCTTCTTTCCATACTTTATTGCCATGTAAGGAGATTTTACGTGCTTACTCTTTCGACTCTCTTTTTTATGCTCAAGTTGCACTTTAACTACTTTCAATACCGCACTAACTTCACCCTACCAACTAGGGGTGTTCAAAAGAACCGATTGGAACTGGAACCGGTGGGTACCCTGGTTTGGTTCCAGTTCCTACCCAGAACCAATTGTCAATGGGTAGGTTCCGGTTCCAAATTTTTGGAACCGTTACTGTGCGGTTCCGGTTCTGGTTCCTATAGTTAGGAACCGGAACCAGGAACCAGGAACCAGGAACCGAAACTAATATAAAATAAAATTAAATATTAAAGAGGTTAATAAAAACTTTTGTAGAAAAAGTAATGTGAATATATTTATATTTATACTTCATAACATTTAAAGTAAGTTGGTTTGACTTTTGAGAATATACCTTTACAAAGTAATGGAGTTTGTAATTTTGAATTTATAATTTGTAATTTTATTTTGTTAACAAGTGCTAGGTGGGGGGGTATTTATAAGTTTTTAAGGGTTTTTTTGCCATTTTAAAAACTTTTGGGGGGTCATGTAATTTTACAGGGGTATCGAGGCAGAATCGAAGCCGAAAGCAAGTTGTTACGGTTAGTTGTTCTGTTCAGTCTAGGAATCGAAACCGTCGGTTCCGATTTTGGTTCCAAATTTCAAGGAACCGTCGGTTCCGGTTTCGGTTCTGGTTCCTTCAAAAAGTGCAGGGTACCCGGAACTGAACACCCTTACTACCAACTTTCTCCACCAACCTATCAACTTTCTCCTCTACCCTTTTCATTTGCTCTTCCATCTTCTCAAACCTCTCATAAACGGTTGTTATAAAACTCTTAAACAAACTGTTTATAAGGTCAACCACTTCATTCTCCCGACCCTGACATCTCGGCAAAGCGGTACTTGTTGTACCAGTTTGCCAATTGGGTGGATGCGTATGAACCTCTTCATCATTTTCCTCCTCCCTCCTGCCGATTGGAGCTTCATCATCCTCGACGTCAACAACATTCTCATGCAATGGCCCTGCAACTGCACTCACATGCGTGACCCCTTCTAGGTCCTGCATTAGGCAGTCCTATCCTTTCATCTGCTGCATCATCCAGTGCTTTGAACGATTTAACATACTCCTCTCCCGCTCCATCCCCTAGTAAGGGTAAGGAAGGGACGGACGACTCCCTGCAATAAGAAAAAAAAATCAATCAAATTTAAGCCACATTTAAAAGCAAGTGCATATTCAAAATATTAATCCTTTAATCTTACCCGAGCCGCTTGAATTTCCACGTCTATTTTGTTGTAATCCCAATGGGTATACTTCTCGATGTGCCACCACAACATCTTAGGAAATTGCGGTCGCTCATTCGAAGTCTTCTT
The DNA here is from genome assembly GCA_026225825.1 of Pistacia integerrima. Taxonomy (NCBI): domain Eukaryota; kingdom Viridiplantae; phylum Streptophyta; class Magnoliopsida; order Sapindales; family Anacardiaceae; genus Pistacia; species Pistacia integerrima. The sequence goes on from CM047747.1 coordinate 25,352,972, forward strand.
CCTTCCCCCCACCTTAGCCAAGATAAGGACGGCCTCATACATCCAAGCCTACATTGTAAAAAAATAGTCTATATCATAATTAAAACACATATAATACAAAAAATATAACAAAAAGCTATTAATATTTACCTGCATTGCCCATGGGAAGCCAAACAAATTGTACGTGCTCGGTCTATTCTCCTCGATAGATTGGTGATGCTTTATCGCCATGTCTTTTTCATGCAGGGACTCCATGGTTAGCTGAAAATGATATCCGTCCCCACGGATTAGCATTAAAAAAGTCCATATTGCTTGCAAACTTCACCCAATCCATATTAATGACTTTTGTTAAGTCATAAGCTATTAGGATCGAATGCATGAACCATACTAGACATATCTTAAACCTTTCTGAAGATGTATACCCACCTTCTCCTAAGCTTTCCTCTAAATCGCGTCCCATAATAGATGCCTTCCCCCAAAAAAAAAAAAAAAAACCTTTTTAGCTAAGTTATCGGCTGCCCTACTCTTCGTTATTCTCTCTTGCTCTGCCACGTCGGAAAATACCCCACATCTTAAGCCCGTCATCAGGGCATATTCTATCATCTCAAAATGTAGTGGCTTCCCATCCACCACAAACCACATTTCATTTTTTTTTTTTTTTTTTTGGCTTTTAAATGAGTGCAGCAACATATAATGCACTCCTTACCCCCAAAACGCTTTTTTTCCAATTTTCTCCGATGTCCGCAAAATGACAGAAACAACCCTCTTTGAATTGGTCCATACCCTTCTTTTATTCCTTTAAAATCTTCATTATTCTCATAAAAACTTGCCAACTCGACCTAACTATCACCCTTACGAGGAACTATGGTACTTTATCGCTTATAACCTCCAACCCATAATCTTTATAATTTACGCTTTAGAAAATTTGCACAATCGATATAAACTAAATATCAGCAAAAAAAAAAAAAAAAACCAAAACAACCAATAGGCTGCCAATTTGGGGGATATGGGCTTCGAGGCATTGGGGAGTGGATGTTTTTGGCTTCGAGAGGACCGAGGAAGCCAATACAGGCCCTATAAAGGCTGTTGTGGCAAGTTCTATGACTAGAGATGGCTAAGGATGGCAGGAGGTGGCAGAATAGGTATGCAGGGCAGCCCTCCAACCCTCTTATTCTGCCATCTCCAGCCCTCCAACCTCCCTATGGCCTCCCTTGCCTTCCCCTATCCTTTGGAACCCCAACAAAGCCACTCCCCCGATATCCGCCAACTACTCGACAAAACGCTACAACCACCGTAACAATAAAACCAACTACATATCCCCTAAATTCGCACAAACCTATCAAATTTTTCATCAAATTCAAAACCACCACTAAAAAACGTACCCTTTCTTCACCGGCGTCCTTTTTCTCGCCTGAATTCTCGCCGGCGTCCTCCTCTTTAGAACCATTTTCTGATTCTTCTCTCTGTTCTTATGCCATCGTTGTCTCTTCTGCCTCTGGACCACCTTGACTCATCGAATGATCTACCGGAGCGTCTTCTTCGACAGCCTTTGAAGAGTCGCCGCCGTCGGAGTCTAGGATTTGGAGTGGGGATTGGGTTTTTCTCCTCTTTGTGAATATCAGCCATGATTTTGTGTAACAAATCTTTAGGATCGAATATTGGTTGGAAATATGGAACTTTTATCGTCTAAAATCGCAAAGAAATCGAAGGTTGTTTCATCGGTCCTTTTTTGGATATTTTGCTCGATTAAGTGATTTTGAAGGAAGGAGGTCGTTTTTAATTTTTAAAATTTAAACAAACTTTCATTAATTATATATTACCCATGTTTAAATCTTTTTAGTTTAACCCGTTCTACATGTTTAATAAATTTTTACTGTGTCACGTCAGATTTTCTAACTCAAAGAAAATTGCACTGGCGAGTTAAATTTTCTCAAGGATCTGGTCACCATTTCTTCTTCTTCCTTCGATTTTCAGCTCAAACTAAATCTTCCCCAATCTATTACTTCGGAAATTAGTCTCAATCTCTAGGGTTTTCTTCAATCCACGTGTCGAAATGCTAGGCGGGTTGTACGGAGACCTCCCTCCACCCTCCGATGACGACAAACCAACCACCACCACCTCCAACGTCTGGTCCACCACCGCCAAGATGGCGCCCCCCACTCTCCGAAAACCCTCCTCAATTTTAGCGCCTCCACAAACCATCCTCAAATCCCAACCCAAACCCAAAACCCTAAATCCCCTGCCCAAACCCCAAAACTCCCCAGTAATACTCCCGTCCCCCGCCGATGCCACGTCATCCCCCCCTCAACCGGCCCTCGTTGGCGTAACATCCACCGTCATCGAAGAGTACGACCCTGCCCGACCCAACGATTACGAAGATTACAGAAGAGAACGAAAGAGAAAACAAATGGAAGCCGAAATGAGGAGGGAATTGGAGAGAAGAAGGCACGAAGAAGAAGAAAGAGAGAGGGAGAGAAGAGAGAGAGAGGAGAGGGAGCGAGAACGGGAGCGGGAGCGAGAGCAGGATTTATCTTCGAGGGTGAATATATCGGGAGAGGAAGCATGGAAGAGACGCGCGGCAATGAGCGGTGGGGGAGGAGGGGTGCCGAGGTCGCCGTCCCCTCCGGGTAATGTGGAGGGAGGTGGGTTTAGGATTGGAAAGTCGGAGACGAGCGGGTTGGGATTGGGGGCGGGTGGGCAAATGACGGCGGCGCAGAGGATGATGGCGAGAATGGGGTGGAAGGAGGGGCAAGGGCTTGGAAAACAGGAGCAGGGAATCACGACGCCATTGATGGCGAAAAAGACTGATAGGAGAGCAGGGGTTATTGTGAATGCCAGTGAGAACAAAGCGGAGAAGAAGGTTAAGAGTGTCAACTTCAATGGGACACCTACCCGGGTTTTAATGCTCCGGAACATGGTATGGATCATGATTTAAATCTTTTTGTTTTGTGCAATTTATTTGATTGTGGATGATCATTGTTGATAATGAGTTTGATGTAAGTGCTATTACTAGCAAATTGGTAGCTTATAGAGATATGGTAAATATACAATGAGGAGTCAGTTTTTTTCAAGATTAAGCTGGAGATGTTGATGGAAGGTTTAGGATGTTTATAATGATTGAATGGGGTTTGTGTGATATTTCTTATGTGGAATTTAGCACTTTAGATTGCTTAGCGGGGTTTATCTTGTTTGTATGAAGGCTAAAATAGATGATGGTAGCGAGGAGCCTCTTGGCTACCCAGACATGGTCACATTTGATAGATTTGGGCGAACAACCAAATATTAAGAACTTTAGATTGACTATTATATCTATATACAAGTATAATACTTTGAACTGAAACATATTAAGATTTTTCTCACTATATTTTTCTGGCATTCTCCATTATTCCTGTAAAGTTGGGTAGATATCAGATTTCAAGGTGCATCTGCTCCCTTTCTCTGTTTTCTATATATATTTTTCCTTAAAATTTGGAGTTGTGCACTTCTATTTTTGTTAATGGTTTCTGTACATGTAGGCTGATTTGGGATTAACATGATTTTTGTTGGATAACTAATTGTTGTTAGCTTAAGCTACCTTGATGCACTTGGAGCTTTTACTCAACTACTTAGTGGATGGTAGCATTTTTTGTGCAAATGGAGAGGCAGTTCTTATAGAAATTCTGGTGTACAGTGTATTTCGGCATAATCAAGTATCAATTTTTGAAGAGTACTAAGATGTACAATACTTTGCTTGCAAGTTAGTTATATGTTTGTTGAAGCATTCACTAAAGTGGGGAAATGTGAAATCATGTGTTGTGCACATATTGTTTCAAGCTAGATGATGTAGGAAGAATAGGATAAGTCTAAGGTTATGTTAGTCTTTGCTTTAATTATTATAGGGATTTACTGTCAAAGTAATTTAGAGTTTATGTCATTTATGTTTTTTAGATTTTTTTTTTTCTATTATTATTAGGACTATAATTCTATTCCTTAAGCCTATTAAAGGCTTCTATTGTTATTTCTGACATGACTAATTTATGATGGAATAAGAATATTGATTTTCTCTCCCTAGTGATTATCTTTTCCTCTCTTAATTCTTCTAGTTTTCTCCCCCTTTTATGTTCTCTTTAATCCATTCTTCTCTTACTCTTCCTATCTCTCTACTCTTAGTCTATTTCTCCTTTTGGTTCTCTATAGCTAGATTTGGTTAGTTATTTGGTCCTTTATTTCTATCCCAAAAAAAAAAGTTGTCCTTTGTTTTAAAACTATTTGTAAGTTCATGTATCAATTATTGGACATAAATTCAACGTTTTAGATTTTTTTGATAGGAAAAATTAAAAGATACACTGACACATTTCATTCTGTTAATTTGTGTCAACGATAGCTTTGAGTTCAGGATCGAGGGAAGATTTTCCATTTTTTGGTGTTAGAACTGCTGAAGCTTATCAATTTAAAAAGTTTCATAATGACCTGTAAATAAACATTTTTGTTTTATTTTCATCCTTACAGTTATTTCCTAGCTGGGTTTAGACCATTACATTAATTGTTGATTCGTGATATTAGAGAGATGGAATGAATAGGAACAGAATTCGTTGTTGCATAAGAAATGATGTGGCACTCAATTTCGTTTAAAGTCACAACTTTAAAACAGTTGCACAGGTTCTTTAGCTCTTCCTTGATTTCTGGTGATACCTTTGGCTATGCTGGTTACTGAATTTTTGTACTGTTTCAATAACTGCTTGCTTCTCCTCTTAATGCATTACTCACTCTTCATGATCATCATATTATCTATGCTTTGCTTTATTAAACAAAGCTGTGCTGGTGTGGTGCTAGTAACTCCAGTTTCAGTATAATTATATACTTGTCTTCTCCAAATAACATACTTTTAACCCTTATGTGTATTCCATATTATGTGAGAACTTAAATATTATCATTGGGCACTTACCCATCAACTTAAGATTTTGGGTAAAATGGTTATTTTTCATGGTTTAAAACCATGTTGACCGAGTAGTCATATGTTCAAGACCCCTTATCGTCCATTAATTAAGTTATAATGACTTGTGTTGGTGTTTGTGTTTGTGATTGTATTTGTGGTTATGTTTGATTCACACGCATTTGCACATTAGAGGGCATGATTGAGCTTAATTTACCATAGTTGGCCCTTACCTACTAGTTTAAGGGTTTATATATATATAGAGGGGCGGATCCAGCCCATTTTGGCCCACCCTCAATTTTTTTTTTTTTAAATACTAATATATATAATTTTTGGATTTTGACCCACCCTAACAAAAATATTAATATGTAATTAGTTTTTATTTTGGCCCACCCTAAAAAAATTTTCTAGATCCGCTACTGTTAATATATATATATATTTTGTTTTTGTTTATGAAATTATGATTGGAAGGGCATAGTTGGATAAGGCATAAAATGTTAAATGATTGAAGCTCATAGCCATTGCTATATTGAAACTACCCAATTAAATTGCTTTTGGGCTTTAAACTTAGCATAAGAAGTAAGTATAGTTACTGATATTTTGACTCACGTTGACAGATTTATCACTTTATAAGACTACAGTGTCAGTATTTTGTTGAATGATATTATTGATTCCATCTTTCTAGCTGAAATCCATTAGAGTTCTTCTGAATATATTATTTATAGTCCTCTATTCTTTTATGCATGCAGCACTGCAAAATACCACGTAACTATATTAATTGTCTTAGAAGAATATAAAGTGCTTTCCTTTAGGTGCAGTCGGTGTTGATTTTTAATTCCTGTGTTGGTATATGGTCTCAGATTATGATTTTTTTTTTCCAGTATTATCTTTTCATTATGTTTCTCTAGAAATTTGGATGTCCTGTCATGAACCAATTTGTTGGAAAGTAAAGTAGCATTTATGAGGTTCATATGTTATCTTCATGCTTCGTGCTTGTGATGGCTTATTGAGAGAAAATGGAAACGAGAGTTCACTACTGAATGTTCTTTAATAGGTTGGTCCTGGTGAGGTAGACGACGAGCTAGAAGACGAGGTTGGATCTGAGTGTGCAAAGTATGGAACAGTTACCCGGGTTCTCATATTTGAGATCACAGAGCCAAATTTCCCAGTTGATGAAGCAGTGAGAATCTTTGTGCAATTTGAGAGATCAGAAGAGACAACAAAAGCATTAATCGACCTCGATGGTCGGTTTTTTGGTGGTAGAGTCGTGCGTGCCTCATTTTATGACGAGGAGAGATTTGGTAAAAACGAGTTGGCTCCAATGCCAGGGGAGATTCCAGGTTTCACCTGAAGTAACAGAAAGTTGCGATTGCAATGCAAGGCGAATTTCCCTCAGGGTTTTGATGATAAAATTAATAGGACTAAGATATGGTCTTCATTTAAACAGATTGAGCAGGTTTGGCGCTGTTGTAAGTAGAGCATTAAGACCTGGAGTAGCCTTTTCTCTTTTAGGCAGTTGGTTAGAATTATGCTTTGTAACGATAACAGAATTATTGTGGCATGAGGGAATTGTTTGTTGTTACAATTACATGAACATCTGGGGCATTTTTTTTATCAACTTTGACCCAAGTTTAACTGTTAGCCTTCTCATCATCTATTTGTCGCTATTTTTATCCATCCAGAAGATTCAACTTGATAAAAACGACTGAGAAGAAGAGAGAATAATAATCATCCCATTACATATACGCAAATCGCAAATGGGTACATTTCATCAATGCAGGTGTTTCAAATTAAAAAAACATGCTCCTATTTTCCTAATTATCCTTTTAAAACTATATCTTAAACAGCAATAAAGCCAACAACGTGTTAACTATATATTTGATTAACTAAATGGGGTGGCCCAGTGGTGAGCCTGCAGGTGTGTTCTGGTTAGATGCTCTCAACTCCTGCAGGTAAAATTGCTGCTGCTGTGCCACCGGCAACCCCGCCGCGCCGCCACTGTACACGGTGGAAGAGTTTGAGTTGTTGGTAGACATGGAATGGGGACCAGTAGTATTAGGGATCCCAGACCCACACATGTAGAGTGCAAGTGGAATGTCACCAAACCCAACATTATTACCCGAAAAATTACCAGTAACGTTCCCGTTGTTATTGATCATGGGTTCTCCCATCGACACGTGGCGAGGAGATGTGGTGGTCGAACACTCTCCCCCTCCTCCGCCAATGACGACACTACCGCTCGTCGTGGGAGTTCCGCCGCCACAGACAAAGCAGGGATTCACAGCCTTCATTCATATTAAAATATTAATAATAATAATAATAATAATTTAAGTTTTAAACTTTTTAACGAGACAATGAAGAAAATAAACTAGTTTTCATTTCATTTTCCTTCACTTTCCATGGAACCAAATGGAGAAAAATATCACTTACTGGTTTGGCTCGGTAGGTGGTGCCATCAGGCTCGACGACCCAACCGGCTTCTTTGGCTAATTCACGGAGGACTTCATTGATGTCAGCTCGAGGAGAGAGATGGTAGCCGCCCCATTTTCTCAATCCATGAAAGATTTTAGTAGTGATGGCTCTTCTTTGTCTTTCTCGCAACTTGGTCTTCTCTTTCTCACTCTCACTCCTCCCCCCTCCAGTACTGTTTGATGGTTTTGTTGAAGTTGATCTTCCCGCCGCCGCCGTTGCTGCCGGATCCTTCATATTTCTGTGTGTTGGGTTTGTGATAATTGGTGGTTGTTTGAGTCAGTGGTGTGTTTACCGTGTTGGTTTATATGTTTGTTCTGCATGAAACAGCCAAGGTTATGGGGTGAGATCTGTGTGTTTAGAGAAGTGTGAAAAATATCATATTACGCCCATTAGCTTTGAAATATGTCTTGTAAATCCCTTACTCTTAGTTAATTAAATGAAAATTGCAGCAGGTCACTAGAAATTTGTCAAGAGGGGAAAACTGGGATTATGATCGAGTGCCCGGAATATAGATATATTTAAAGTATAAAATAAAAACTAATTTTTATGACAAAAATAAATCTACAATTATATAATATTAATTATGTGTAAGAAGAAAAAACATAAAATAATTATTACCATAATTTTAAGAGACATTGAATTTTGTTTTTAAAAGAAAAACAAATCTATCTTAATAAAAGTTGTATAATTAGAGACACAGAACAAAGAAGTTAATTTAAATGTTAAGTTTCAACATTTTACAAATATTGAAAAAGAAAAGTAAAAACTAATGGAAAATATTTACTAATAATATTTAAGCGTTTATGTTTAGTCAAATTTTATTTAAATTGTATGTTTATGTTTAATAATTTTATTCATGCATCGAATGACGTGATAAAATCTTGATCGTCGATTAATATTTAGTTAAAATTAATCAACGATCAGGATTTTATCATATCATTCGGTGCATGAATTCGATATATAAGCTTCAGTAACTGATGGCGTAGTATTACTCTTTTTATTTTGAGTAAATTTTGCCGGTACGATATATTATGGTTAGGTTAATAACCAAACCAAAATGTACCGCATTTGTGAAGCCCTAAACTTGAGGGGTAAAAATATTTGTTAAAAGTGAAGGGGAGGGAAGGTTAGTGTAATTAAAGGGTTTAGATAAAGCGTGATGGGATTTGATTAAAATTTGATAGAGATGGGCGGCTGGATGTGATGATCCTCTGACAACGCACAGCTTTATCAAACGCACGGTCTTCAGCTTCACTTCTGCCTTTACTGAGTAAGGTTACACGGCTCCTAATTTTTAGCCCCAATCTATATGGTTGCCATCTGGCAACAATATTTTAATATAAATTGGGGTAATCGGTAATTCTAACTGGTTGTCCCAAAAATCAAAATATAATCAAGTAACATTAATTGCAAAAATTAAAACAAAAAATGATTGTATACTAAAATATCTAGAAGAGAAACACTGTTGAATTAAATACAACTATTTATGTTATTTTTGTAAATGAAATAAATCAGACATAAAAGTTACCGTTTTATTTAACAATATCCGAACCCGATCGGTACTTGTTTTGATAACCCGACCCATCTCAGTCCCGCTTAATATTTACGCTGCAGCTTTAAAATTCAAAATTAGGCGCCCAGAAAACCTCTGTAACTCTGTTAACGGCTCTCTGTTTCTATTGGCTATTAACGTCTCTCTCGCGCTCTCTTTCTTTCTCACTATTTGCAATTAACGTCTCTCTTGCGCGCTCTTTCTCTCTCTCTCTTTCTTTTTGCTGAAATCAGTTCTCTCTTACTCTGAGCATTTTGAATTGGCGATGGTGGATCCATTTGGAACACCAAGGTCTTCGAAATTCAGCGGTGACCGGTTCATCCCGAAACCGGTCGGCCGTGAACAAGGATTTCGCGCATTATCGTCTCTCTGGAGGCAATACTATCGCCGAAGAAATCAATTCCCACACTTTTGTGTCTCGGATCATGTATCTGGACCGGATATCCGGTGCCCTTTCACTGAACCAAGACAGGATCTTGGCCTTCAACAATCACAGTATGGTCGTTGATTATTCCGTTGCTTATACTAACGGAATCCGCAACGGAATTCCGAGGTCACCGGAATAGACAAGGAGAAGTGGAGGACTTGATTGATGACGTGTCGGCTAATTTGGTTGATTGGGGTTTTAATGGGTTGGTGGCGGTCGGATTAGATGATTCTGTGTATTGTTGGAATCCATTTGACGGTTCTTATTCTGAGATATCGCCTGAACTGATCGGTGCCGATAGAGGGCCTGTACGAAGTGTACGGTGGTCGCTGGATGGGACTTGTCTTGCTATTGGATTAAGCGGCGGTGTTCAATTCTGGGACTTGGTAAGATTTAAACTCATTCGTTCTCTTATGAGTCATGAAATCCTTCGTGTTGATTCCCTTGATTGGAAGAATGCTAAAATTCTGACTTGTGGCACAAGTGAGGGTTCAATTGTGGACATTGACGTGAGAGTCAAGTCATCTATTTTGCTTGGTAGACATGAAGTACATAGAGGTGGAGTTTGTAAATTGAAGTGGTGTGATAATGAGAAACAATTGGCAAGCGGTGGGATTGATAAGGTTGTTCATATTTGGGATTGTTCAAAGTCATCAAGTTGGCTGCATAAGTTTGATGAACATAAGGCGGCAGTTAGAGCCATCTGTTGGTGTCCCTCTGAGCACAATGTTCTTGCATCAGGCGGGGGTGTGGATGATCATTGCATTAAATTTTGGGACACGCAGAAGGGGGAGAGGTTAGATTCTGTGGATACGGGGTCTGAAGTTTGTGAACTGATTTGGAGCAAACATGAGCGCGAGGTTTTAAGCTCACATGGGTCTAAAAGTAACCATATGACTCTCTGGAAGTATCCTTTTATGCTTAAGTTAACTGAGCTGCGTGCTCATAGTTCAAGAGTTTTATATATGTCTCAGAGCCCAGATGGATACTCAGTTGCTTCAGCAGCACCTCATGATTCAGTAAGTATATGGAAAAACCTCTTTGGCACTCCTGGCTCACATAAAGTTCCACCTAGAAAGAGGAAGCCAGGTACTTTCTCTGATTTTCCCCTTATCAGGTAAACTATTTTGGTTTTTATTATTAAGCAATTAGTTTTACAAATCTTATAAGGTTGCATAGATTGCGATCATATGGGTTTTAACATGTATGCTTATCCATGTTTCCTTAGAATAGTGTTAGAATAAAAAGGGTAGTGCATAGGTTAAAGTCTGCATCCATTTTTTTATGTTGATTATATTTCTCTCAGCTGTTTAATAATTTTCATTTTTATTATTGTTTCCAGATTTATGATGTTTCTAGATTTTAATATTGACCTCTAGGCCTTATTACTTTAAAGTCCATTTGTTTGTTTGGATTGCAATAACTTTTGAAAATTTATTCTTAGTTTAATGTTAATGTTATTTGTAATACTAGATATTCGTTTTTGATCAATTACCAAGTATTATTCATGATGTTCCTATGTATTATCATGAAAATTCAGGTCACTTTCAGCTGATATTTACTATAAATATCTAGAGGTATGGTTCGAAAAATATTAATCATGCTTACCTACCATTATAGGTCTTCTTTTCACTGGTTTCTTTGCATATATGTCATCTGTTGTTGTTTGAGGGAAATTGATGCTGGAATTAGAGTTTGATAGAGCTGAAAGTATATGTGATCTTGGGACTCCATTTCCATGACAGTTACTTATTTTATTGGTTTTGCAAAGGTGAGCATTCATATGTATTTGTCAGATTGTGTATTATAGCTGATCTTTTTAATACTCTATTACTTCCAATTGTTAGCTATTAATCTTTTGTTTCTCGATCCTTCAACTCTTTTGTTAGACATTTTTCTTTGGGTATTGTTGGAGGGTAAAAACATGCAGAATGAGAGCTCGACATGTGTCCTCCAAAGTGGGCCATCATGTAGAAGAAGAAACTTCTAAGGGAAGGAAACAAGCCACCTCTCCCAAAGATAGGTGTCCACTTACATGAAGAAGACTTCACCAACAAAAATGCAAGTTGATTCCCTTTTCCACGTGTCCGCTCGCATGAGGATTACTTCATCCACCAGGTTAACAATGCGGCGCCACACGTCCAATTGCATGTGAATTACTTCACACCCAAGATTATCTCCAGAACATTATAAATAAAGGAGATTCTCACCCCACACCTAGGGATATATCATCTTTTTATTACAAGAGCAAATTCTTCTTGTAAACATATTAATAAAATAACGGTGGACGTAGGAATTGCTTATTGCTTCCGAACCACTTTAAAAATCGTTCTTGTCTATTTTCCATTTTCTTTTACTCATTTATTGCTTTATATTTCATTTGCTCCACCCATAAACCTCACTGAACCCATTGGTTCAGCATCATACTTGCCATTTCACGGTCTTTTGTAGACCCTTTCTTTGCGAACCTCCTCAAGGCTTGCATACATCTCGTTAGTGTGAAAAACTGCATCAACCAGTATACTTATCATAAAATGGAACCAAATATATCAGTGTAGCCATCATTAACACAGAATTTTAGCAAAATGATGACGTTATACAAATGTATCCAGTATTTTCTAACATATATAGTTAGGTTCTCCTTTCTTTACTTATATAATGTTGTTCCCATAGAGTTCTTTATGTTATATACATTGTTAATACAAAATTGTAGCAATGATGATGATGTTTATATTGCATGGATTTGGTGTTTGTCTTCTGGTAAATGCTTTCCTATTTCTCGCATGGTGGTCCACTGTCTTCTTAATGAAGTTGGGACTTGAAGTCTCCAAGAAGTTTGAATGATATAGAGCCAGAGGTTGTGGTTATATTCCTTGTGATATTGTAAGGTGCTTCTTTCCTTCTATAAGTTTAGGGAGGACAAAAGGGTGTGGACTCTGGAATCTTTAGGAACATCTTTTATCAAGTCTTTTTTTTCCTGGCTGAGTGATGATACAAATATACTTCTCTTTAAGCTGTCAAGATAGAGTTGGAAGGCTAGAGTTCCTTGCAATGTGAAAATTCTATCCTAGACCATTGCACAAGGGAAGGTTAAAAAGAGGCTGAAAGAAAGCTGCAGATGTCCTTTTTGTGGTTGATCGGGAATGAGGCAAATAGATCTACAGGAATTTGATTATGCTGGTGGGGAAGAAGTCTGGGTGCTGTGGTATTGTCATATTTTAGGCTTCTCTTTGGGTTTCTGTTTCTCTGGAGTACAAAGAAATTCGTTTTTTCTTCATCCACCACAACTTGGAAGCTGCATTGTCCTAGTTGCTGTTTTGGTTACTCATTTGGCACACATGAGGAGGTTCTTTTTCTTTGTTTGGAATCCTCCAGGCTCTTTATCAAAATCTCAAAATAACTTAAGTTGATGCTGCCCAAGCGAAGCATCAAAGCAGGATTAAATAATCATCCATTTGAAATTCTTATTCAAGTCTATATCCCATATAATATTGTGAAAAGGCAAGTGATGGTCTATTTTCAGCTGCAGACTGTGGTTCGAGATTGCAATGTTGGACAATGTAACTTTAGTTGTCAAAAACAGACAGCTAGAGGATAGGCATATACTGTCAGGAGTCAGAAGACAAATTCTTCTTTTAGAGCTTTCCAACGGCAGGCTGAGTGCAGAGCTGAAATTCTTTGGACTTACCCTTTTATGCTTAAGGTTAATGAGCTGCATGCTCATAGTTCAAGAGTTTTAATATATCAGAGAATGCAGATGGATACTCAGTTGCTTCAGCAGCACCTCATAATTCAATAAGCATGTGGAAAAACCTCTTTGGCACTCCTGACTCACATAAAAATTCTGCCTAGTAAGCAGAAGCCTAGTACTTTCTCTGACTTTTCCCTTATCAGGTAAACAATTTTGTGTGTTTTTTTTTAATTATTATCAAGATATTAACCTTTACTATGGGTTCCATAGATTACTATCATACTTGTCATTCTTCTAACCTATTGTTTTTAACTTGTATGCTTATCCACGTATCTTTAGAATATTGTTAGAATTTAAACAAGGGTTTCATGTGTAATGTTAAGATGACTAAAAAGGTAGAACATAGGTTCAAGTCTGCAGCCATTTTTTATGTTGATGATATTTTCCCTTAGCTGTTTAGTAATTTTCATTTTTTTTCTTATTTCTAGATTTATGATGTTTCCTGATTTTCATATTGACCTCTAGGCCCTAATTACTTTAAAGTCCATTTGTTTGTTTAGATTGCAATAGCTTTATAATTACTTGATTGTTAATGTTATTTGCAATACAAGATATTCGTTTTTGATCAATTACCATGCATCCTTCATGATATTTCTCAGTATTTTCATTGAAATTCAACACACTTTCAGCTGATATTTACTATAAAATATCTAGAGTTATGGTTCAAAAAATATTAATCTTGCTTAACTACTATTATAGGTCTTCTTTTTATTGGTTTCTTTACATATATGTCATTGTTGTTATTTGAAAGAAATTGATTCGGGATTCAGAGTTTGAGACTCCATTTCCATGACAAGTACTCAATTTGTTGGAATTGCAAATGTGAGTATCCTTATATATTTGTCTGATTATCATAGGTAATCATTTTTATACTCTAATACCTCCAATTGTTAGCTAGTAGACCTTTGTTTTGATCCTACAACTCTTTTGGTAGACATTTTTCTTTGGGTATACTTATCATAGAGTGGAGCCTAATAAATTAGTGTAGCCATCATTAACACAAAATTTTAGCATGATGATGATGTTTATATTGCATGGGTCAGGTATTTTTCTAACATATATAGTTAGTTTCTCCTTTCTTTACTTATATAATGTTGCTCCCTTAGATATAATCGTACAAAATTCTTTATTGAGATGTTGCCTGGCAATAAGTTCCTAGAGCATCAATGAGGGATTGAAGTTAAAAGGAACCAGGCCAAGGCAATTTATTAACTGGATTCTACTCATTTTCCCAGTACAGGATTTTTTTGAAATTAAAAATTCATTTTATGTTTTTCAGAACTGTAATGACACAGTCACTCTCCTCAATTTCAATTTCTTTCTCTCATGCAATTTAGAAATTTGATGTCAAAACATGTTAAGACATGCACATATTTAGGTCATTTCTTTTGATGCCATGATATACTTTTAGCATTTGATTACTCAGAGGAAGCTCGCATATATATGTCCAGAAATAGCTTACACTTTGCATTTGCTGGTTCTACTCATAAATTTAGGTGCACAACATTCTAAAATTTAAAGCTGAGGTTGAGCATGTCAATAGTAAGTCTCCCTTCTGTGATGCATGTATGAATAGAATCCCAGAAGAGAGACTTACTATTGACATGCTCAACCTTAGCACATTGCTTGCACTTCAGAGCATATGGCTTGCTAGGTTAATTGTAGGTTTACCTTCCAATTTTTTTGTTTGTCTTGGATTCATAATTATCTTTGTTTGTTTTTAAATGATTACTCTCCATGCCAAAGGAGTTTGATTAGGAAAAATCCTTCTTAATACATGATTAGCTTTTCATCTTTGTATCTACTTGTTTTACAAAAAGGGCCATGATTTCTACCCATGGTAATTTTGTATGGTTTGACATCTTTATATTTTCTGCTAAAAAAGCTCAATCCAAAGATGCACGTACTTATCTATATATGGATTCTAATATACGCATTTTACAATGTCCTTAACCAATAAATCAAGCTTTTATTTCTTTTGAACTTCCATGTTGTTCATCTTTTATAAAGTGAAATAGAAGTTTGGTTTTAGATGACTTATAAAAGGATTGTTGGAATAGATCCCAAATTTATTCCTTCTTGTTTTTTTATTATCATTATCATTATTATAAATTTTGTGTATGAGTGTATTTTTGGCTATGCCTTTATTCGAAATTTTAACTTCACTTAAGTTTGAATTTTGAAGTTCATATTGACTTCTAGTCCCCTCATTAACATGGACAAATTAAAACTTTTCCAAAATGTTTTATATTTTAACATTTTTTTCTTTGAATCGTAGTGAGAGCAAGTCCCCCATGCCTCACCAAAAGATTGCTCCTCGTTGTAAAGCTTATTTGTTTCTTTAGTTTTTCAGTAATGTTTTCTGTCATTACTCTTTTGGATGACATGTAACTGTAATTGTTCGATTTTGCATCTTTTGATATATAAAAGTAAAACTATAATGTTTTTTTTTTTTTTTTTTTTTAATCTTTTGATATGTAACTAATCTTGAGGCCTTCAAGGTAATAACCAAATTTTCATTGTTGGAGATATCTCTAGGTGTTGTTTCCAGTGATATTGTTGACCTCGTGATGGATGTCTACATTGAAGCTACAGTTGTAAAGTCTTGTAAGAGAAAAGAGCATTCGACTGGTTTAGGAAAGTATTGGAAATGATGAGGAAGCATCAGCTGAAAGTATAATCCAACAAAATTCTTTATTGAGATGTTGCCTGGGAGGAAGTTCCTAATGCATCAATGAGAGATTGAAGTTACACAGGGAACCAGGCCAAGGCAATTTTTGAGACACCTCCACTAAGGAACAAAAGCTAGTTGCAAAATCATTTGACCGTATCAACTTTTGCTTTTGGAAGAAGGTCCAACTCTTACATCTTTACTAAAATTCCGAAGTGAGAATTAACTGGGTTGAATAAGCAACATCAGTAAGATTCTGATCTAAAAAAAAGTACTTGTCAAAGCTGCGAATGGTTATCCGACCAACGAAGTTTATTGGAACTCCATAATCAATTCCAGATGGGTCCTATGACAGTTGCTAGCTGAAGATAATGAATCTGCTAAGTAACAGGTCGTCCACTGCTAATGTAGGCTTAAGCCTTGTTCCTGTCTTATACAAAGTTGAGGGCAGAGGAGAAAGGATTCTATTTTGGGATGACAACCGGAGTGGGGAGGCAGCTTTCTGTGATCTCTTTCATGGGATTTAGAGTTTGTCTTCTGGTCAACACTTTCCTATTGCTAGCATGGTGATCTACTTTCTTCTCAATGAAGTTGGGACTCGAAATCTCCAGGAAGTTTAAGTGATACAGAGGATGAGGTGATATTCTTGTGATTTTATAAGGTGCTTCCTTTTTTCTGAGTTTAGGGAGGCTAAAAGGGTGTGGACCCTGGAGTCTCTAGGAACATGTTTTGTCAAGTCTTTGTTTTCCTGGCTGAGTGATGATACAAATATACCTCTCTTAGAGCTGTGAAGACAAAGTTTGAAGGCTAGAGTTCCTTGCAATGCAAAAATTCTGTCCCATACCATTGCTCAAGGAAAGGTTGACACTATCATATATCAAGACAAATGACCTATGCTAAGTCTTAATCCTCAATAGTTCTTTATGTGCAAAAAAGAGGCTGAAAGCAAAGACCACCTCTTCTTACATTGCATCGTTAATTCATTTTTTCTTTCAGCTTTGAATACTTTGTGGGTACTTCCCCAATCTATTTTGCTTTTCCAGTTAAAATACATGATGTCCTTTTTGTGTTTGATCTGGAATGAAAGAAACAGAAGGACTTTGATGGTGCTGGTGGGCATGGAAGGCTGGGTGTTTTGATATTGTCAAATTTTCAGGAGTTAGAAGACAAACTCATCTTCTAGAGCTAAAAGTCTGGACTCTTGAAGGAGAAGGGTGTGTGTGTGTCTTCTTTTTGGGGAGTGGTGATATGATTTGGGTTGTTTTGATAATCATATCATATCAAAAAGTCTTTCATTCAATTGGCTGAGTATGAAGTTTAAGTGCTATAATTGGGAAATAGAGTAGTTAGTGCCTGATAACACCTTGCTTGTCCCTAAAAATGGTGGACGTTTCATTGCCAAGCTTAGAGGTGGAAAAGCAGCCTGCCCGGCCCGACCCGTGGCAGGTTGCGCAAAGTGGCGAGTCGGTCTTGACCCACCCGCCAACATTGGCGGGCCGGGTTAGGCCCGCCAATGTTGGGAATTGGCTGGCCCAACCCGGACCGCCAACCCTAACCGTCGGGTTAGGCCGCGGGTTGGGCCGGGTTAACCCTCTTTTTGATTTTTTTTCTTTTATTTTGTTTTTTTTTATTTTATTTAAATTTAAATGTTTAATTAACTTTTCAAATGAATAATTAACAATTTATATAAATGAATAAATGTAATTGTTTTTAGTTAAGTGTTAACTTCTTTTCAAATATCAATAATTAAATTAAATTAAATTTTTTTTTTTTGTTAATATTCCAAATATTAATTCAATTTTAATACATTAAAATTGTAATATAAGAAAAATTAAATTTATTCATTTATTTAAAAAAAAAATTACAATAATTATTATCTTTTTAAAAACCTCACCAAGAAAAATCCAATGGGACAAAAAACTTGGTAAAGGAAAAAAAGAGTGCAATAATTGACAATTAATTTACAAGTTACAATTTACAAAACAACTAATTTTGGGGTTCACTAGACCTTCCTTCATCCGTATCATGTATATTACAAAATTGAAATGATTCTATTAAAGTATCGTCGACAACCTCGTATTGACCTTGATGGCGCGATCGTTCCCAATCTCGAAGACATGTGAGGACTTCAATCATTTTTTGTGAAAGTTTAGTCCTCCTTTCATTTAAAATTCTTCCACTTGCACTAAATGTTTGTTCGGATGAGACGATTGAGACAGGAACAGTGAAAACATTCAAGGCAAGTCGTGATAATACCAGAAAAATATATTTTATGGCTCTCCAGTAGTCTAAGAGATCAATGTTGGCTCTCTGTTGTGGATCTACTGGTAACATTTCAGGGGTTGCCAAATATTGTTGAAGCTCATTACTCTGTGACTGCATGGAAGACAGTACATTAGTTGTTGTTGTTGGTGGAGCTTACGAAGGAGGATGTGCTTCCGATTCGGGTCCTCTTGGACCTATTCGGATGCCCCACCCCAGTAGAAGTCTTCATTTGTTTCTTCTAATGCAGTTTCCTTGGATGTTTCGCCTCTTTGCGGGTTCCCATATATGTTTTCATATTGGAAATATACTTCGAAAAGTCTATTTTTTACCTCTCCTATTTGACTGGCATATACTTCGGTTTGTAAATTTTCACATAAATTGTCAAAACCATTTTCTAAGCCTGCTAATTTAATTCTAGGATCAAATATAACACCTAAACAATAAAGAAAAGGAATGGGTTCCCAATGTTTTAAAAAAAAAAATTACATTGCCTTTATTGGTGCATTTAAAAATTCATTGTTTTTGTTTTTTATAAATAATTCGGAATTTTTTATAATTGTAAGTATTACCAATGGACTAGTAGGATAATACACACCAGAAAATTGTAAAGTGGATTGATAAAAAATTTTAAGAAGAGAATAAAATACTTTAGCTATTTGCCAATCATTTTCTACCAAATAATAAGGACCTCTATTATTTACTACAAAATAACTAATTATATTAGCATAAGGTAAACATGAATCAAGCATTAAATAAGTACTATTTCATTTAATAGTCATGTCTAATGCAAAAGTTCTAGGAGATATATTTGATTTTATACAAAGCATCTTGAAATTCAACATTTCTTTTATTACTACTAGTAATCCAAGCTAAATAATCTATAATTCTATTAATATTTTCTTTAATTGTTTTTGTACCACTTTTCACAATTAAATTAATAACATGGCATGCATAACGTTGATGAAAAAACTTCAAATTGTTATATAAAGGATAATTACTTTGAAAATAATCTATAACTTTACTATTAGAACTTGCATTATCTAAAGTTAAACTTATCATTTTACTAATAATATCATAATCTTCTAAAACATTAACAATTTTATTATAAATTTGTTCACCACTATAATCAACATTCCATTAATCTAAATCCTAATAAAGATTTATTTAATTTACATTCATTATCAAAATAATGACTAGTCACATAAATATAATCTTGTTTAGCTCTACCACTCCAAATATCAGCAGTTAGAGCCACACTAACATGATAAGTATGTATTTTATTTTTTAATTCTAATTTCATTTTTCTAAACAATTTTATTAAATCATTTTTAGTTGCAGTTTTAGAATAACTTTTAAATCTTGGAAAAAATGAATTTTGAACAAATCTTTCAAAATATTTATCTTTAGCCATATTAATATGTTAACTATTCTCTATATACATCAGAATTATAATGTCAACTAGTACCCATATTAGTTATTTAAGTTTGATTGCTTTCTCTATTTCCATGTTGATTAATATGTTTATTAACATGCCTTTTTAAAGTATTAGTACCATTACCTGAATCAGTTTTATAAATATTTCCATAGTATTTGGATCTCGCTTTCTTAACTTGAACGCCATTTTTTGTCTTGTAAAACTTGTCGAAATGCGCCCAAACGTCTGATGTGTGTGCTCGTTCGGTTTCGACGGTAGTTGATGATCCCGCCTCAGCTTGAGATGAAGTTGGATGAGCACGACGATTACGAGGATGACTTCTAGAACCACCGGGAGTTGTTGGAATCGGGGGCATATTTTGAGGTGTATCGGATTTGAAAATGAGAAAGCGGGACTATTTGAATCTCCTCCTGTATTTATGTTAGTAAAATCAGTGGGACTAGGACTAGGATAGTAGTTTCCTCCATCATTGTAATTGATGGGAGATAAATATCTATCCATTGTAGTTGAAAAAAAATTGATGTAAAAGAAATAAAAATTAAAGAAAGAGAATTGGAATATGGAAATTGGGAATTTGGAAAATTGGAAATATGAATTAAAAATTGTAAAAACTAATAAAAATTAAAATATGAAGCAAATTGATAACAAAGAGATTAAAAGAATAAATGAATAATTGAGAGATTAGAGATTAGAGAATATGAGAGAATGAGAGAATTTGAGTTGTGAGAAAAATGTGAGAGTTTAGGGCCAATTTATAGAAAAAAAATGGGAAAGAAAAATGACAAAAAAGACCCCTCCAACGGCTATATTTCAAGGGTAAAGGGGTAATTTGAAAAAATAAATTAAATTTTATATTTTTTTTGGCTAAGGCGTGGTCAATTCCGCTGACCACGGGTTGACCGTTATTGTATAACAGTCAACCTGTTGGGTTGACAACAGCCAACCCGATGGGTTGGCGGTCTCTCTTAGAAGAGACAAAACAGCAACCCACCGGGTCGGCCAGTTGCCATTTTGCAACCCGGCCTACCTAGGGGTTGCTTCTGGGTTGCGTTCAACCCGGATTGTCAATTGCGGGCCGGGTTAGGTTTGACCCGCCTAACCCGGCCCATTTGTTCCACCTTTGGCCAAGCTTACAGATTTTGCCATTTTGGATTGCCAAGAGCGCATGAGTCTTCTCAGAAATGCTTGTAAAGGTACATGTCACTAGCACTGGACATAAATTTGTGGCTAAATATGATCTCTTCAATCACAATTTTTACACTTAGAAAAGTTCCTCTTGGAGTTTTTCAACATAGATGGACAACTGAAGAGTTCTTGAATAACTTTTTTTTTTTTAATTCAGATTAATTTATGCGTACTTCAACTAATTCCTCGAACCTTAAAGTTAAGGGTCAGATAAATATCTAGTGACTATCCATTTATTATTAGTTATGGGGATTCAAACTCAAAACCTCTTGACTAATACATCCAAGAGTCTCAAACAAACCTCTAAATTATCTAGAGGTAGTTGAGTTCTTAGAATATCTATATCTTAGAATTTGAATCTTCTTATGAT
>CM047747.1:25374090-25477648 GCA_026225825.1 Pistacia integerrima
TCTTCTTATGATATATAATGTAACACCTACTGAAAACTAGTACAATGCATGCACAGTAACAATAGAAAATTGGGCCCAAAAACTTTCTTTTCATTATAAGTCATGTGTCTTTATACACAAAGAGTACTATTTACAAAAATGTAATTCTAAAAGACAAAACAGGGGAAACAGTGTAGCTATCTCTCTTCGCTTGCCGACGCCCCTCCGACTGCATCACCTAGATCCTGCATCCACAAAGGAAAATAACGGGGTGAGCACAAAATAATGCTCAGTAAGTAAAACTCTCTCTCTCTCTCTGTCCCCGTATGAATAACTCTTAATTCTTTCCTTATACTTTTTCTGATTCTATTTCTGTTTCTAATAACATCATGACCTCATCTTACCGAGGTACGGCGGATGGCGTTCACACAAAGACCATCTCACTCTCTATAGCTATCGGGTGGAATTCACACAGTACCAACCCGTTCTTAGTGACTACCGAGTGAGGATCACAAAGCACCAACTCGGTTCTTTCTAACTATCGGGTGGAGATCACCTAGCACCTACCCGTTCCTCATGAATTTTGGGTAACGATTACCAAGCATTTACCCGTCTCTAGTCACTAGTGGGTGATGGTCACAAAGCATCAACCCACTTCTACTAAATGTCAGATGATGATCACAAAGCATCAACCTACTTATCTGTTACTAACCGGGTAGTGGTCACAAAGCATCTACCCATTTCTACTACTAATCGGGTGACGATCACAAAGCATCGACCCATCTCTCTAAGGCTATTCGGATGATGATCACAAAACATCAATCCGATTCCCATAACGGTCGGGTGATGATCACAAAGCATCATCCCAACTATACTACTCTTTTAATTCATTCTATTGAAGCATTTTTCAATGCTCTCTACCCTTAGAGTAATTTTACCCACTAAGCTCTCTACTCATAGGGTAATTGCATAAACCATTTTCCTACACTTTCTTAGGTCACTTTTCAATGCACAATTAGTGCCTATGGATGGTTCATCACTACTAGTGCACTTATGAAATGCCAACATGCAATGTTGCAAGAATTAAGGTTCATTACTCCTACTCAAACCTCTATTAGGCATTTCATCAAACAACTCATGTGCACTACAAAACTCTATCATAGCCATGATTCTAAAACTTTTCTTAACCATCCAAAATGGGAAAAAACCCCTTCACAAAGCCATAATAACCTGTCAAACAAAACACTTCCAAAAAGGGTTCCATAACACCCCTTCAAATCCATCTCAACTACCTTGCCAATCCAACATCTCATTTCTCAAATTTGCAAGGTATAAACATTCACAAAGCATAGAAATCTCTATTTAATCCTTCATACATGCCATATTACATGTACATCACATACATACATCAAGTCTATCAAAACCCTAATCAAGAAATTTCATAAATCTCAACTTGGGTTGGGTTTTACTTACCTTGTTATGGAGAGACTTCACCAACTCTTCCTTTCACTTGTTTAGCTTGACTTTTCCTCTAATCTTAACCAAAAGAAGGAAAACCCTCAAATACCAAAATAAACTAAAACTCACAAATCACACAACTTAAGAAGAAATCCTTACCTTAGGAAGCCTTAGGTTACTTTTCCACCCCAAATCACTTCAAAACCCCTTGGAAAACCTTGATCAAAAGAGAAGAGAAGTTGAGAGGAGTGAGGATGGGAAGTTGCGTTTGAGAAGAAGAGAATGAGGGGTTTCTTTGATTCTAATTCTTTTTAATGAAATATATCCCAAAGCATTCCCAATTTGCCCTTACTCTTCTTTGGGAATTCCATCTATATCCTTTGATTCATTACAAACTCACCCCTATAACAACATATTCTCCATGAAAATTCCTTACAATTAACTCCCCACTTTTCCTGCTAATTAGGGGTAGAAAGGTCAATTTGCCCTTAGGAAAGAAAATATCTAAAACTTAACCAACATTTAATTCGGCCTGTCGCCGCGGCGAAGAAACTTTGTCGCCGCGCGAAACTGTCCAGCAGCTTCCCCCGTGGCTTCAACCTCTTCGCCGCGAAGATTCTTCTTCGCCTATGCACGCAGATCAATTTCTTCGTTTTCAACCAATTTCAGGGCAAACATTCAACACAACACTAAATCGAACAATATTACCAAAAACCAACTCAAATAAGGGCGAAAGAGGAAACAATAACAACGTACCTCAAGCGGGGCGTTACATATAACCTTTCAAATTTTGATCGAACGAAGATAGTGATCTTATATAAACTGTATGGTCAATTGAAGAAAAAATAAAAAATAAGTCATATTAGTCAAAATCTTGGTTCTTGTCAACAAATAAAAAATAAATTGTTAGGGTTGTCAAAATCTTGTTTCTTGTCAACAAAGAAAAAGAAATTGTTGGGGTTGTCAAAATCCTGTTTCTTGTTTCTTGTCAACAAAGAAAAGGAAAAAAAAAGGGTTAATTGAAGCAAAATATTTGTCAAATAAATTGTTTTGAAATTTTATGTTTATTTGTCAAATAGACATAGATTATCTGAAATATTAGTTTATCACAAAAATTTTATATATAAATAATTTACATATTTAATATTGCTATTCTTTTCAATAAAATAATTTACATATTTAGTATTGCTATTCTTTTCGACGTGTGTATATATATATATATATATAACCTCCACGTACTCATAAAAAATTTTGGTTTCAACTCAAGCCTTATAAATAAGAATAAATTTTATATTGTAATAAGTTATAATTTTTCTTGATCTCATCTTAAGAAATTTGCCTTTACATAATAATAATAATTATATGTATATTGCAAAAAATATATGTTATGTTATATTAAATGTTTAAGATGAAATAAAATATTTATCTAAAATTGTTTAAAACAATAATTTATGCTTTAGAGATATTACCACTCCTTTTACCTTACAGGTACATAACAAATCACAAACATAGACACTTTCTTGTTAAAACTAAAATATTTATAACTTCCAAACATGTTTATTATTTAGAGTTTTTTAGCATGAAACTTTTGATATTTTCATACTATTATCCTCAGGATTATCTCTTTCTTCTTCTTATCTAATTCCAGTCATTATTTTTTCTCCAATTAAAGTATATACGACTTGTTGCTTATTTGAAAGATTGAGAAAAACATTAATATTAATTTAATTAGTATCTATTTGACTAGTGTAGTGAAGTTATCGAATCTGATCATTTAATTCTGCAATGACTCTTTGATATTCATTTCCATACTATCTTAATACTATTAAAATAATAAATTAAAATCTTAATACTATTTAAACATAAATTGAAATCCTAATACTAAAATATAAATTATAAAATAAGAAATTAAATAATAATTTTTGAATTAAAAAAATAATTCTTGTAACTATACTTTTATTAATTACACTTTTATTAAGTTATAATCTACTCGTAGTAATAAATTAAGAATTTATTTTGATTCTCTCATTTTTGTTAGCTTAAAGCATAAGCACATAAGCATTTTTAGCAGCGATCAAAAGTGAAGCTCTATGAAGTCAAAATTTTACAATATTCCATATTTTGCCCTCAATATCTCAAAGATACATTCTTATAGAATAAACTTTTGTTTTTCCAAAGGCTTGGGAAATATTCCATGTGATGTGAGATTCTCTTAGTGCCATTTTTTGGGAATATGTTTAAAAGCCAATATTCCACTGTATAACTCAATATCTCAAAATGTGTTTCATCTAATATTTAAATGCTATTTTCAGATATTAATTAAATTTATAAAAAAACCAAAAAACTAGTTTCCTTGGATTATGATTGAAAAATAATTTTCAAAAATTAAAATCAATTCAATTGTTTAATTTGGATCTTGATAATTTTAATATTTGAAAGTGTGTTTAATATAATATTAAAAACAGTTTTAGATGAAAAACTAATATCATTTTTTAATTTTACATTAATTTTTAGGGTTATATTCGAAAACTGTTTTTTAAAAAAATTTCTGACTTATTTTTACCAAAGGCATTTTCGTAAGATTTTTTTATGTTTCTTGCTTTTTAAAAAAAAAAAAAACTATATTTAAATTTTATATCAAATAGACTCACCTTTCTTTCTAAACTTTTTACACTAGTTTTCATGATTATATTTGAAATATTTTTTTTAAGTACTTCAATCAACATCTTTTATCATATTTTTTGTCTCCTTTGTTTTCAAAAGCAAAAATTTACATCTAAATTTTTATATAAAACAGTCCTGAGGGATTTATTATTAGGGTTTATAACCATTACCTTGTCGAGGCTTGGCCAAAGTTTACACACGCTCAAGCTTTTAGAAAATAAAAATTACCCGAAAAATTTAAAATGCATTAGTCAAATTTGAACATATATTGTAAAAAGAAAATAATGCCATTTGTTTATTATACTGACCTAACAATTTCGTCAATTTTTATTTTAAAAATATAACAAATAATTAAATTTTATTAAATCATTTTATATAATTTATTCCATTAAAATTGGTTTAATCTTAATTGCCCTTTGAATTTCGCTTTATCACATCTGCGTGTCAGGTATGAAACTTTTTGTCACTTAACACCCCATACTATTTAATTTTAAAATTAAACTTGCTACCCTTGCACGTGATGCCTTCCAAAGAAACTAACGGTTAAGAGTTATTTTATTATTTTGCCGTTAGATGGTAAGGAAAACAGTCAAATGACTATAATATCCATAATAGATATTGCAATTTAACTTTCCAGAAATTTTAAAACCAATAAAATTATAATAAAGTAAATTAAATAAAAAAAAAATTCTTTATAACATAATCCAACGCAACACAACAACTTCCTATCCATGGCCGTCAGCTTACTCACAAAGTAGCCACCATTGCAATTACTACCGTACCCCATCATGTCTACACATGCTTCCTATCCCATCGAGACTCCTACCAACTCCATCGCATCTCCATTAGCAGTCATTCATTTGGTATTTTTTTGAGGACTTGCATTTGACATATCTAAGAGGTATTAAATGTTATTGGTTTTGAAAATTATATGTGTTGATGCGAGATTCTAACACTAACTAATCGACACGTGCATAACGTTGATTGGTTAAGAAACACACGTGATTATGGATAGAGATTGCGAAATAAATGCAATGAGAGCTTTTTAAAGTGGTTCGGATGCTAAGGTAGCAAGTCCTACGTCCACTGATTTGTATTAGTATTGTGGGTCGTCGCAACAACGGACTGACTTACAAATGATTAGGAAAAGTAAATACAAAGTTTTTCAGAGAGAGTTCAAGTGTAAAATGGCCGAATCCCCTTAATGAAGGGGTCTTCCTCTTTTTATAACGGGATGAATGCATGTAATCATCATTAAATCCATGGGTTGGTGTGAATGTCAGGACATAATCCAGCTTTACGTCCCATTGCCCACTTCCCAAGCTGATTTCACGCGATTTGGAGCAGGGAAACGGACACGTGAGAGCTCCATAGCATTTGACAGACCTGACGTGCGCTTACCGTTCTGACGGGAGCAGGTCACACTTCATCACGTGACTCCCCATGTCAGCCCTTGATTTCCCAGGCATAACAATATGAATATCAGAGGCAATGATTTTATGGGGTTTTTGTTGCTGGTTTTGAAGTTCTTAAATTTTAGTTTATGGGGTTATGAAATATTTAGAAAAAGATGATTTCTAGATTTTCTTGTTATCTTTTCAAGAAATAAGATATTTAGAAATATTAATATTAGTTTTTTGAACTATTTTGGCTGCGTTTGTTTCAGTTTTGGGAATACTACTTTTAGTATTCCCAAAAAAGTTAAATAGTAAAATACCCAAAAACTCAGATTTTTGGGAATACTATTCCCAATATTATTCAACTTTTTCTAAACCCCTTAAATTTGATAATTTAATTAAATACCCCTAAATATTTTTTTAAAATTACAAAAACACCCCAATAATCCACATTTACCAGATTCCGGCCACCACCACCGGAAAATGGCCGAAATCTGGTAGGATGGCGCACTACCGACTGAATCTGGCCGGTAGTGCGCCGATCTAGCCTTTTTCGGCCAGATCTACGGTGGATCTGGCCGAAAAAGGCCAGATCTTTGGCCGTAATAGCGATCACGACGGCCAACAAACGGTCCGTTGACCATCAACGGCTGACCGCTTGTTGGCCGTCGTTAAGCAAATACGGCCGGATCGGCGTTGATTCGCCGTAGATCGGCCTTTGTCTGGCCAACCGTGGATTTGGCTGGAAAAGGAAAGTACTGCACGCATGACCTAAGATTCAACCTTGGCCATGCGCCCATAAGTAGATTTCTTCGGCCACCTCCGGTGGTGTTGGCCGACTGGGGGTGTTTGAGGGTGGGTTAGGGGTATTTTTGTTAACTTTTAATGTTTTATTATAGGGGGTATTTTGTAAAAAAATAAATATATAGGGTATTTTATTAATTTATAAATCCTACATCGTAATATCTGTCCAATTCAACTTTTTTTTAACTTTTTTCAAAAAACTTTTCCCAAAACCCCCAAATTTTGAACCAAACGGGGCCTTTAAAATTTAATCTTCTTAAATTTCTTAGTGTTTGACCGTTTTGTCCTCCGATCAAAAAAATGTATTAACGTCTGTCAAATTTTTGGTGTATTACGAGGCTGGCGTATAATAGGGCAAACATGAAAGAATATCGGAGTTGGAGGGCTTGCAGGAGGAGTTGTTTTTCAAAAGGTGAAAGTTTGAACTAAACTCATCCCTACCAGACACCAGTCAGAACTAAACATTAAACCCTACCCTCCTCGGTTTCCAGCCACACTGTAACCTTCCAAGCCGTCATTTCTTCCGAATCCCCATCAATGGAGGAAGTCTGTGAAGGAAAAGACTTCTCCTTTCCTCTTCAGGAGGAAAAGATTCTTGAATACTGGAATTCAATCAAGGCTTTCGAAACTCAATTAGCTAAAACCCAGAACAATCCCGAGTACATCTTCTACGATGGCCCGCCCTTCGCCACGGGCCTGCCTCATTACGGCCACATCCTCGCCGGGACCATCAAGGACATCGTCACGCGCTATCAGTCGATGTTGGGGTTTCACGTGACGAGGAGATTTGGGTGGGACTGCCATGGGTTGCCGGTGGAGAATGAAATTGATAAAAATTTAGGAATAAAGAGGAGAGCTGACGTTTTGGAGATGGGAATTGATAAGTACAATGAGGCTTGCAGAAGCATTGTTACCAGGTAATTTTGATTTTCTTTTATGAAAATAAATGATTTTGTGAAATTTTAGAACTTGAAATTAGGTTAATTGACTGTTTAGTTTTGTGGGTATGTGGGAAATGATCAGTACAATGAAGCCTGTCGGAGTATTTTAACCTGGTAATTTTTATTCTTTTATGATGAAATGGAATTCTCTTGTGAAGTTTTAGAGCTTGAAATTAGGTTAATTTGTTGTTTAATTTTCTGGTACGTGAGAAGTGATAATTCAATGAAGCCTGTAATTTATTTTTTTAATGAAGAGGAATTATTTTGTGACGCTTAAGAGTTTGGTTGTTTATTCATGAACAGGTATTATTTTTAACAGAAATGTTGGCGAATTTGTAAAATTGGCAGGTGGTTTATACTATTCCAAGAAAAGTATTATGACAATGTTTATAACATTAAGAGATCTTTTAGATGAAATTCAAAATGGAGACTGCTTATATTTTTTTTCTAAAAAAAAATTCAAGAATGTCTCAAGGTTTTTCGTGTCTTGATAACTATATAGATTTATGATGCTTTATTTGCCACTAGATATGTGGAAGAGTGGGAGCAGGTGATTACACGAACGGGTAGGTGGATTGATTTTAGAAATGATTACAAGACGATGGACTTGAAGTTTATGGAGAGCGTTTGGTGGGTGTTTGCACAGCTTTATGAGAAGGGACTTGTTTATAGAGGTTTTAAGGTTAGTGTGTTTCTGCTTTCTTGGTTTCTGATAATATGTATTGGAGATTATCTGGGATTGTTGTGTTGTTTAGCTGTTCCTTGATTTATTCCTTGGATATATTGAGATAAATAATTCTTAGTGATGGTTGTTTATAACTGTTTTAATGTGGCTCTAAAATGCTGGTGCTCATTATGATGTTCTAATAGGTCATGCCATACAGTACTGGCTGTAAGACACCACTGTCTAACTTTGAAGCTGGTCAGAACTATAAGGTTTGTGATTTTAACTTTTTGGCGATCTTCATTTTATATTATTGTTGGAAATTGAGTTGCTGAATAGACATTACTGCTGTCATTCTTAGTCTCGTTAAAGGTAGTTCGAATATTCAAAAGTTTGTGTTTTTGTTCTGATTGTGTGACCATACCAACCTTGCAGCATGTTAAAATTGGAACTGTTTGTGTTGGTGCAACTCCTGGTCCAAATCCTAAATTGTGATTATTGTTGTGTTTGCCTATTTAACACTCTTTGAGTGATACAGGATGTGCCTGATCCTGAATTAATGGTGGCTTTTCCAAGTGTTGGAGATCCAGACAAGGCAGCTTTTGTGGCTTGGACAACAACTCCTTGGACCCTTCCCAGCAATCTTGCTCTCTGTGTTAATGCTAATTTTAAATATGTGAAGGTTAGCTACCTTTGATTATCTTTAATTTATTGTACCTTTGAGATAAAGATATATGATTTAGGTTTATACTTTGGACATGAAGCCTTGTATGTTAATTTCCAAAGCATGAGGTGAATTTCGTTTGCCTGAGTTCATGACTACAATAGGACTCTGTGCAAAACCTAAGAAAGTTTGTACCTGCATGCATTCATTTTTCATGTTTGAATTTGTTAGGATCCCACATTCAAAGGGAAAAGGGTGGGCATGTGGGTTATAAAGGCTTGGGCACCCTCCTTTGGCAAGCCGGTTTTCCAAGGAGAGTTCTACCCAAGCCCATGAAAGACCCATGGCCTAACCCAAATTGTTGAGTTATTGGAGTGGGTTCTTATCAGAATTGAATGACTAAGTCGTGATTTCCCCAGTTTATTTATCATACTAAAAGGTATCTGATAGAACCTGTCCTGCCAATTACTCAGACTACCAGCAAACCATACACATTCACAAGCCAAAGTCTCAAAAACAGTAAAAGGAACTTGTTGTATTAATCTCAGTAGACAAATGATCCACAGACAAAAATAGATATATTCCAACAATCCTAGCTCGATATTTAATAAGCAAAACAACTCAGAAATAGTCCGTAAAATGCAGTAAAGAGTACAACCCAAAAGGATAAGTAACAGACTGACTTCGAGGGTCAGCCACCTCCCAAATACTGACTTCGAGGGTCAGCAGCCTCCTTTCCAATTTACTTTTCCAAAAGTCCCTTTCTTTCTCTCCTCCCTGTTTTTATTCTTTCCTAGCACCTATTGTGCTCCTAATCGAATTCTCCTATATTCACTCCCCTCAAGCCATCTGTCCTTTCTAACAAACTCAACCTTTTACGCACAAGTGTCGCAATATTCTTCGCTTTTTACCCCACTCTTCCTACGGTATACCGCCTCCCGGTTGCTCATCATTACCCTCCCCAAGGAGACCCACCTTGTCCTCAAGGTGGAAAGAAGGAAATTGGTTGTGAATGATGTCAAAATCCTCCCATGTGTTTTCATAGGATGGTAAGCCCTTCCATTGAATTAACACTTCCCACTGGCCATTCAGAAGTTTCCTTTTTTTGAGAACTGCTTAAGGTTCCAATTGTAACACTAAATCTTCATTGAGGGCTGCCGGTAAAGGTTGACTATGTGGAATTGGGAAAGTTGCTTTCTTTAATTGTGAAACATGAAAAACGTTGTGTATACGAGCTGAAGAAGGTAGAGCCAACTCAGAGGCCACACCCTTACCTCGTCCGTGATCTCAAAAGGACCGTAAACCGGGGCTCGCTTTTCATTAAACCGGAGGGCTATATAACGTAATCTATATGGTCAGAACTTCAAATAGACAGAGTCGCCGACCTCAAATGTCACTTCCCGGCGATGGCGATCGGCATACACTTTCATGCGGTTTTGAGCTTTGAGAAGATTGGCCTTTAGCTCCTCAAGAACCCGGTTTCGTAGTTGAAGTTGCTGGTCAACGTCTTCAACGGAAGATGTGTGGTCAAGATAAGAGAAAGACTGTTGGAGGGTCGCGGCCATAGAGAGCCTTAAATGGACACATACCTGTGGAACTATGATAAGTGGTGTTGAACCAGAATTCTGCCCAGGGAACCCATTTAGGCCACTGTTGTGGGTGGCTATTAACAAAGCATCGAAGGTACGTCTCTAAGCAGCGGTTTACCACTTCGTTTCCGACCATGCATCATGCGGATGGTAAGTGAACTCATGTGTAAATGTGTCCCTGCATGTTTGAATAATTCAGCCCAAAAATTGCTCATGAAAATTCTCTCTGCGGAAACAATGCTTCGGGAAAACCATGCAATCTTACCACTTCTTTTATGAACAGATCCGCCACCACCTTGGCTGTGTACGGGTGTTTAAGAGTGAGAAAATGGCTGTACTTTGTCAAACGATCGACCACCACCAGAATGGTATCAACCCCATTTGCTTTGGGTAACCCTGCAACGAAATCCATAGAAACATCAGCCCATACCTGAGTAGGAATCGGCAATGGTCGAAGCAAACCTGCTGGACTAAGTGCATCGTATTTATTTTGTTGACACACACTGCAGGCCGCGACAAATGCCTTGATATCATTCTTCATTCCTTCCCAAAACAACACGTTCGAGATCCGTTTATATGTGCGAAAAAATCCAGAGTGGCCCCCAATGGGTGAAGTATGAAATTCGTGGAGTATCATTTGGATGTGAGGTCCAGATTTAGGTAATACTAACCTGTTGTTGTATAGCAAATGGCGGCCCACCAATTTGAAACGAGGATGGCTGTTCGGGTCAATCAGTAACTGTTGTATAATCCCACTTAATTTAGCATCCTCCTGAACTGCATCTTCAAGACTGTCTAATCCAGAAAAACATCCCACAGATAGGGCATGATGTTCAACCGTACTAGGCATCCTGGACAGAGCATCTGCGGCTTTGTTTTGTGGGCCAGGTTTATATTGGATATTGAAGTCAAGTCCCAATCAGCTTTGATAACCCATTTCTGACTTTCACTTAAAAGTTTCTGGTCTGTTAAAAAATGGAGACTCAGCTGATCTCGGATAACAAAGCGTCTACCCAAGAGGTAATGGCGCCACTTCTGTACAGCCAGGACTACGGCCATCAATTCCCTTTCATAGACAGATTTCAGTTTAGAGTTGAGAGACAATCCCTTGCTGAGAAATGCTATAGGCCGCCCTTCTTGCATCAATACAGCCCCTAATCCGCTGCCTGAAGCATCGGTCTCTATAATAAATTCTTGAGTGAAATTGGGCATCCGGAGTACAGGGACGCTGGTCATGATGCGCTTTAACTCTTCGAAAGCCCGTTGAGCTGCTGCATTCCATACAAAAGAATCTTTTTTTAGTAGGGCGGTGAGTGGAAGAGCTATTTTACCGTAATCGCGCACGAATCGGCGGTAATATCCTGTCAACCCCAGAAAGCCTCGGAGTGCTCTGACGTCCTTTGGTTCTGGCCATTTGGTTATGCTAGCTATCTTTGAAGGATCCACGGCCACGCCCTTAGCTGACACTATATGACCCAAGTATTCTAATTGAAGCTGTCCGAATTGACACTTCTTTTGATTAACCACCAACCGATTCTCCAACAATACCTGCAAAATAATGCTCAGATGCTTCGCATGTTCGTCCATTTCCCGGCTGTAAATCAGTATATCGTCGAAGAACACCAATAAAAATTTTCTTAAGTACGGCCTGAATACATCATTCATGACTGCTTGAAAGGTCGCCGGTGCATTGGTGAGGCCAAACGGCATTACTAGGAATTCATAGTGCCCCTCGTGTGTTCGAAAGGCGGTCTTGGGTGTATCCTCTGGTTTCACTCGGATTTGATGATATCCGGATTTCAAATCCAGTTTTGAAAATACTGTTGCCCCGTCAAGCTCGTCGAACAATTCATCAATCGCGGGAATCGGAAATTTATCCTGAATTGTGATTTTATTAACTGCCCGATAGTCTACACAAAATCTCCACCCTCCATCCTTCTTTTTCACCAACAACACAGGACTAGAGAACGGACTGATGCTTGGCTTTATAATTCCTGAGGTCAACATTTCCTTGACAATACGCTCTATTTCATTTTTCTGATAATAAGGATACCGGTATGGCCTGAGGTTCGGCGGTTGTGCTTCCGGAACCAATTGGATGGCATGATCTTTTGACCGGACAGGTGGTAACCCCTGAAGGGGCTCAAAGACTCGGCTAAATCTACCCAAAACCTCCAGCAAACTGTCATCGATACTCCCAATCTGTTCACACTGAGTCTGTAGCTGCCCGAATTCTACCAAACAGCCTTGTCCTTCATTCTGTACTGCTTTAATAATTGCTTTGAGGGATACCATAGTTTTACTAAGCGACGGATCCCCATACAAGCAAACTACCTGGTTGCCGAACGTGAACCTCATAGTTTGGTGTCTCCAATCCGTCCTAGTTTCACCTAGAGTTTCAAGCCAAGCAATCCCTAACGACACGCCAAGATCGCCATATCAAATGGGAAAAAATTTTGCACAATCGTCACCTCCTGTAATTCCAAACACACGTTCCGACATTCCCCTTCACACCTCACACTATACCCATCACCTACTCTGACCCCGAAAGATTGCGTACCCACCACTGGCATTCTCAACCTCTCTACAACCGTTGAACTAATAAAGTTGTGGGAAGCCCCACTATCAATCAACACAATCACTTCCTTACCTTGGATTTTTCCCTTGAGTTTCATCGTCTTCGGACCCTGAATCCCCACCACTGAGCTCAAGGAAAGCTCCACATTTTCCCGTCAGTGCCTCGCTTTCGAAAGTACCCCACTCCCCATCGATCTCCTCTTCCTCTTCATCAATCAGAATGATCTGGAATTGTTTCTCCCCACATTTGTGCCCAATCGAATATTTCCCATCACACCTAAAGCAAATCCCTTTTTCTCGTTTTCTCTGAATCTCTGCATCTGTCATTCGACGGAAGGGAAAGTCTCGTCGCTGAAATTAGTGCATCCGATCGAATAAGGTCGGAAGTTCGCCGTCCGATTGATCGCGGTGGAGGAATTCGCCGATGAACCTGCGTGTAAGATTCTCGTGAACGCCGATTGAGATGGGAGAAGGAATTTGGGTTTGGGTTAGATTTTAGGGATTCCATCGCATTTGGAAATTTGGGATTAATATTAATTCGGGTCGGGTTTTCAAATCGGGTCGAACTCCATGTATTACTATTATTTCGGTCGGGTGGTCAAAGCGGGTTGAACTCCCGGATCCATCCGACAATCCCACTCTAATGTGCGTGAGGCCCTATTTGCTCCCACTTGGGCTTCTTCCAAGGCCTGATTCTTTTCCTCAACTCTTTGGGCCAGTTCAATAGTCTGAATTAATGAGTTTGGTTGGCCCATTCTAACCTCAGCCCTAACTTCTGTTTTTAATCCATTCACAAACGCGCCCTGTAGGATCTCTTCTTTCTCCCCTACCAAAAGAGTCAGCATCGTTCAAATCGACGGCGGAACTCTACTACTGAACCAGTCTGCTTCATTGCCATTAGAGATTCATACGGGTTGAGTTCTTGGGATCCACTGAATCTCTGAAGTAGCGTTAATTTCAACATAGCCCACGAGTTGGCCGGTGTTCTGGATTCGGTCCATTGGAACCAATTGATAGCTTCTCCTCCATGCAAACCGCAATGCCGCCAACTTCCCTTCTTCCGATATCCCATTGATACTGAAGTACCGCTCTACTCTAAAAATCCACCCATAAGGATCTTCACCCGAAAAAACTGGCATCTCCAATTTTCTTCCCCCCATTTCATTGCGGTTTTGGTTAATGCTTCCAGACCCACTGTCTCCAATTACATTTTCTTCGTTGTGAGACTGAATATTTTCTGTTGAACGTACCTCTGCTCTACCTGCCTCTTCCTCATTCTTTCGTCTTACCCATGACTGCAACTCCACCAAGCACTCCCGGATGGTCCCCATTTCCACTCCTAATTTTGTGACCTCTTTCTCCACATTATCAAGTCTAGAATCCATCCTCGTCACAACCATTACCCAGACCACAAGTGCTCTGATACCACTTGATAGAACCTGTCCCCGCCAAATTACTCGACTACCAAAGAAACCATACACATTCACAAGCCAAAGTCTCAAAAACAGTAAAAGGAACTTGTTGTATTAATCTCAGTAGACAAATGATCCACAGACAAAAATAGATATATTCCAACAATCCTAGCTCGATATTTAATAAGCAAAACAACTCAGAAATAGTCCGTAAAATGCAGTAAAGAGTACAACCCAAAAGGATAAGTAACAGACTGACTTCGAGGGTCAGCCACCTCCCAAATACTGACTTCGAGGGTCAGCAGCCTCCTTTCCAATTTACTTTTCCAAAAGTCCCTTTCTTTCTCTCCTCCCCTGTTTTTATTCTTTCCTAGCACCTGTTGTGCTCCTAACTGAATTCTCCTATATTCACTCCCCTCAAGCCATCTGTCCTTTCTAACAAACTCAACCTTTTACGCACAAGTGTCAGCAATATTCTTCTGCTTTTTACCCCAGCTCTTCCTACGGTATACCAGTCCTCCTGGTTGCTCATCAGTATCCAAGTATTAGCATTGTGGTTTAAATTAGTTATTGCACTTCCATTGGTTATTGATTTAAATAATGAATGTGTGGTTGTTTCACAATTGCAATTGTACTTAGTAATCTAATCCGAGATTAAGATAATGCACAGGTTCAAAACAAGTACACGGGAAAAATCTATGTGGTTGCTGAGTCTCGATTGTCTGCACTGCCTAGTGAGAAGCCAAAGTCTAATGTAGCAAGTGGACCAGCTGTTGATTCCAAGAAATCGAGTTCTAAGGTCAAGGGATCCTTGGGTAAAAAGGCTCAAGAGGGAGAGTTAGCAGGATCTGCACATGATAATGAATCTTATGAAAAGCTAGGTGAATTCTTTGGGGCTTCGCTGGTAGGAATGAAGTAAGTCTTTATGTTGTGATAAATGAAGCTTTTTTGTGATACCATATGTGTTATGTCCTGTAAAATTCTATATTTTATAGAAAGTAAAATAAGTTTTGACTCTTCAACTAAAATTCAACTAGACTGTATATACTTTTTTCCTATTAATCAAGTTAATCGTTTTACAGCCTATTGGCCCATTACATCTAGTATAAAGTAGTTCAGAGAGTTTTCAATTTATAAGACTGAATATTTATTGCAGGTATGAACCATTGTTCGATTTTTTCAAGGAGTTATCTGATACAGCATTTAGAGTTGTTGCAGACAACTATGTTACTGATGACAGTGGTACTGGAGTTGTTCATTGTGCCCCTGCATTTGGTGAAGACGATTACCGTGTTTGCATAGAAAATCAAATAATCAGTAAGGTTTGTACTCGAATCATTTGGACTAAATGCTTTTAATAAAGTGACAGTTACAATCTTTGGCTGTTGAACACAAATAAAGAGTGCCTGGTTTCACCCAAAATCTAGACATGCAACTCCCAAAATCTAGACATGAAAGACATAGCTGTACATGTTTCTATTTGTGATTTTGAGACGTTAATCTATATAATTACAGTTTTGTTTTGTTAATCACAGCAATTAAACATTGTACTTTACTCAATGACTATTAGTCTTCATAAATTTATTAGTGTTTTCCATAGATGGATTTCATGTCATCCAGCTATCAGGTGCTTAAAGTAACATGGAACTTGTTGCCGGAGTATAGTTAAGTTTTCTTGGTATTTGATGTTTTCACTAAGTGTTTATGCAGTAAACCTGAACCCTAGGGTGATAGCATGAGTGGATGCTTTTTATCTGTCCAATAGTATCATTTCTACTCTTTGGTTTGTTTGTCCTAATTTAAGGTGTTCAAGAATCTTGCCAATCCAATCAAACAAAACAAAAGAAATCTAGATCAATTCCATTTTGATTGGTTTCTATCATTTGAGCTGTTGGATCGAATATAATTTTTAAACCAATATTGGATGGGTTATAAGGTTTTTCATGAAGCTGAGCCAAACAAAATTTAAGAAAAGAAGAGTTTGTGGTGTTTTACAATCTTTTTCATCATTCAACGTCTAACTGATACCATTTTTCAACTTATTTGTTACTTATCCTGTTTTGTATAAATTACTCATGCAACAGGCAACTCCCTGAAAAAGTAATGGATCGTAAGGGATTTCAGTATACTTAAAAATCAGATCGGATTTCAGTGTTCACGCTTTGGTTTGCATTTGACAAAATTCCTTAGCTTCGTATCAGTGAAACCCTAGCCTTAGTAGTTTAATATATGCTTGCATTAGCTTCGGGATTGTATATCACTGCTCATCCCTGAAGGACTGTTGTGTGGTTGTTTGTTCTGTAGTTTCTTTTACACCCTCCATTTCATTTTGCTGCTTTTGTTTATGACCACCAGTTCATCTGCTCGCCTTGTAGGGAGAAAACCTGGTTGTAGCAGTTGATGATGATGGCTACTTTATTGAGAAAATTACTGACTTTAGTGGGCAGTATGTGAAGGATGCTGATAAGAATATTATTGAAGCTGTGAAGGTGGGGATAGTTCTGTCTTTCTGGTATATTATATAAGATTTTGATATCTTAAAACGGTTATAATTTTATGATGCTGAGAA
The DNA here is from genome assembly GCA_026225825.1 of Pistacia integerrima. Taxonomy (NCBI): domain Eukaryota; kingdom Viridiplantae; phylum Streptophyta; class Magnoliopsida; order Sapindales; family Anacardiaceae; genus Pistacia; species Pistacia integerrima. The sequence goes on from CM047747.1 coordinate 25,390,809, forward strand.
GATGCAAGTTGTCTAAAATATACCTTGAACCATTTTCTGGGTGTACTGTTTAAACTTTCTTGTTCAATTACTTCCTGAAAATGACATTTAAGTAACAAGAATTGCCAACCTGAGGGGATTGTGTGCTTAAGACCTTGGGTTTCTATAAGAGGTTGGGTAGTTAACTTCATGTATATATATATATATATATATTTATCCTACAAATTTCATGACTATCTTGGCTATAGGGGATTTGAAAGTAGTCCTTAGATTAGAATTTGGTGAACTTTGTTGGGTTGATGAATTTCTAGGTGTCTAAAACAAGAAAACAAGTAGTTTCCTTGGTTTCATTTTTGTCATCATTGTTGCTGTTAACTATAGTGCTGTGTGAGTTGGATTTGTCATCCCTTTTTAGATGTTTTCTGTGAATTACTTGTCAAAAGGAAAAGATGAGCGAAAAGAAATACGTGAATAATATTATAATGATTTTAGGGGTATTTTAAATTTAGCCATATCAGTATGTGAGCTTTTAATCCATTTCCTTATTTAACAAATGTTCTTTGTATTTGTTCAGGCAAAAGGCAGGCTTGTTAAGTCTGGAAGCTTTACCCATTCTTATCCCTTTTGTTGGAGATCAGATACTCCTCTTATCTATAGGGCTGTTCCGAGTTGGTACTAACTCTTTGCTATGATTTCCTTTTCATCTCAATTTCTCAATTGCACATTTTTTTTCTACCACCTTATATATTTTAAACCATTTGAGTTTGGAATAGTCTTATTTTTTCTTTTACTGGATGACTTGTTATATGCTTATGTTTGTTTTTTTAATTGAATTTATTATTTATGCGTGTGATATACTATGAAACTAAGACAATGTTTAGCTTCGAATTTTCTAATGTATGCCCATATCACCATAAATAATATCTTATTCTAACTGGGTTGTATTGTTTTGTTCTGTGCCAGGTTTGTTCAGGTAGAAACATTGAAAGAGCAATTGTTAGAGAACAACAAGCAGACATATTGGGTTCCTGACTATGTGAAGGTGAATTATTTTTATGCAAACCTCATCATTGCTCTCTTCTTTTGGCTTGTTGAATGTGTCAAATCTGATCATTGTTGTGCTTGGGGTCTGGATTCATATATCTTGGTGATCAAACAACATTTTCTACCTCCTCTACTTATTGATCAAAGAGGAATCGTTCTGATCTTTCCTGTCATTATTATTATTTATATATTTTCTATATGAAAATTGAAATAAAGGGGAAGGGTCTCCTTTTTATGGTTATTCAACTTTGGGGCAGATATAGGTGTTGTCATTATTATTATTTATATATTTTCTATATGAAAATTGAAATAAAGGGGAAGGGTCTCCTTTTTATGGTTATTCAACTTTGGGGCAGATATAGGTGTTGAGTCTTGCTAAGGATATCTTCATAGAAGAGACGACTTTTTAATCCAGCTTGTTAGTTAGAGCTTAATGCTATAACAGCCTGTGGGATAAAATTCATTTTTTGCTTCTCTATAGGTCTTATTTTCAAATGATTTTGAAGACTCTTCATCTTTCTTCATCCATTCAATTTGGATGGGTGTTATATTTTGGGTCTCTTTATGGATAATCTCACTGTAATTTGTTAGCTGATTATTGTATCGGAAGATAGAGTGGGTGTTTCACTCTTGTAATCTTCTTTCTATAAGGTTATGTTTGCACGGTGGAAATGAAGTATGTATGAGAATAGGAGCCTAATTCTTTTCCCATTCTAGTGTTTGCTTGATAAATTTGATAAAGAATGAGAATTCCTAGGAATGCCCATTCGTTCAAAAATGTTGGAGGGGAGTGTAGGGTAGAAATTTGCATTCCAGTCCTCATTAGCTCATAATATTACTATTTTATCTGTTAATATTAATATTTAATTATTAAATTAGATATAATATTATATAATTAAAATAGTCCCTAAAACAATAAGTTGGGATCAAATTACTTTACCGGAAGATTGAACTTAAAGATCAAAGCCACTGCTATCTATGAATGAAATATTTGATGTCTTAACTAGAGGTCTTATGACCTGTTTGTATTTTTGTGTACAAGCATGATTTTTTTCAATTATATTGTCATTTTGACTTATACAAATCTCTTCTTGATGAACTATCTGTTCATCTCTAGTACCTAAACTTAAAGTAGACATTGATCTAGAAAAGTTTTCCATCTTGTTTATCTCCTATGTCTTTCCTTACCGTGGTTGATCTAAGGGACTTACAACAGTTACATCCTATAGCCCTAGACAACCCAAAATGACTTGGTACTCAAAATAATCAACAAACAAAATTTTAACAATCCTAAATCATTGCCTCCTCCCTAGTCCTGATACCAGAGGGGACATGATCGATACACACAAAGAGAAGATATGCAGTGATACAAAATAAAATTAAACAAATTAAAATCTTAATCTGCTAACGGCGCTAGAGTTGCACTAAAATCAAAGTAAAAATTAAAGTATTCTAAACTTAATTGACAACCGCGGCAAAGTCAGACTGAGAGTCAATTAAGAGTAGAAACTTTAAAATATGATTGATATATAAAATATATGTAAAACATAAAAGATTGGAGATTGGAAATTTCATTAATTGAAAATAATTTGAACACTTGCTATTCCAATTTTCTTCTAGGAGTAGCTAGTGAGAGTGTTATACATGAGGGAGAGTTTGGATACAAAAGAGTTTTTGGGTTGCAAAAAGCTTGCCTTACATAAAACAGGATATGAAATTTATTGACATTTGAGAATACTGTAATATCACAAGAATGCTATTGAGTCACAAGTGGATTTTTTTCTTTGTTCATTGTTTGGTTAGAACTTGATAGAGCATCAAAGATCTCCATTGGTAGGGAATCTTTGTCTTATCTTTTTCATGCCAAATATTCCCTGGTTCGGATGTCGTTTGTGAGAAGAAACTTTGACAATTTTCTTTGGCCATTCTTCTTTTGAGAGAGTTGGCGATTTTGAACTGTTCGGAGTAAATTAGCTGATTCTATAATAGTTATCTTCATTACTCTGGGCAAGATTGACTGAGGCACTGGAGCTTTGGTTGGAGATATTTGATGCTCTATCAAGTTTTGACCAAACAATGAAAAAAAAAGTCCACTTGTGACTCAATAGCATTTATGTGATATTACAGTATTCTCAAAAGTCTATTAATTTTATATCTTGTTTCGTGTAAGGCAAGCTTTTTGCAATCCAAAAATTCTTGTATCCAAACTCTCTCTCATGTATAATAGCCTCATTAGCTGCTCCTAGAAGAAATTTTGAATAATAAGTAAATGTTCAAATTATTTTCAATTAATGAAATTTTTAATTTTTAATTTCCAATCTCTAATCTTTTATGTTTTACATTTATTCTATTTATCAATTATATTTTAAAGTTTCTATTCTTAATTGACTCTCAGTCTGGCTCTCCGTGATTGTAAATTAAGTTTACAATACTTTAATTCTTAATGATTTCAGTGCGGCTCTACTGCCATTAGCAAATTAAGATTTTAATTTGTTTAATTTTATTTTGTATCATTGTATATCTCCTCTTCGTGTGTATCGATCTTGTCCCCTCTGGTTATAATATATAAAAAAAAAAAATTTGTGTGATTATTATAATATTATATAATTAAAATATCAATCATAAAATATATTATAATTATATTTATTTATAATATAATAAATGTATTAACTGATGATTTAATAAAATAAAAAGAAAATTAATAAGCGGCTGATAATTGCGGGTGGTGAAGGGTTGTTGCATCAATTGGAATGTCTGTTGACACCGTCTTGCATTGTTGGGATTGTGGAACGTTGTAAAGAACCAGCCGATAATATTTTTTATTATTTTATATATTAAATAAATATGATTGTAATGCATTTTGTTATCACTATTTTAGTTGTATAACATTATATTTTTATTTGATATTTAAATAGTTAATATTTAATATTAAGAGATAAAATAATAATGTGGATGGGAGCCTTTTGGGGTTGGAACCTCATTCCATCATTTTTTAAGGACTTATCAAATTTGTCAAGCATAAATTGGAATGAGGATTCCCATTCTCATTCTCTTCAATTCTATCGAGCAAATGCCACTTATTATCAACCTTTTGAAGAACCCATAACTTAAAATTTGCTTGAAAAGCATGAAGAGATCTTTTCTGAGGTTGAACTGTGATTTTCTTTTTTGTTTTATTGTGGCTGCCTGTCATTTTAAACGGACTTTTTATGTGCGACAGTGTATGCCACTGGCATTTAGTTTTTATGAGGTCTAAGGGGTATGCATTGACTTTGAGTACGTAATAGTTTTATTTATTTCGAGTAGAAGCTGCTAGATACTGAGTTGGTACTCACTTTTTTTTTTTTTTTTTTTAAGTAAGGCATGAAAATTACTGTTTCAATGTACATTTTACAGGAGAAACGCTTCCACAATTGGCTGGAAAATGCAAGAGACTGGGCTATTAGCCGAAGTAGATTTTGGGGCACACCTCTTCCTCTATGGATCAGTGAAGACGGTGATGAAGTTATAGTTATGGATTCTGTTGAAAAACTTGAAAAGCTTTCTGGTGTGAAGGTTCATGTCTCTTCTTTCTTTCTCTCTCTGCTTTTTTTCTGTATTGTAATATTGTGTTTTATCTTGCTGCCATTGTCGCATATCCTATTTTTGGTTTAACTTTTAGATGGTTTGGTTGTTCAAAGGAGTCTGGGTACTAAACTATCCTGCCAAACCCCACTCAAAAAGAAAAAAAAAATTGGTTTGTGTGTGTTAAGAGGGGAGCAGAGTTGTTAAAGATATAATATCTATTTCAGCTTGTTGGTCAAGGTGTCTTTGGGAAGACTAGGGGTTACTCTTGAAGTTTGTAAGAAGAAGAAATGTATCTTATGTTCGGAGGATGCTTGCACAAAAGTTCCATTTTTTTTCCTATCAATGTTGAAGTCTTGACAGCAATATTTCTTCTAATGATTATTTGCTTTCAATTAGCACAAATTATCTACCTTTATCAGTGAAGTTGGACAAGTTGCAGTGGCCATCTCCCAGTTTTAACTGCACCTTATTTATGACCTAGGTTATAAGTGATTCATGCCCTTACTCATGAGCCAGGTTTTAAAGGGCTGTGAGGGTAGTGGGATAGATTTTAGTTTGAATTTTACAAAGCCAAAAAGAAATTGTAATTTATGGATGATATTGGTATTTGGCTATTGTAGGTGCAGTATTTTTGAGCCAGGAGATGTTGGAGATGAGGTGTTGCTTGAGTTTTCTTTACTAATCATAGAAATGGATAAAGTGAATATCAGCTCTATGGATCCTCAGCTGATTCTTTCTTGCATTTTCCTTCTATCTCCATCCCTTGTTTTATTTTTCTTGGCTGGGTGCTTCAGTTCTTGTATTAATGCCTCCTTTTTTCCTAAAGTTTCATACTCTTAAACAGAATTATCCCTTTGAATTTTTGCTACTTTGAATGGCATTGGGGATTCATCAATCTGTAATTAATTGTTTTACTGATTGCTCTTTTTCACTATTATCTAGGTGTTTGATTTGCACCGGCACAATATTGACCATATCACAATCCCTTCGAGTCGGGGTCCAGAATTTGGTGTGCTTCGTCGTGTAGAAGATGTAAGACTACTGATCTGGTTATTATGAATTAATTTGTCTATGCTTTTATGTTGTCCATTGTATGCATGTTATGAATTTTAAATTTTTTAACTGTTTTTAATGTGATATATGGTTTTATTCTTGCAGGTGTTTGATTGCTGGTTTGAGAGTGGTTCTATGCCTTATGCTTATATTCATTATCCGTTTGAGAATGTCGAACTCTTTGAGAAAAACTTTCCTGGGAATTTTGTGGCTGAAGGGCTAGATCAGACCCGTGGATGGTTGGTTCTCAATCTCTTTAGATCTTTAGGCACACTATAAATATCAGTTTTGACACTCAAGTTGGCAATTATGTAAATATGTAATTGTTTCAAATCACAGTTAATTTTGTGGCCAACACATTCTTTCTATTACCTGTGGCAGAAGTGATTGGATTTATTTGATTGTTGTTATGACTTGCTGAAATTCTTTTTTATGGTATGAGAGTGGACTGAAGTGAAACAATTTTGAAACATATGATTGCATTACCTTTGGCTGTCTCAGTGATTACATTAATTCTCACAGTGAGGTTCCTGCATTTTTAATCTCCAACATAAGAACTGTCTAAGTTCTTGTGTTGAAAGAAACACCATTGATATTGAACATGTCTCTTATGTGAAGATCCTGGCCTTTTATTTATATGTTTTTTTTTTTCTTTTTTAATAATCAAATGTATGGTGTTTTCCAATCTACTGATTGTACAGAAATGTGATAACAGCCTATGGCATCATATTCCTTCTCCCCAAACATCGGGGAGATAGGTATCATTATAGTTAAACTTTTCTCGTGGATTTTCATTGTCAGCTCTTTTCCTATACAGGTTCTATACTCTCATGGTGTTGTCTACTGCATTATTTGGGAAACCAGCGTTTAGGAATCTCATTTGCAATGGCCTTGTCCTTGCTGAGGATGGAAAAAAGATGAGTAAAAAGCTCAAGAACTATCCATCACCTGTAGAAGTGATCAATGATTACGGTGCTGTAAGTTTTTGATAGTAAATTCTTATTTTAGTAGTCCTTTTTTGTTCCTTTGTTTATAGCATAGCATCATGTCCCATGTTTATGCTCTCTTTTCTCACGTTATCTTGCAGGATGCTTTAAGATTGTACCTGATTAATTCTCCGGTTGTGCGTGCTGAGACCTTGCGTTTCAAGAAAGAAGGAGTTTTTAGTGTTGTTAGTATTTTTTATCAATTACTATATATTAACTTATGTATCTATGAAGTTTTATTTGATTTAATGTGTTTTCTTTCTTCATCATCACTAGTGCAAGTAATGTTTTTTTCTCAGTTGCTTATGCTGATCTCTCATTTAAATTTTCTCCCAGGTCAGAGATGTTTTCCTTCCATGGTATAATGCATATAGGTTCCTCGTTCAGAATGCAAAGAGACTTGAGATAGAGGGAGGTGTAACCTTTGTTCCAGTTGATCTTGGAACTCTTCAAAAGTCATTGAACGTGCTTGACCAGTGGATCAACTCAGCCACTCAGAGTCTTGTTCGTTTTGTTCGCCAAGAGATGGATGGATATCGACTTTACACGGTAAAGCTTGCTATGTAACCTTGTTATTACAGTTAATTTGTTATGTTTATATATATTGACAGATAAAAATTTATGAACTCATTCTTATAAAAGTTGCTATAATTTTTGTTGTTTCACAATAGTAACTAAATTTGAATGTTGAAGTGCCTGGTTTTGATAAATGTATTGTGTTGACACAACACGTTGACATAGGTCGGGCAAAATTCTGTGTAACCTAGTAACACGACACGAAGACATTTGATAAAGATGGTGTTCAGCTGTAGTTTTATTGAGTCAATCAGTAATGCGTCAACCTTTTGAGAAAAAAGGGTTTAACGGATTAGGCTTGGGTTACACATTAGTTCATGGATTTGCATTTTCATAGACTTAATAAGCTAATTGGTTGAGTTTGGATGAGAAAAATTTGACATGACAAAAACTCATTTCAATACAACTATTGCTAGGCCTACCTTGACATTCAGTTTCGAACTAGACAGTGATTCTATAAATTGTACAGACAAAAGTTCTGGACTGTTTTGTGGTAGCTTTTGCGTTGATAAGTAATTATTATTGATGCACTGATGTTTACTACTTTTGCACTTTTGAGTTTAATGTTATAAGACTTGTTTGTGACTGTAACCGGTCTAAGACTGTTGACCTCTTTCTCTCTCTCTCTCTAAATATGTATGTGTGTGTGTGTGCGCGCATGCGTAATCTATATCATCTAATTTTTATATTTTATTGCGTTATGATAGCCTAGGTGGTTTGATACTTCTGATTTTTTACTCACAGTGAGCAGTTAATTTTAATGTTCATGTTATTTTGCCTATGAAAATATGATATAAAATGACAGATGGATGTCACTTTATTAGATATACTTCTATGTTAATATAACTGTTTTTAGTAATGTTGTTATTTTGTTGAACTACTGTTCTATTTCTTTTAGCTATGTAGCAATGTTAAAAAAGGTAGTAGCCACTAATAAACATTAACTTCTTCTCTTAGGTTGTCCCGTATCTCTTGAAGTTTCTTGACAACCTTACAAATATTTATGTGCGATTCAATCGTAAGAGACTGAAAGGCCGAACAGGAGAAGAGGACTGCCGCACAGCACTTTCGACTCTTTACAATGTATGATGTCACTAAGTCTGATATATTTTTGCTTAACTCATTAGGCATTGCATACTTTCTTTTTGCTTGAAACCATGATAGTATAATAGTTTTATATATTATACATTGCTTTATTTAGTTTAATAAAAGTTAAGTGTGTTCAAGGATAAAGGGATGTTTGGTTATCTTGCAAAGCTTGAGTTGAATTCCTTTGTGATGAAATTGGATTTCATCTCCTTGACAGATAAATTACTTATTCAACTGATTTCTGAAGCATGATTCTACGTTACCTGCTGTTACAAATCCTAGCTACCATGCTCCAGTAGTGTTTATGTTACTTTTGATTGATATGTGATACCTCCTTCTACAAATCTTTACTCTAATTCTCTGAATGCTCGTTTTGAAACTAAGCTCTGCCTTCTTGAGAGGTGCTTAACAAATATTAGTTAATTTCACACTCCACTCCATATCACCACCATTGTCATTGTGGTTGCTGTCGTTTAACCATGGATGAGATGTGATGAGAAATTTTTTTTTTTACATGTTTTCTTCTTTTGTGGGTTCTTAGGTGCTTTTAACTTCTTGTAAAGTGATGGCTCCATTCACACCATTCTTCACGGAAGTTCTTTATCAAAATATGAGAAAGGTTTGCAAGGAGTCAGAGGATAGCATTCACTTTTGCAGAGTTCCTGAAGAAGAAGGAAAGGTTCTGTTTATCTCTTGTTAATCTTGGTAGATTTTGTCTGAGTAACATGATCTATTATCCCTGTAGTTTTATTCTGTATATGATAGTACTAGCCAAAATTTAGTGAACTTCCTACTTAGGGAATTTACTTTTCAAAAATGTTTAGTTAATTATTTAATCCATAACTTATGGACAGAAGCTGAATTTTATACTAGATTTAATTGAAACTTTTTCCTTTTGGGGTCTTTTTCTGCTATATAATTTCATTATTTCTAATTGTATCTCAGAGGGATGAACAAATTGAAAAAAGTGTTTCAAGGATGATGACGATTATCGATCTTGCACGTAATATTCGAGACCGTCACAACAAGCCTATAAAATCACCACTTAGGTGTGCTCCTAAGTTATCTTTTCTTCTGCTATGTCTTTAATTGTGTTTTTTGTCCTTCTCTTTAGCTCATTTCCATTCTATTTGTATTTGTAATTTTTAGTTTATACACCCATTTCATTAGTTGTGTCTATGGAACTGCAGGGAGATGATAGTAGTTCATCCTGATACAGACTTTCTTGATGACATAACTGGAAAACTCAGAGAGGTTCGTGAATAAAGTGGCAACCCTGTATTATATATCACCTAGTTTCTACCCACTTAGAGAAGTAACCTTGTGCTGTTCTGCTCATTCTTTGGTTCCAATAATGCAATTTTTTCTAATGTACTCCCTTTGCCGTCTTATTCTTTTTCATGCTGTCATATATAGCTTATTTTAAGGTTTGGTTAGGGTCAGGTATGTTTACTTTTATTTTAAATTGGCTCATTTGTATAATGGGTTTTTCTGTTCACCTAAAAAATTTCATATTAGTCACTTGTTTGCCTGCTGTGCCCCTTTTGATGCTTCTGATTTCTTTGTTCTTTTAATTCCTAATTATGGCATCTTTATTTTTTCCCACCATTTTTTTTATTTTTAATGCAAACCTTAGATCGCTGATAAAGCGCCCAGGGTGAATTTCTGTTAGAAGGAAGAATAAAGTACAAAAGATGTGTAAACCCAAAATTTCAAGGGGAACTAAAAAATTGACATGTTTTGCCCTCCACATACAAAAATTAAACAGAAGAGACTACAGCTTAAGACTGCAAATAATATCCAAGATGTGTTTCTTTTAAGAGCCCATCTGTACTGTCCTTGACCCAGTGGATAAGAGAAGTTCTCCATAAGAGGAACCATCTTTTCTGCATTATAGATAAACAACCAACATGTTATTCAGAAGAAGAGATCGTGTACCGAGGATAGTAAGCATCGTACTTGATACGAAGAAATAAGGAGTAGCATTTTCAATTCTGCATCTATTATAAGTGTTCCAGACCTGTTGAATTAAGAAGTAAAATGTCTTTAGATTTATGTTAAAAAAAGAATCTTTTCAAAACAAAATTTACTTGTCAGGCGGCTACTAATAATTCTTTTGAAGACTATGTGCTGTGGCGATTGCTTAGGAATTTTCTATGAAATGGATCAGTAAAATGGTTCTCAGGTCATTGGCCTTTAGCTTAATGTAAGCTGATTTTCATAAATGAGCAATCATGTCCCTGAAGTGCTTGGATCAGCCATTGGAATTGAAGTACTAGAAAAAGTAGTAGTTTCATGCTTAATGTAATGGAAGCTGATTTTCATAAATGTGCAACCATCCTTGAAGTGCATAGATTAGCCATTTGGAATTGAAGTACTAGAAAAAGTACTTTCTTGCTTAATGTATTCTTGACAATCATATGTGTTCTTGGCTTTGATTCTGATATAGCTTTTCTAAGGTCTTCTTGTATGATCTTATTATTACTGTTCAAAAACTTTGGCAAGATATAGTCTGTAGACAAAGTTAATTCTTTTCCTACTTTCTGATAGATGTAATTTTGTTTTAATTGCAGTATGTGCTAGAGGAGCTCAATGTAAGATCGCTTGTCCCATGCAATGATACATTGAAATATGCTTCTTTACGTGCAGAACCTGATTTTAGGTATGTAAATTGTTTATAAGTGCCTGGATTACAGTTCATGCTTACGATCAGTCTTATGTGATTATTTTCTTCTAGTGTGTTGGGTAAGCGACTTGGTAAGTCAATGGGAGTTGTTGCCAAGGAAGTCAAAGCAATGACTCAGGGAGATATCTTAGCTTTTGAGAAAGCTGGAGAAGTAACTATTGCTACACACTGTTTGAAGCTGACTGATATTAAGGTGCATCATCTTGTGTTGGGTTTTGTTTTTTTCTATACGGGTAACCTTTATATGTGTTTATTGAATGCCATTTGGATAAAAAGGTGTCTCAATTTTGATGTAACAAGAGTTTTCTTCAAATCAAGTGCCAAATGGATTTTTTTTTTCTTTTTCGCTTCTTCTATTTCTTCGCATCCAAAGTATTCGAAACTATTTCTTGGACTTGGAGGAGTACTCTTTTTCAAAGTGATATAGATTTGAACAATATATTTCATTCCTTGATGGTTAAAATGATAAGATTTGAACTCATCTTGTCCAAACAATGGGGGTTGATTATACACACTCAGGCCTAAACCTCCATTCATTACTGATAATGCCACTTGTCAATTTTGTCTGTCTTAAACTTTAGGTTGTGCGGGAATTCAAACGTCCTGATGGTATGACTGAAAAGGATATTGATGCAGCTGGAGATGGTAAGTGTTGTTGATGATATTCTGATGAAGATAATTTTTTGTATTCATAAAAGAAAGGGCATTCTGATGTAATTTATGTTGTGTTTGTTGTACATGACTTATATTTTCTATAATAATGCTTATGCCTACTCTCCTATCTTTTAGGTGATGTTTTGGTGATCTTGGATTTGCATCCAGATGAGTCACTGTTTGAAGCTGGTGTTGCCCGTGAGGTATATTGTGATTAATTTGCTGTCTATTCTCCTGTACGTACGTATGTATGTTATGTATATTGCACTTGTAGTGCGTTTCTTTCTGAAATGAACAACATGAAGTGATTGAACTATGTTACAACTCTTGGATAAGGTCGTTTATGATGTTAATAATGTTTCCCTTTTTACTATTATTCTGTACTATGAGATTCATTGGAGTATTAATGATCTGTCTTCCTCTTTGTGGCTTTCAATTACAAAACAGTTTTAGGGGAACTGTTTTTTCTATATTCAAAGATATGGCTGCTTTGCTTTCCTAATTAATTTTCCGTTATTCTGTTGTGTGGTACTTTTCTTTATCTTTCTTCAAGTGACCATTCACTTGTATTAGATTCTACTAATTTTCATTAAATATAATCTTATTTCTTATAAAAAGAACAAGTGTCAGGACACATTCGATAAAGATGAGGAGATGTGCCCTAATAAAAGGGTTTTCTTAAATTCCTCCTATGTAGGTTGTTACTAGGATTCAGAAATTACGGAAAAAGGCTGCCCTTGAACCTACAGATCTGGTGGACGTCTACTTTGAATCCTTGGATGAGGACAAGTCATTCTCGCAGCAAGTTTTGAATTCTCAGGTGAATCCTCCATGTTCTCTTCCTTATTAATTTCTTGATGTTAAAAAGTGATTTTTCAGTTTGATTTCATTGTGAACATAAATATCTGGACTAACTATTTGTCACTGTACTTTTTGTTGCTTGAGATTTCATCATTGCATTGAAATGATAGATAGAATCAATTTTTGGTGGTAGGATTGTGATTTTTATTGTTAAGTCATTTCACAAAGTCATTAAGATTTGAGAATGAGTAAGGCTAAAGGATCACACTTGTAAAACAGCTACCATTTTGTATCTAAATGAGGCTAAAATTTTATTAAAAAAATTAAATTAATTGAGGTGGTTTTTTAGCATTAATCTTTTCCTCTCTCTCTCTTTTGCCCACATCATATTGTGAAGAACTGCACCATAAAAGTGAATTATTTCAATATTTTCTGAGTATATTTATAATTTTGTCTTGATGTGTAAGTTGCTCATAGTTTGTAGTACCTATCCTTTAGAGCTAAATTGTCATTGTTATGTGCAGGAACACTATATCAAGGATGCAATTGGTTCTCCACTGCTTCCTGTCACCATGTTGCCACCACATGCGGTAAGCTGCTTTAAATAATTATTGTTTGATCTGTTGAATAATTACTGTTTAATTTAGATTGGATGTTTGTGTTATCTTATTAATATTATTTATTACATGCCATTTTTTGTATGTTTCTGAAGTGTATGTTCAGTGTTAGAAAAGTTCTAAGGTCCCAAAAGCATGTATGCATACAATAATTACGAACAATGTCAATAAAAAGACAAGTTATTTGATCTCTTATAAATAATTTCTTTGATTGTATTATGGAAGCTAGTTTCTGTTTTCTATGTTTAAAAGGATTATGTTTGTTAGGGTTGACTTATTCTTTTTTGTGTAATGGGTTGTGTTAATTTCGTTAAATAAATTTTTTCTTTTTGGGTTGAACCTATCTCATAATACCAACTTATTTGCTGACATGGATAATCATTTATGACTAGTTTGATATCTAAGCAAATTATTATGGTGGGCAAGTGGAGGATATCATTGTAACTTAAATCAATGGAATTTTTGTGGTAAAATTTTGTGTTAATTTCTTTTCATTAAAATTGTATGCATATTATCAATATATATTACTTTTTTATGAAGAATTGGTGCAGTAGATTGGATTTTCTTTAAATGGATGAAGTGTGCTGAAGTTGTATCTACGTGTGCTGATCTTCTGTATATAAAATGTATAAATGGGTTGGATTTGTATAAAAAGGTTGAGTGGGTTTAATTTGTACCAACAAGTTGAATTTTTGGAAACAGATAAGTGGGCAAAATATGTAAACAAGTTACGTGGGTTGTATCTTGTCATGTTTTGGTTTAACCCTCGCCTCAATTTATTTGACAGAACATACTTGATTTGACCCAAAGTTGTAAAATTGCCAAGTTCAAAGACCTGCCAAATATTATTTACTGATTCTTTTTCCTGCACTATCCTAATATGTTCTTTATAAATGCTTTCCTACAAAATGCAGGTCATCCTTGGTGAGGAGAGTTTCCATGGAATATCTAAAATTTCGTTTAAGATCAGCTTAGCGAGACCTGCTCTAGCGTTTGATTCAGATGCTATTCTTGCATTATACTCAGGTTAGTTCTCTCTCCGATGGTGTCTGTGTGGGCATGAATAGGTTTGTGGTGCACTTGACTTAAAGAACGATATTCAATGCTTTCAGGAAACACGAAGTTCCTGCAAGGCGTGCAAATTTACTTGTTATCAAGGGATCATTCTAATTTGAAGTCCGATTTTCAACATGGAAATGGCAAGGTTTGCATCATCTTTCACTTAATTTCACTTCTGTAACCTGTTCCATGAAAAGCTAATCTTATAAAAATTCCATTTCATGAAGATAGTGTATAGTAACATAAAATACTCACCTCGCTAACCTTCCTTTCCATATCTTTTTGCAGATAATGGTTAATTGCATCGAAAATCAGCCTGCTGCAGAACTGGTGTTGGGAAAACATGTGTTCTTGTCTGTTGGCGAATACTATTTAAGGACAAAAACCGGGTAATCTGATTTCAGTAACTGGTCTATTTATACTGTGTACTTTGTTTTTGTGCCTTAAAATTTTTGAAGTCTATTTACTGACAACAGAAAAACAAAATGATAGGCTACATTAGCCTGGCAAAGTGTCCACACCGGCTGATCTCTTTGTTATACTTATTTTTAGTTGTATAGTTGAATAGACACTAAAACAGTAGAGGTTAAATTACAGAATGCCAGTGGCAGTTACAATTTTGTTTGTTATTGGTTGCATTATTGAAGAAATATAGTTTTCAAACTTCTTATTATCGAAGAAATATAGTTTTCAATTTTTTATGTTTCTTTAATTGTTAATGTAAATTAGTCATGGCGTGTAGGCCTGTAGGGTAGAAAGTTCATAATGAATAAGCCGATGTAGATGATATTAACAGTTTTTTTTTTTTTTCAATTCTTTTCAGAGAATTTTTTTTTTTTTTTTTTTATATATTTTCAGAGGGGATCTTTGTTAATTTTAGAGGGATATTTAATAGTTTTTGAAAATTATTGGGCGCTTAATACTTAAGAATCTCTCGGGTGGATGATATTAACCCTTTGGTTGTTATTGGTCATCTGAAATGAATTATATTTTCATATCGATATACAGAGGTTGTCAAACAATCAAAGGTATTGCACAATAAAATGGTCTTATTTGAAAAGTGTAGCTACGATTAAGGATGACTCATTCAAATATGAATTCATTAGACTGCTTGAACAAAATTGAGAGGATTGTTCATTTTTGGGATATAAATTGCATTATTTGAAAATCGTTGTTAAACAAATTCTAGGTTTTGAAGAGTTAACAGGGAAGCTCCCTTTTTCTGTTGCTTCTGTTATGAAAGTAATATGAAATCAAAGTTTTTAAGAGGTTTATGCCTACTCATCAGTGGTTAACCAAGAGGTTATGCCTTTGGTTCGCTCCGCAAGGTTTGAGGTTTTAAATTTGGTTTCTCTAAACAGGAAAACAAAACTAGGGGGTCATGCCATAAAAAAACATAAAATGGAGGAGTCTTGAAACTTTATAAAGATTATGTTCATTTCACTTCGCACTGCTTAGAAAGGTTAAATTGGTGAAAACTGAAAAGGTGAAGAAAAAAAATTGATAATAAAAATATATTTATGAAAAATATAAAAATTGGATGGTTTCTAAATGAACTTGGTTTTATTTCTAGTTTGGATTTATAGACTTTGCTTCTTAAAAATGTTTGAACAGAAGGCTTCAAGTTGCTCATCATATGCATTAAGCTGAAGTCCCAACAAAAAGAGGCATCCTTTTGAAGGTTCTATCCAAATTAATAATCCTTTTATTTAAAAAAAAATAAAAATGTAAACCACTCTTAATTCATGATCCTAAAGCTATCTAAAAATACTTATCAATTCATTTATATACTCCAAAATAACAATAAGGCAGATGAATTTCTGTTGATATTTGTTTGTTTATTGGATATAAAATTATTTAATAAACAAATTAATTTCGCAATATATTTGGCTTTGAGTAATATAGCCTACATGTAATGGATTAGAGAAATGGTTCCTAACACTTCTATACTTATAAATTAATAATTTAAATTGTTTCTGTATCTATTCTGTTATTTTAATTTTTGACATTTTGATTTTTTTTTAATTCCTTCTCGGATATTCTTTTTGGAATTTTTTTTAATTTATTCTCAACAATATGCAGAAGGGTGGGGTGTTTGAAAAGTACACGGATTTAAGGATTTTTTGATGCAATTATTTAATGGTGTGGATAAACACTGATGTAGACTAATAAAAAGATTAGATTCTCATATCAGTCCATCAAGAAATAACTTAAATTTACCTGAGGTTATATTGACCAAATCAATAATAACAACAGGCAAATAAAAAACTTCCTGAAATAAATTGAAGTCTAATAAAGAGTCTTTTTGTGGGTGGGTCCGGGTACTTGACCAATTTCAAAGGAATCGAAACTGGAATTGACTAATTCCTTGTAGTTGGAATCGGAACCGGAAACATATGTTCCGGTTCCGGGTATTCGAGTTAATTTCAATCATCCCATACTTTTTTTAACAATGACAAATAACCCCCAATAGTTTACAAAATAAAATAAAATTTAGTCTCAGTTCCTACTGTAGTATCTAGACCTCAGTTCTGGTTTCGATTCTGATTCTCGGTTCCTGTAAGAGTGGAACCAGAATCAAAACCGCACAATACCAGTTCTAATTCTTTTAGAATTGGAATCGACCTTGTGAGGGCCAATTTTGGGTAAGAACTAGAACCAAAACTCTAAGTATCCGTCGATTCCAGTTCTGGTCGGTTCTTTTGCACACATTTACTAAAGACAACTCTTAAAAACAAAATGAAAATAATTAAAGTCTCAATCCTTAATGAGAATTAAATATTATTAATATATTCTCCAACGTACAAACATTCATTCCCATCTAATTTACTAACAACATATTCTGCACCCATACATTTCCAGCAGTTTTCCCCAAGAAAGGTTCTAAAAATAATTCACCTGAGACAATTTGTGGCATTTACTCTTATAGTACCCGCATCTTTCCTTAAGATAGCTCCAGCATCCGCCATTATCGTCCTTGTTCCAGAACATATTACGCTTCCTTGCATTCCCTTCTTTATCAAAATGAGAGCTTATTTCATAGGTTGAACGCGCTACATCAACCAGGAGTGGCCACTGTTGCTTGACGAACACGATGACAAGTACAGAAGCAATCAAACTAAGAAAAATAGGAACCCAAATTTTTCCATCTTTAAAGACAATGAAAATAGTGGCACAAAAAACCACCATCATTGCTGCTATTGATAACAAAAGTGTTGAGAGTCCAACCACCAACTTTGTAGGCAACACCAAAAGAAAATCTTTTTCAGCATATCGGGAAGTGAGAATAGACAAGAAGGTCAGAATGGAGCAAACCGATAATACCAGAGATATTCCATCTGATATGAAAAAAATTGTGAAGGAAACTTCTCTAAATAAATAAGGTGTCGCCGAATCTTTTTTGGTGCCACCAGGTAGTCTAAAAGCTGCAGAAAAAACCACAGTGGCAATAAGTGTTGCCACAACCATACATGAATTTGCAGTGTCCTTCATCCATTTCTCCCCCTTTCCTTTTAAATCTTCGTGCGTGTCATCAAATAAAGCTTTTGGAGTTTTTCCACTTGTATTTTTAGCTTGAGTATCCAATGGGTTCACAACGGTACTCACTTCCTGTATTTCATGTTATCAAACATCTTATAAATTAAGAAAAAAAAAAAAGAAGCTTCCAAACAAAAAAAGTGTCGAAGTTTACCTTAAACCACAACAACTCATGCTGCAGCTGTAGAGCTACTCCTGAAATAGTATCGAGCTGATCTGATGATGCTGACATTCCCGCCAAATGCAAGATATTATTACCAATGGGATCTTTGTACTTAAGCAACTTTTTGGTAAATGATGGACCAATTTTGTTTATGAGCAGTTTGAATATATCCTTCTGACGTTTCAAAACAGCATTGCGAAATAATAGGTCACGTGTATCTCTGTCAATTTTGCATATCAACTCGGGATAATCACAAATAATTAAACTTAAAAATTCGATGTTTTCTTCTTCCACAGCAACCTTTATTACGTACTGAATCCTGTTGTCACGACAATCTACTTTGTCTAGAAGGAGTTTGGCTAGTTTAAGTGCCTTCCAGGGTAGCTTTTCATGGGGCAACTTCTTGCTGCCAGAAACTGCAAGTTTGATACGGGTTATCATATAAGAATTATGAATTATTTTTTGAGTTTGAAGGTTAACAAAGAGAAAATTTAATAATATTGTTGTATGAAAAAAAAAATATTTAAATAAATTTTATCATATTATATGCATGCAAGTCATTATATATTTATTAATAATCCAATATTATCAATAGAGCCAGAATTTTGTCTCAGTGGGGACAAGCTAAGAAATATCAAATATTATTAGGGGTGAACACGAGTAGCGGGTAGAACCGAGAACAGCGGTAAGAAGGCAAGGAACCTACCGGAGTAACTCCGCAGTGCGGGTAGGTTCCGGTTCCAATTTTTCCTTTTTGGAACAGCTCGTGCGGTTCCAGGTTCAATTCTTGCATGTGGAGGAAGGCAGGAGGCCAAGGAAGGCCAGAACTGTAAAAGAAAAAGGGTACCCTGTTTGGAACCTGTAGGGGATACCCGGTTTGGAACTTGTTTTGGAACCTGTTTGGAACCTGTTTTGGAACCTCTTTGGAACCTGCTTTGGAACCTGTTTGGAACCTGCTTTGGAACCTGTTTTGAACCTGTTTTAGAACCTCTTTGGAACCTGCTTTGGAACCTGTTTGGAACCTGTTTTGGAACCTGTTTTTAGAACCTGTTTAGAACCTATTTTGGAACCTGGACTATAATGAAATATTTGTGAAATGTAAATAATGGGGGAGTTTCATTATTTTACATATAAAAAAATTTAAAATAGAAAAAGTTAAATTTTTAGAATAACCTAATTAAATAAATATATGAATACAATTATACTTATTACATATAAATTACACCATATTAAAAGCTTTAATATATTATAATACATTAATATTAAAGTTTTGATCAATTAGGTGAATAATTGAAATTATGATCAAATTAAAAGTGTTTTACATTTTTAACGTTATTAAAAGAATTATTTTTGAATAAAATAGTATATTTGATTGAGTAATAATATATTTAGTTATTTACTTCAATTATCAAGTTCTAACTTCTAAGTATATCTATAATAAATTAGTAATTAATTAATTATATATGATAAATTGATAAACATTAATAAATTTAATTACTAGTTAAATATCATACTTAATCAATTATAACATTACATTATAGTTAAATGATTACTTAATTAATTATAATTTTATAACATTACTTAATTGATTTATAATATAATTAATTATAGCATTATATTAATTGATTACTACTTAATTAATTGACTTATAAGTTATAACATAATTAAATAGTTAATTAATTGACTTATAATTAGAAATTTAATTAATTATAGCATTACGTCATAGATTTATAGTATAATTATTTAATCAATTATAATATTTTATTATAAACATTAGTACAAACTTAATTAAATGATTAAAAATTTAATTAATTATAATATTACATTAAAAATTTATAGTATGATTACTTAATAGTTAATTCACTATAACATTACATTATAGTATGATTATATAATTAGTTATAACATTACATAATTAAATAATTACTTAATTGATTATATTATTATATTATAAATATTAGTAATTAGTAATTTACTACATAAACATTAGCATAATACTTAATTAAATGATAAGAAATTTAATTAATCATAGCATTACCTTTTAAACATTTCATTATAACATTACATAATTAAATGATTACTTAATTGATTATGAGTTATGATATTATGTTTTAAACATTAGTAATTACTAATTTACTACATAAACATTAGCACAATACTTAATTAAATGATAAGAAATTTAATTAATTATAACATTACCTTATAAACATTAATTAAGCATTACATTATAGTTAAATAATTACTCAATTAAATTATAATACTATTATATTACATTATATATTATGATCACTTACTTAATTATAGCATTACATAGTTAAATGATTACATAATTACATAATTAGTTATGAATTTATAACATTATATTATAAACATTAGTAATTTACTCATTTACTATATTATTACATTACTTAATTAAACGATTAAAAATTTAATTAATTATAACATTACCTTATATATTTATAATATGATTACTTAATCAATTATAATATTCCATTATAAACATTAGTATATTAATCAAATGATTTGAAATTTAGTATGATTACTTAATTCATTATAACATTACATTATACTATTATAGTATGATCATATAATTAATATAACATTACATAATTAAATGATTACTTAATTGATTATGAGTTATGATATTATGTTTTAAACATTAGTAGTTACTAATTTACTATATAAACATTAGCATACTATTTAATTAAATGATAAGAAATTTAATTAATTATAACATTACTTTATAAACATTAATTAAACATTACATTATAGTTAAATAATTACTCAATTAAATTATAATATTATTATATTATATTATATATTATGATCACTTACTTAATTATAGTATTACATAGTTAAATGATTACATAATTGTATAATTAGTTATGAATTTATAACATTACATTATAAACATTAGTAATTTACTAATTTACTATATTATTACATTACTTAATTAAACGATTAAAAATTTAATTAATTATAACATTACCTTATATATTAATAATATAATTACTTAATCAATTATAACATTTTATTATAAATATTAGTATATTAATCAAATGATTTGAAATTTAATTAATTATAATATTAAATTATAGATTTATAGTATGATTACTTAATTCATTATAACATTACATTATATTATTATAGTATGATTATATAATTAATATAACATTACATAATTAAATGATTACTTAATTGATTATGAGTTATGATATTATGTTTTAAACATTAGTAATTACTAATTTACTTCATAAATATTAGCACAATACTTAATTAAATGATAAGAAATTTAATTAATTATAACATTACCTTATAAACATTTCATTATAAATATTAATTAATTATTACATTATAGTTAAATAATTACTCAATTAAATTATAATATTATTATATTACATTATATATTGATCACTTACTTAATTATAGCATTATATAGTTAAATGATTACATAATTACTTAATTAGTTATGAATTTATAACATTACATTATAAACATTAGTAATTTACTATACTATTACATTACTTAATTAAACGATTAAAAATTTAATTAATTATAACATTACTTTATATATTTGTAATATGATTACTTAATCAATTATAATATTCTATTATAAACATTAGTATATTAATTAAATGATTTGAAATTTAATTAATTATAATATTAAATTATAGATTTATAGTATGATTACTTAATTCATTATAACATTATATTATACTATTATAGTATAATCATATAATTAATATAACATTACATAATTAAATGATTACTTAATTGATTATGACATTATATTATAAACATTAGTAATTTACTAATTTATACAATACTTAATCAAATTATTATAACATTATATTATAAATTTATGGTATGATTATTTAATTAATTATAACATTCTATTATAAACAATATTACAATACTTAATTAAATGATTAACAATTCAAGTGTTGCTTAGAGATTACAGGTTATGAGTTACATTGGACACAAATGAATGAATAATGAAAATTTGTTAGGGGTGTATTTGTAAACTTATAAGGTGTTTTTGTTATTTTTTAAACTAATAGGGGGGTAATTGATTTTTTATAGGGTACCCTGGAAAGGAACCGGAACCCGCATTTTAGGTTCCGGTTCCTTGAATTGAAGAACCTGGACTGTGCGGTTCCGGTTCTAGTTCCTTTTTTTGGGAACTTGCACTGTGCGGTTCCGGTTCCGGTTCCCCCGGAAAATACAGGGCACCCGGAACCGCTCACCAATAATTATTATCCCTAAAAACTTGATTTCTTTTGGCCAAAGTGTTAGTCTGGTGGTCAAGGAAGTTTGCTCTTTTTTTTTTTTTTTTAGTTTTAATTTCAAACCTTAAGGCTATCTACCATAATAACATGGTGACTTATCTAGCCCTTTGGGCTTGTAGGGTGTTCATTGGACCTCCAGAATTAGTTGAGAACCGTACAAATTGGCCCGAACACCCCAGTTACCAAAAAAAAAAAAAAACTTGACTTTTTAATTCATTAAGTTTATTTAATAAATCTTCACATATAAAAAAATTTTGTATTTATTTTATGTCAAACTAAAACATATTTGATATTTTAGATGAACAAAATACAATAAAAATGGTGATAATGCTTGGATTTAGTTATTAAATAAAACAAAGGATTGTTAATGTTAAAACATAGAGTATAAGGGTATAATTGAAAATTTCCCAAGTTCAGTGGGGGCTCCTATCCCTGATTATAATATAGCTTTTAAGAAAATGTTTTAGTTAACTCACATAAATATGACCAATCTTTAAAACTAAAACAATAATTTGATTGCACAAATACCTATCATATTGCATGTTGAAGGTAATAAAATTATAAAAGACGAACTTTTTCAGAATATCCTACTGATTTTAATCGACAAATAACACAAAATTAACAGAAAAGGAAAGGGATAATATCATATTAGTCACTAGTTCCGTAGTAGTTCGAACTTTCATAAACTAATTTTTAAACACAATGTTCTAAAACAACTGCAAGAAGACATTTAACAAACTAATTTCATATATATATATATAAAGACAGCATGAAATATGAATAATCGAGGCATATACTTAAAGGTGTTGAAGAAAAGAGAGACTAACATAGGTTGAAGCATCTCTTCAAAATTCCTTGCTGAATTTGATTTGCAGAGTCACGAGACATCATGGGTGTTCCAGCCAAGACATGCGACGCTGTCCTCCCCATCAAACTCTTGGTGGCTAAACTAGGGTAGTCATCAAGCAAATTCAATGCAACATCTAGGAAACAACCACCAAATATCATGAGTATACAAGGAAAAGTTAAAATGTGTAGAGTTAAAAAATAAAAATAAATAAGGTTTTTTTAATTTATAGTAAGATATATAGAACAAATGTTAAAATGTACAGTGAATACACATCTAGTTAGGATTTTTATTCGTTAAGGACTTTGGTAGCTCCAAGAATTGTTTTAGGATTAGAATACCTTACAAAAGTGATGCATTGAATCTTTTGGAATGTAATCCATTCAAAGCTTTTGAGTAGTTATTAGGTTAGAGAAATTGACATAATCCTTGATATTTTATTTGTTAATAATATATTCTAGTGAAGAAAATATTTCTATATTGTACATATTTTTAAACCACATAAATCTTATGTGTCTTCTCTCTCTCTTTTTGTTAATTTCTTAAATGTTTTATATTAAACCTATTTGTTGTGCGTTTGACCAAGTATTCAGTAACATCATAAACTAAGATTTTAATAAGCACACACTCCTACAGTGATTGAATTAATTTATTACTAATTTCTGTCCTTTTCTCTTTTAATATGATAACAAAAACAAAACAAAACAAAATTATTTTATTTAATTAACAGGTAACGATTTTTCTTATTAATAATTTTCGTACAATTTGGTATTAATAGTAATATTGGTTATGGAAAGTAATATCTTGGGTTTATATATAGATATCCTTAATTTAGTTTAATTAATCATATGTGAATGACATATAATTTCAATTAAAACCTACGTAGTTAAATTAGTTCAATCAAAAGTAAAGATTATCAAGTGAATGTGCAATTAACCCATATATCAGGACATGCTTACCAAACAAATCAACTCTAGCGATCAGATCAGGAAGCAATTCGATGAGATCATCTTCTGTTAATTTATCTTTAGTGACTCCATAAAGGTACGTCACCATCTCTTTATAGTCGCCCTGAGCTGCTATGTGAATTGGTAACATCTCGTCATGTCCACGGATACTTGGTAACTCTGTATTCTTCCCAAACATCAGCTTGACAGGTTCCACCCTTCCAGATGCAGCAGCAAGAAAAAAAGCAGTACATCCATCACAATTTTGAATAGCCAAATCTTTTTTTTCCATCTTATTTAACAGTTCTCGAACAAACACAGCAGACTCTGTCGTAGCTGCAACGTGGAGAGCGATATCATGGTTGTCTGAAATCCTAGTAGTTAAATATAGTGGAATATTCTCTGGATCTTTCTTAAAAACATCTGTAATAGTTGTGTTCAGGTCATTCCTCAATGCAGCTCTATACAGTTTTTTTATGTTTTCATTTATCCTCGAGTAATCTGTAAACAAGACAAGAACAAGTTTTACAAATAAAAATTGATTCATTGAAAGTGGTTTTTATATAAATTGATAGAATAATATATTGAACATAAGAAACTATCAATAATACAATGAATATGTGCATCACTATTTTAATATAATGTTAACACATCATGAGTACATAACTTAAGATCTAACTTTGTATATGTGTAAAACATTAACCAAGAACTATATGTCCATACAAAATTAATTTATAGAAACATAGAGGCCACTTGTACTTTAATGAAATTTATACTCTCTAGGTCCATTTATTCAATAAGCCCATTGGTAAAATTTGTAATTTTTAGTTTTACTTTATTTACTTACTTTTACCAAATATAACCTTTATAAAATATAAATTAGTTGATGAACCATGTTCAAATTGTACTAATTAACGTTTAGAGGAGTGATTAATAAAGTAAAAAATTCTTAAACTAATTAATATTATAAGAGTGGTTTATGAAATATATATATATATATATATATATATAACTATCCTAAAATGTAATAAATTAAATTATTATAATTGCTCCAAATTTATTTATTTTTTTAGTAAAAACAACAATTAAATATTTAATTTTATTCTTAATTTTTGTATTTATAAAGTACTTTCTAATAGGGGGTCTTTTTTCTATCTAATTAACTTTTAATGGATTTCACGATCTAATAACATGCGTACATACATGCATATTTAAACTATTTTATTTCATTCCATTAACATTCTTTATTACAAAAACAATATAATCCTTTTCTAATCTATCATATATTCTCAGGATGGATCCAAGAATTAACTTTAGAATGGCAAGTCTAAAATAAAACAATATTAACTATAGGAAAAGTAAATGAATTTGATCAAATCTAAAAACACGAATACAAATACGGTATGGTCCAAAGAAAAAAATCAAACCTAATTAATGAATTGTTTTTTAGTGGGATCACTAATCCCCACTCATGACTAAGTGGGTCTGTCACTATACATTCTCATCCTACACTCTTTCCATTCATATTCCTATCCAATCCTCATTCAAACATATAGCCTTAGTGTTAATGATATACTAAATAAAAATATTATGTGAATGTATTTATAAGGTTAAACTATTGTAGTGGAAATTGTTAGCCACTGATTTAATGCAATCCAAAGAATTTTGTAAAGAAGATAAAGATATTTTTATTGGTAACTAACTGACTTCTAAATTGTTGGACTACATTGGATCAACGTCAAAGAATGTCATTTAGCTGAGCTTAGTACTTTTTTAAATAGGTATATGAAGCCACTCTCATATATAGCAAATCTACTCTTAAAATTAGTTTTAAAATAGGTATAAATATATGAAGAAATGATTATAGGACCTTGACACAGCTGTTAGATTGGTGGTCACATGCAGAATCCTAAACACTCGAATTACCTAAAAATCTCAATTAATGCGTTACAAAGTACGCATGTATAGAGAGAAAATATTAATTAATTCGAAGGTTTTCCTTGACTTGCCTTATCAAATGACTTTTCATTAAGTAAACTTAGTGCAATAAAATGGATTTTACAACCAAGAAGATATATTATAACCCTTGTTACCTGACTAGTGTCCTCTTATCTTTTCTTTAAGCAATCTATTAATAATCAGATAGAGTTGCACCAACCTGTTTATTTTAGGCATCCCCAAAATCTACAAATGATGCATTCATATCACATGTTCTAACTAGGCATCTAGATGATTCTTTAGGCCATAGTAGTCCAAAGCTCTCTGAACTTTTCCAAAGATAATCCCTTGGTCATAAGATCAGCCACCATCTCACCAGTGTATATAGTAGACTTTGATTTCTCCCTTCCATTATATCTTGAATATAGCCATAAGTTATGTCAATGTGTTTACCTTTGGAACTATTAGCTCCACTTTTTACCAAATAGATGACAGACTTATTATCACAAGACACATAAACATGTTATCAAGTATACCCAATTGTAGGCTAGCATTAAATCTTTTAGCCCATACTGTAGTACTTACAATTGTGCTACAAGATATATATCCTGCTTTTGTGGTTGACTTTGCAACACAAGCTTGTTTCCAAATTATTTATTTGTTCCACCAAATAAAAATATATATTAACACTTGTGGACTTTCTATCATCTATGTCACCTGCAAAATCTACATCACAATAGTCAATAAGTTCTAGATCATTTAAACCAAAACACAGTTTGATACCTTTAGTGCCCTTAGATATCTCATAATCCTTTTCACAACTTGCCAATGAATTATTCCAGGATTTGATTGATATATACTAACTCCAGCCACTCCTACTGCATGACATATATTTGGTCTTGTACTGGTCATTATATACTTGTGCATAAAGAACTTAGTCCATTTCTTTTATTTCAATCTCATCTTCAAAACCGCTACGGTGGTTTACTTTCAAAACCGCTACAATGGTTTACTCTCATAACCGCTACCATAAAACTCCTAAACAGACCCTTAGTGAGAATTGTTGCCTTAATGGTTTACAATTTATCATAATAAACCGCTTGAATACCTAATCTAGATAATTTTTTTGGTCTAAATATAACATCTTTGAATTCTTGTCTCTAACAATTTTAATTCCTAGGAAATAAGATGCTTGCCCATATCTTTCTTTTCAAATTTTGAACCTTGATATGATTTAGTCTAATAAATCATATCTATACAATTTCCAACCAATTTTATGTCATCTACATATAGTGACAATATAGCTAATTTATATTGGCAACTTCCAACTATAAAGACAATGATCTAATGGACTCACGTTGTTCCTTAATGCTAGGATAACTTAGTGGAATTTTAAATACCAATCTTAGCTGACTGTTTGAGTTCATACAAAGATTTCTTAACTTGTAAACTTTGCATGTCTTCATGTCCTTTAGTCACAAAACCTTATGGTTGTGACATGTGAATGTCTTCTTTTAACTCTCCATTGAGAAAATCAGTCTTGACATCTAATTAGTGTAGCTTAAGATTCATTCTTGTAAGTACTAACATGAGTATTCTTATTGATGTAAATTTAGCCCTAGGGAATAAGTATCAACAAATTCTATTCCAATTTTTTATGTATAGCCTTTGGAAACTAGCCTTGCCTTACATCTTCCTAGGTTACAATCTGCCTTCAATTTCTTTTTGAGTACCCATTTGCAACCTATGGGTTTTCTATCCTGAGGTAAACCAACGAAGTACCAAACCTTATTTTTCTCATTAGATTCTAACTCATCTTGCATAGCATTTTCCTACTCTTTATAATCTATTTTACGCATCGCGTCAACATATCAACTTTGTGATCAGGTCTCCTACACTTAATTTTTTGCATGTAACCATGCATGTTTAATCATATATTATCAATATAATTAGTATTCTAATGGCTATTATAAACTAACATAATAGGCAATGGGCTGGTTTTGTATTATTTCATACATCAAGAGGATTTTTATTATTAAATCAAAACTCTGGGTAAATACCTTATATTATAATAATTTAATAAAAACTGTAACACAAATATATATATCATAATAAAACTGATATGATCAAGTAAATAAGTAAATAAGTAAATAAGCAATTAGAATATTAGAAAAAGTTGGTGCCTACCAAACAGTTTTTTGCTATCCATTTCTTCCAGGCGTCCTTGGACTTTATAAAGAGACTCCACCATCCTTTCATGGCCGCCCTGAGCTGCAATGTGAATTGGTAGCATTTCCTTTTCTCCACGGATACTTGTTAATTTTTCATTCTTTTCAAACATCAGTTCAGCATGTTCCACCCTTCCCATTGCAGCAGCAATAAAAAAAGCAGTATTGCCACTACGATTTTCAATAGCAAGTTCGTGGCTTTGCATTTTATCTACTAGTTCACGGAGACAACTAGAGTAGTTTTCCTTAACTGCAACGTGGAGAGGGTAGTCCTCTTTTTCTGATATACCAACAGTTTTCATATCCCAAGGGTTCCAACACGACTGGTGGAGTATAGCTTGATACAATTTTTTACGGTCTTCATTGAACCTTGTATCATCTGTAAAGGTGAAACAAGAAAGAAGTTTTATATGTAAAAACTAATTCACTTAGACATATAGTGCTGATGTAAATATATAGTAATATTAAACATATGAACTATATATACAAAAGGTCACGCTATTCGTACATAAATTTATTAGACACTCTGTATGCCATTGCTAATATTTGAAACTGTAATTCTTACTTTACCGAACTGAAACGGTAACAAATGCTCTCCGTCTTGCAATGGACAAGAGATAAAAAATGTTTGAGTGGGTTGATTTGAAATCATTGAGTTGGATTGTTTTTGAGGGAAAAAAGTATATCAGATTTATATATTATTGATTGATGGTGTGTTTGTTTCATGAGGATAATTAGTTTGTTGCCTTGAAAAAATTAGAATAGGTTAATAAAAATTGGGGGAGGGAGATGGCAGAGCCGGAGCTGAAAAATTAAAACTGGGTTAATAAAAAATAGGGTAAGGAGGCGGTGGCAGAGAAGGTTGAGGCAATGGCGGAAGAAAAAATTGGGGGAAAGAGCCTGGCAGAGAAGGTTGAGGCTATGGCGGAAGAAAAAATGGGAAAGGAGGCGCTAGCGATGCCGTTGAGGCAATGATGGAAGATAAAGTGTTTTAATTGGATTATAATTTTTAATGCATTTGACACATGTCAGTTTATTATTAGTTTGTGGTATCAACTTAGCATTCTGGAGAAAATTTAGTTGCGCGGTTCCCCCAAGTATGTATTTAAGAAAATGGCCTTGAAACTGTTCATCAAATTTTTTATAATTTAGAGAAGATGATGTGGCATAGTTAGGATTATTTAAACACGTAAAATGGGTTAAAATGAAAAGATTAAAACATATGTGGGCCGAATCAGAAATAATGAAAGTTTTCAAAATTTGAAATTTCGCAAAACAAGCCCCACAAACTATTCACGTCGCTTAATCGAAATTCATCAGTTGAAAACGCGATTTCTTGAACGAAAGGGAGACGCGATTCTTTCCGATCGAACACCAATTGATTTGCACCCTAAATCAATTTCTTGAACCCTAAACCGAATACAGTCGCGATTTTTGACGATATAGTCGCGATTTTCGATCGATTTGTTGAACCCTAAAATCGATTTCCTTAACCGTAAACGAAAACTGTGCCATTTTCGGCGATACAGTCCAGATTTCCGATCGAAACTGCAAACGTTGACACCAAATTCAATCCAAAACCATGAGTGACACTTACAATGAGGAGGGAAGCCCAACGCCACTTCGAATCCTAGATTCCGGTGGCGCAAGCAGTTCAATGGCTGCACCGGTGGATCATCTGACCATTGAAGGTGGTCCACATGTAGAGACGCCGGCGGCACAAGAACAGAGGGAAGAACCAGCAAAGGGGTCTGAAGACGAGGAGTCAGGCGAGAATTCGAGCCTGTAATTGGAGGATTCCGGAGAGAATTCAGGCCGGGGAGGTGGACCGGCGCAGAATTCGTGGCCAGCGAGGAGTCGCGGAGGATCCAGCGACGAGGAGAAGGCCTGCAAGATAGGGTAATGAGTTTGGGAATTTCATTTGTATCGCTTAAGCGATTATTCTGTTTTACTCGTGATCGCAGCAATGATCGCTTAAGCGATAAAAATGATCGCTTAAGAGATCATGAGTGTTTACTCTTGGTTGCTTAAGCGATCTTAGGTGCAGCAGAATCAGGAAGAGATTCTCGCTTAACTAGGTCGCAAGCGATTTAAAATCGCTTAAGCGATCTTGCATGAGACAAGAAAGATCTCTTAAGCGATCCGAGATCGCTTGCGACTATGATGGTTTTGGTTTATTTTTGTTGATGACATTTTATTTATATCGATTGTGCAGATTGTGCGGACCGTAAACTGTAGAGAGTACGAGTTAGAGCCTATAAGTGAGAAGGTACCCTACTTCCCTGCAAGGGTGACGGTGAGGTCAAGCTGGGAGGTTTTTGACAGAATAAGGGCCATTTTAGCTAGAATGAGGCACGGTGAAAGAGATTTTGGTGACACTTGTTTTGGCCGCTTTTTAAGAATCGGAAAAAAGTGGAAAAAGTCATTTTGGGGGCAGGGAGTGCATTACATGTTGATGCACTCAAGAAAATGCAACAAAAAAAATGAAATGTGGTTCGTGGTGGAGGGAAAGCCACTACGGTTTGGTATGATGGAGTATGCGTTGGTAACGGGCTTAGGATGCGGGAAAGTGCCAACTAAGGCAGAGGCAGACGCAGTAAGGACGAAAAGTGGGAGCCATAAACTTTTGTAAAAAGGTTTTGAAAGGGGCAAAGTCTATTACAGGGGAAAAGTTTTAGAGAAGAGGCTATATACGCTTCGGTTTAGTGATGCGAGAAGATAAAAGTGTGCTTGATATTGTTTTTACATTCTATCTTATTATGGTGACTCAACAAAAGTGTTGAGAAAGATTGGTTGCTTGTTTGTAAGCGACTTGGAGTTCTTTAATTCTTATCCGTGGGGACGGATATCATTTGAGCGAACCATCAAGAGCCTGAAAAAACCAGACATGGCGTTAAAGCATGCCGAATGGGGCGGGAAGGCTAAACCAAGCACATATAATTTGTTTGGCTTCCCATGGGCAATGCAGTAAATATTAATAGCTCTGTTATATTTTTTATAATATGTGTGTTTGAATAATAACATGGACTGTTTTTTTTACAATGTAGGCTTGGATGTACGAGGCCATCCCTGTCTTCGCTAAGGTAGGGGGGAGGAGCAACAATTTGAATGTGCAACAGCAATTTCCTAGGATGTTGCGGTGGCATGTCGAGAGCTGTAACCATTGGGATTATGACCAATTAGAGATTGAGATTCAAGCAGCTGGGGTAAGATTGAAGGATTAAGCTTTTGAATATGCAGTTGCTTTTTTTATTTTGCTTCAATCTGATTGATTTTTATTTCTTATTGCAGGGAGTCGTCCGTCCCTTTTTGACCGCTATTGGGGATGAAGCGGAAGAGGACTATGTCACATCTTTCAGAGCAATGGAGGATGAAAGGGATGAACAGATAGACCACCGCGACGCGGGACCTAAAAGGGGTCACCCATGTGATGGCAGTTGCAGGGCCATTGCTTGACAATGTCGTTGATGCTGAGGATAATGAAGCTCGGGGGGCCGAGGATGAGGAGGAGAAGAGGGAGGAAGAGGTTCGTATGCCTCAGCAAACCGGTACAACAAGTACCGCTTTGCCGAGACATCGGCGTAGGGAGAATGAGGTTGTTGACCTCATAAACGGCCTGTTTGAGAGTTTTACAACAGCCGTTTATGCAAAGCTTGAGAAGATGGAAGAAACAATGAAAAGGGTGGAGGAGAAAGTGGATAAGCTGGGAGAGAAAGTAGGTACAATGGAGGCGAAGTTGGTACAATGGAGGAGGAAGTTGGTGGAGAATTAAAGGCGGTTGAAGTGCAAACTGGCTTGAAAAGAGAGAGCCGAAAGAGCAAGTTTGTGAAATCGCCTTACATGGTAGTGACACAGGTAAAGAAGAAGAAAATGAAGAAACAAATGGAGGAACAACCAGAAATGGAGGCGGTTGAGGAGGTTGGTGGTGGAAGTGGGGCGGTGATAATGGAGGAGGGGGAGGTGGGAGGCGAAGGAAGCGGGGATGTAAAAATGGAGGAAGGGGGAGGAAGTGGGGAAGGGAAATTGGACTCAAATGTCGATTTGTATAGGCCAATAGAGGAAAGGAAAAAACTCTTTTATGCCTATTACAATGGATCGGGAATTGATGGCCATATAAAGTGTAAGACAGGGATTATCCCCGGGAATGGTTTCAGAAGTTGTTGACGATGGGGACGTGGCTTGAGGACTCGGTGAGTTATTTTCACATAATTTTCCTTATTTTTGCCTGTGTTTTCTATACTTATCTTGTTGTTTTTTATTTGATGCAGCACATCGATGAGATATTGGCACTGATGAGGCTACGACAGACTAGTGATGGTGATCTGTTGTATCCCGACTGTGCTATCACCGATGTGGGGTTTGGGCAAACGCTTATTTCGGCGTATCGCACTTTAATTAAAAATGCCGTTGCTAGTGGTGTAGGAAAAGGACCGAAGCGAAAACGACTGCTGACAATGCCGACCGCATCCCCCGATGATTTCCGGTTTGATGACAGGATTATGCAGTACGTAAGGGGGGATCGGCCCAAATATGGCCACGGTTGGGCTTTTGTTAAAAGAGTGTACTGCATCATCCTCGTCAAACAGATGCACTGGATAGCAGTCGTTGCGCATCTAGAGGAGGGGTTTATGAAGATCCTTGACTGCAACCCAACCATTTGTCGAGACAAGCAGTTGGAGGTCGAGTTGGACCCACTGTCCTGTGTTGTTCCCGCTGCTGCCGTGACATGGGATGTTTGGGCACTTGGGTGATCGTGTACTAACCGGAAAGCTAATTCTAGCCTTCTACCTCCGCCCAATAAATGAGTCAAGGTAAATTTTGTTTAAAACTAACTTACCTAATACAATTGTTCTATAAGTTTATTATAATGCTAATGTCTTCTTCCTATTGTAGCGTTGAATATGGGGCATATGCCCTGAAATTTATTCAGTTTGACATGACCAACAGCCCGATGGACAGCTTGAATGACGAAACAATGAGAGACTGTCGGGAGCGCTGGGCTGTCGACTGCTTCCATGGGCAGATGGATCCGTTTTGAGTGACCAGAACCCAATCAAAGGGTATGAATGTTGGACGCTGAATTTTGTAGTTTATGTGATGTTGATGTTCATACTTAGGTTTTTTGAGTTGATTGTATTTATTCTAAACCATATAACTTCAAATACGACACCGAAGTTTTTTGACTTGTAGTTTATGAAAGATGGAATGGTCAATCTCCACGTAAAGTCAACGAGGCACCATCTTGAATTTGTTGGATGCTAGTTCGAGCCGAAAGCATCGGGAAGAATGATGTCGTGAGCATCTTTTCAAGCATGGACTCCCCGATACCATTCACTGTGGACTCTAAACTTTTTGGCATCAAAAACTAAATTAAAGGTAGTGTACAGGAAATTGTAAATAATTTACTATGTATGGTGTGATCATTGTAAAGAATTTGATCTGATATTTGGGATATATTTTTGTTTGTCCATATAAGATAATTCATCAGTAGTTTCAATTTACTATGTATGGTGTGTCCATATAAGATATTTTTGTTTTTCCACATATTTCTCTTAAACGACCAAGACTTTTCCAGAAACGATCGCTTAAGTGATCTTAAATCGCTTAAGCGACAAGGTGTGGGCAGATGTCATTTTAGAAAGAATCGCTTAAGCGATACGAAAGGTCGCTTAAGCGATCATAGTCTGGGCAGATGTCATTCTGCCTCGGAAAAGATCGCTTAAGCGATCCGTGATCGCTTAAGCGACCACATGTCTTTTAGGAAGAATCGCTTAAGCGATACAGTTGGGTCACTTAAGCGATCATAGTCTGGGTAGAAGTCAATTCTGCCTCGAAAACGATTGCTTAAGCGATCTAGCGATCTATGATCGCTTAAGCGACCACATGTCTTTTAGAAGAATCGCTTAAGCGATACAGGTAGGTCGCTTGTTATCATAGTCCGGGCGTAAGTCACCCCGCTCGCAAACGATCGCTTGCGATCACATGTCTTTAGAAAGAATCGCTTAAGCGATAATGGTGGGTCGCTTGCGATCATAGTCCGGCGTGTCATTCGGCCTCGGAAAAGATCGCTTAGCCGATCCTAAATCGCTTAAGCGACCATGTGTCTTTTAGGAGGAATCGCTTAAGCGATCATAAATCGCTTAAGCGACCATGTTTCTTTTAGGAAAAATCGCTTAAGCGATCATAAATCGCTTAAGCGACTATGTGTCTTTTAGGAAGAATCGCTTGATGATATACCATATCGACGTGTAAAAGAACTATATTAAACATACATTCTTTTGCACTCGCAAGATGAACCCTATAGGGTTGACGAATCGCTTAGAGCACCTGTTCCGTTATTACATTTATATTAAACATACAATTCTTTTTACATGTCGGCATGAACCCCTATAGGGTTTACGATCGCTCGTAACACCTGTTCCGTTATTACATTTATATTAAACATACAATTCTTTTACACGTCAGTATGAACCCTATAGGGTTTACGATTCGTTCAGAGCACCTGTTCCGTTATTACATTTATATTAAACATACGCTTCTTTTACACGCCGGCATGAATCCCTATAGGGTTCATATGATTCGCTCAGAGCACCTGCTCCGTTATTACATTTATATTAAACATACGCTTCTTTTACACACGCATGAACCCTATAGGGTTCATACGATCTGCCTGCAGCACCTGTTCCGTTATTACATTTATATTAAACATACGCTTTTTACACGCTAAGATGAACCCCATAGGGTTCATATGATTCGCTCTGCAGCACCTCGCCCGTTATTACATTTATATTAAACATACAATTCTTTTACACGCATGAACCCCTATAGGGTTCATACGATTCGCTTAGTGCACCTGTCCGTTATTACATTTATATTAAACATACAATTCTTTTACACGCAAGATGAACCCTATAGGGTTCATACGATTCGCTCGGAGCACCTGCCTGCTTATTACTAAACATATGGGGTTTACGATTCTGCTCAAGATATTTTTTATATTTGTTTGCTTAATTATTTACTAAATATTAGTATATTTTTTAATTAATTTTCGACCCATTAAGTGAATTAATTTCAGAGCATACCGAAAAGTTTAAAAATTAACAAAAACACCCCCACCCACCCAACTTCCCAGATTCTGGCTATCGCCGACAGCAACAAACGACCGGAAATGTCCTAGAATAGCCACTTGTGACCTTTTTCCGCCAGATCCACCGTGGATGTGGCCGAAAAGGCCACATCTTGCCGTCACGGACTTTCAATGAAATGTCCGACGTTGACGGTCAACGACGGCCAAATGTTGGCCATTGTTGACCGACAACGACGGCCATATATTTGGCTGTCGAAGACGGCAAGATCTGGACCTCTCCGCTCATCTACGCCGCTTCGCGGATCATCTGCCTTTTTCCGCCACATCCGTGGTTGATCCGGGCCGAAAAGGCCATATAGAGGCCCTATCGGGCGATCCGACCACCGCATCGTAACGGCCTTTCCCGTAAGATTCGCCCTGGTGGCTGAATCCGCACCGTGGGTAGGGGGTGGGGGTATCTGTTAAATTTTAAAACCATTTGCACAAGAATTGCTTAAGCGATACAAAGGGATCGCTTAAGCGATCATGTGATTGGCGTAAGCAAATCGCCAGGTGCATGATCGCTTAAGCGATCTGTGATATCGCTTACGCGAATTTGTCTTTTTTCCCATGGTCGATTAAGCGAGCAATACGGATCGCTTAAGCGATCATGTGGTTGGCGTAAACAAATCGCCAGTGCATGATCGCTTGCGATCCGTGACATCGCTTAAGCGAATCTTTTTTTTTTTCCCATGGTCGATTAAGCGATAACAGGATCGCTTAAGCGATCATGCACCTGGGAAGAATCAATCAGTCCAGGTGCACGATCGCTTGCCGATCCGTATCGCTTAGCGATCGTGGGCAATGTATACTTTATCACATTTTCTCCCGAATTTTGACAAACTAAAATTACCAACACGTATTAATTCCATAATTTTTTCCTCAATTTGACAACCTAATTCCAAACTAAAATAACTAACTTACATATTTAGACCATGTAATAAGAATGCACAATATAAAGGATAATTTATTAAAGGTAGCAATAAAATATAAAACATCAATAATTGAAAACAATAACTCATCAATGGTTGCCCTTCGCAACTCCCTCAATTTCATCCTTCTTCGAACCTAATTACTTTTGGCAACTGCTTCTCTTGTGGCCAGGTTGCTTGCAAATTGAGCACTTATTCATCTTCCGGGAACCTCAAAGGCGATGGAATACGCTTAACCCTTTTTTCTTTTTCTCCCCTTTGGTGTCTTCTTGAATGGCGGCTGGAGGATAATGTCAGCCACCTCTGGCGGCACTACCCGCTGCTCTTCTGGAGGCATCGGATATATTGTTTTTGAATATGCTAGCATGTAGTGATCTGTCATATAGAGAGGGGAGCAAAGTTCCGTGTAAATTCTTGAACCAAAATCTGGCTTCCGTTGGTGTTTTAGTGCTGCTAGTGCATGAGGACAAGGTAAATGTTGAATGTCAAACACTTTACAGTTGCAAGTTTTTCTAACAAGGTTAACTAGAGCATCCGGACCATAGCCGCGCACAGTGAACTCTTGAGCATTAAGAGGATAAGCAAACAGTGCATTTGACAGTTCTATACGTTCTCGTAATAATTTTTCAGCTGACGGAACAAAGGTTGTAGTAAAATTATCTGATTCCGTAGGGACGCTCATGGAACCACCGCGACAATGTCCTTTGGATTGCATCAAAAAGTGCAACTATTGGAAACTCTCTTTCTATTAACAACTTCGAATTTATGGACTCAGCTATGTTCGTGGTCATGACATCAAACATTCTTCCAGAAAGTAAGCTCTACTCCATCTCGAAACCAACATCATGCTCAAGATACTTAGCAACTCTAACATCCTTCATTCGGATTTGCCTGGAAGTGCTCCTCGAACTCATCAACCCGATAAGCTTTTGCGGCCATGTAGTATGTCGAAGGAGGCCAACACACTTAAACTTTTGTTTTATGTTCTCACCAAGGTGCCTCATACAGAATCCGTGATGTGCTTGACGGTAAATAGTGGCAATCTCCTTCTTTATAGAGTTGTGCCTATCGGATATTATGCACAACTCGTCACCCGCAGCACTATCGCACGAATCGCTGAAAAACCAAGTCCACGACTTGTCATTCTCGAGTCAACCACACACCATGCAACAGATATGTGTGATTCTCGCCTGTCCTGTGGCAAAGGGCCACCAACAATGTACCTCCATACTTTCCCGTCAGAAAGCAACCATCAACAGCCAACACCTTTCTCATGTTTACAAAACCCCTTATAGCAGAACCATAAGCAACAAAAAAATATTTAAACATCATATTCCTGTCCCACTTCAAAGCTGTCTTGCTACCTTGGTTTGTCAACTCAAGCATATAACGGTACACTTCTAATATGCACTCGTGTTCGGCGTGCCCCTCACAAAATCTTGTGCATGTTGTCTCCCTTTCCAACATTTCCAGAATTCAACAAAGACATCCCAACTCGTGGCGCACAAGTCTCTCGAATGTCTTTAGGAGATGGACCTTTCCCTTCGACGAACCGACTTTTGACAAATTGTCCAATAACATCAGCGGACGCTTGTCGATGCTCACCTGAAATATGTCCCAAACCACATGTGTGCTCACGGGTATATGTGCTAAGAATAAACTTTTCCGACTCCGCCAACCTTCTACAATAAATCCGCCACTTGCAATTTCGGTCACGACATGCAACCGTCACAGCCAATGAATTTGACTTTTTGGTGATGAACTCAAAATTACCTTTCACAGCAACAAGTTTTAGCTTCCTCACCACTTCCTCTTTGTTGTCAAATAAATACCCTATGTGCAACTCCGATCCATCCGTAAAGACATGAGCTGATTCACTACTAGCTCCAATTGCCCCCTTTGAACCTACATAAACGACCATAGTGTTCTCTTCCTCACAATGTACGCCTTCGCATAATCGTATTTAAAGGAATCTCTACATCTCGTGGGAACATCTACGGGTCCTCCTCCTCAACATTTTCATTCTCCGCCCCCATCACCAACCTCTTCTATAGTGTCCTCCTCACCACCCAATTCACCGTCTACTCTTGATTTTTCACTAACAAATCAATGGCCTCGTAGTTCAAATTAAAACCAGCAAATCTCCGCCTACATCCTCGTTATCCCCTTCCTTGGAACCAACGTCCAACGGTTTTTCTACATAAGAAACCTCCTTAAAATCGGCCTCGAACCACTATCGGCCATATCAATCATATATAACTTCACACTTTCATCCGACTTTAATATAGCAGAGGTACCTTATAATTTTCAGAGCTCGCTTAAAATATACTTCACAACTATATCACTACGCGAGCAACTCAAATTACCTCTTCTAATTATTTCATCAATCAACTCATCAAAACTAACCTCTGTGCTCACAGCAATTGGTATAACTTCTTTGCTCTTCCCAATCCACTTCCACCTACTTTCTTCCTCCACCCACTCACCAAAATATTCAACACCCAAAACAACTTGTCCCATGTATAATAATAGCCAACTACTTGTAATGCAAGAAAAACAATATTCTTAAATGCTGTACTAAGGGTTCAAATATTTTAAAAAGAATCTGCACATTCGCATATTTGGTCTGATGTATCGCTTAAGGGATCATGGTTATTTATACTGGATCGCTTAAGCGATACACTTGATCGCTTAAGCGATCCAGTATAAACAACCATGATCGCTTAAGCGATCTTATGCCATTTATTGATCGCTTAAGCGATCGGCTCCCATGCAGCAGACTTTAACCAGATCGCTTAAACGATCATATGCCACATACCTGATCGCTTAAGCGATCTATCTGCTGCATTACCAGACCTACCGGATCGCTTAAGCGATACACCAGATCGCTTAAGCGATCCATCGTACCCAGAATACATTTTCAGTCATCTCCACCTACAATCGATCCATCATACCCAAGAAAATAAATACCCAGAATAAATTTTCAACAAATTTCACTCCTTTCAAGTTGCATTACATCAAACACAACCCAACAACCTAAACAACTAAATCAAAATCATAACCCAAACCCCATCCATTATTAAATCTTTGTAAATCTAAATATAAAATGTAAAAAGGAGATACACATACTTAGACGAAATGTCAGGAGGAGGAGGAGGGGGATCTTTGCCGGAGAAGATGTTAATGGTGGAGGAGAAGAAAGTGTTAATGGCGGAGGAACAAGAAGATATAGAGGAATGAGGAAGAAGAAGATGTACAGGAAGGAGGAAGAAGAAGAAGATGCAGAGGAAGAAGAAGATGTAGACGAAGCCAAGAAGAAGAGAAGAAGATGCAGAGGTAGAGATGCGTTAATGGCGGGAGGAAGAAGAACGTTTTTGGGTTTATTTGCAACAATTTCGGGTTTGTGGAAATATAGTATAATTTTGAAAAGATTACATTAATCTTAATTAAACACTAATTACCCTTAATCAATAATATGCCTATTTAGTTAACATTTTAAAACTGATAGCTTTTTAATTAAATGTAAACTTCAAATGTCTTTTTAATAAACTCCCCCAGCATTCTGAGTGGTACTGGTACCTCTAGGTTATTAAAGATTTTTTTCTAAAGAAAAAGATATAAGAGTGATTTATGAACAGAAAATAAAAAAAATTAAAAAAAAAAATTGTGACTTCTCAGACAGTTAATATCGTAAATCATAAATACCCTGACCCAAATAATATGACAAAAAAAATGCTTCTTAGTACAGGTCATTGTGATCTCAAATTATATTTATTTTAGTCCTTTTAATGAAATTTAATGTTAACTTTAAACCTTTAAATTTTAACCATACTTTTTTCAAAATGAAATTAACTCTTGACTGTTAAATTTCAAAAAATTCTAAAATGTTTACATTTGTTTAATCTCACGGTTGATCGCCTATTTTAATGGGCACTTCTTATGCACTTATATTACAATAAACAAATTATTTTTCTCTTAGTTTAGGTAATACCAAAACGATTGCTAGGAAATTTCTAAGACGTAAAAATGAAAGGATGCTCAAAATAATTCATCTTTAATAATATGAAATAAAATAATAAGCAATTTACAAGATGATAACAAAATGTACCAGCGTTTTCTTGAAGACGAGATGTCTCATTCTCAACTATTTCGTTGGATGATGCATCTGTTGTATCTCTTACTGTTTCATCAATCAAAATTTTGTCATAATTAATTGTTATGCGTTTATATAAAATTAGATAAACAAATTAATTTGCTTTTTCTATCGATAATCTAAAGAAATTGTTAAAAACAGTTTAAATACATAAAATTATTGTCCAAACATTGCATCTTTAAAAGTGAAAATAATATTTAAAATAAAATAATAATATAACGTGTAGTTTACAAGGTAGTTTAAAATAGTACCATCTTGTTCTTGAGAGTAAGGAGATGTCTAAACTCAAAAGCTCATCCTTTTATTCATGCAACTCAATTTCTAGTGCAATGTTAACTCTCACTTTATCATTGATTATTGGACATTTTTGTGATAAAACCTTTAAGGAACTTTATGCATTTAGACGTAATTTGAGTTCAACGTCGTACTTTAAATTATTTTTAATGAAATACTTATTGCTAATATCAAGTGAATAACATACATATATAAGGTTAAACAATTGAACATAACACAAATTCGTAGTCATGAATACAATACTGCAATCAAATATAACTTTGAGAAATAAGGTAGAGATCATTATTTTTAACACCAACTCAACAACTAAACTATCCAAGTATTTCTTTTACATGAAACTTGATCCTGTTAGAAATGTTAGTAGTCTAAACTTACTCTTTGATCGATCCTAAAACTCCTTGTCGTCTTACCAAAAGTTTCATAATTCTTTTTAAGTTTAAAACAATATCACATTCAATTTAAGAGGTAATATTGACTCATACCACCTTGTTCTTGAGGAGGAGATGCCAAAAGTTCATCTTTCTTGTCATGTGACTCAATTTCTGGTGCCATGTCAATCTTCACTTCATCGGTGGACATTTTTGTGGTAAACACTGTAAGGAACTTTAAGTAATTAGACCTTTGTTATAAGAAAAAATATTG
This sequence comes from Pistacia integerrima, assembly GCA_026225825.1. Taxonomy (NCBI): domain Eukaryota; kingdom Viridiplantae; phylum Streptophyta; class Magnoliopsida; order Sapindales; family Anacardiaceae; genus Pistacia; species Pistacia integerrima. Next base: position 25,432,016 of record CM047747.1, read on the forward strand.
GGGATTAAGTATTTATAAACTTGTATTTTACAATCTTTCCAATTTTAATTAATAAAAACATTTACTCATAATTATTCATAATACAACTGAATGAAGAAACATATATAAGGTTAAGCTATTGAAATAAAAAATAATAATAATAATTGATCATTAATAAGATGAAATTTGTATTGGAGAAACTTTAAAGGTTGTTATATTATTTAATATAAAATTAGCAACTTCTGAATTGTTAGATTACATTAAATCAATGTTCAAGAATTTATGTTAGAGGAGATTGATTCTTTCAGAATTAGGTATAAAATTCCTGTTCAACAGTTAATTCTTTATCAAAATTAAAATTAATAATGTTTTACCATCATTATTATTTATGTGCTTATTTTAAATTTTGGTCGCATAGCTTGTGGATTAGATAATTAAAAAGGAAAGTTCTATTGACTTCTAACGATATTCATCTTGTCCATTTATTTTACATGAAATCTAAACTAACATCAATTTCAAGAGCATTTTGTTCCTCATGTACACTTACAGATCTTACACGTAGTATATAGAACAATCTTAGCTACTATTCAATAATCAACATATTGGAAGTACATAAATTATCTCAAAATAATTTGAAAAAAAAGAAGAAGAAGAAATGGGTTAAAAGGGTTACCTCTTTTGGTACCTAAAGAGATGATGCAATCTGCAGCTGCAAATTAATGGAGCTCAAGTTCTCACTTCTCAAGTGGAGTGTAGAGAGAATATAGATGATAAAGTAGAAGCAGCTGGACGATAAGTGTGGGCTAATTAGCAAGAGAAATCATATATGAGATATTTAATAAGTGGACACCAACAAGTCTGATTGATGAGTGTGGGGCGATAAGATCACCTTTATCAATTATTACATGATTAGAGTATTTTTGTTGTCATTATGTTAAAATGCTGAACCATTGAATCAAGTTATTATCTAAAAGTTTGTTTCCTTGGATCGATTTATATTGCACTTCTTTCATAGATAGAACGATTGAATTAAATGAATAGTTGATTCTTACTATAAACAAATAAGTATACTTTCCAATAGCTTTCCTTACCCATATGAAAGCAATTTAATGCGATCGAGTTTTAGTTTGTTCGAGATCATCGCATGTGATTTGTTAATTTGATTGGAGATAGTTTTTTATGGGTTCTTATCATAAACCGTTTGAGCCTTTCATCAATCAATGATTTTTCTACTAGAGGTTGGAATGTTAATGGTCTTGATGCTTTTGTGCTGAATCATTGTACATGTTGTAGATTCCATAATCTTCACACGGTGAAATTCCTCTAACAATATACTTTCCAGGTGCAGTATAACCATAATTGAACATATCATAACAACATTGGTACACGAAAAGTTCTCACCATCTTAGTATTAGATTTTAAAAAATTGCTATGATTTATGTACACCACTTATATACAAAAAACAAGCACCTAGAAGTTGTAAACTCTAGAAGATCAAGAATTTGATAATAGCAAAAGAACTGCTGTTGATAATCATGGTAGAGCATCTTGAGAATTACAATCTTTAGAATGGAAATAAGTTTTTCTTCCCACACAATCTTCAGATAGTCTCCAACCAAGTCCTCCACACAAAACAGCAAATAAATCTCTACAGACAATTCTAATGCCTACTCCCATTATTCTAATAACAAATGATCAATATTCAGCTACAAATAGCATCCACCTAAAGCATAGTTGGGTGCTTGCAACTCGCTCACATCAGCTATTGAACATCTAAAGTGAATGTACCTGCCCTGTAGAAAGTCAATGCCTTAACACTGGGTATTGGATTTCCCTTTGGGAAAACAATAGTGCTTTGCTGATTATCTGCTGCTTCATTTTGAGCTTCTGGGGCAGAGCCTTTCCATGACAATGCAATTGAAAATGGGAAGCTCTCATTTACCTTTAGAAACAACCACAAATGAAGAACCATTATTGATCATTTTTATGCATAATCTGATTAAATCATAACATGAAACTGTATACCTACTTAGTCACAATTAAAGCATAAAATGGATCAGAATTGCCTTGGCCAAAAAGAGAGTAAAAGGCGGCTCATCAGGAACAGAGAATTCAATGACACAAACTGCTTTTCACTCGTTCTAGTAAAAGGTTTTGTCATCGAATTTTCTATTCCTGACGAAAAGCCTTTTACTCAATGATTAAACATTGAGTAACTATGACATAGTATCACCAAGTGTAGAGGAGAAAATTAATATCATATGAACTGAAACACTCAACTTCAACCATCCAGGACCACAAAGACTGCTTCAGGAAACTAAACCAAGAAAAAAAGAAGAAGCATAAACCCGACATTTAAACTAATAACTGCCTTAAAAACAACAGCATACCCAGACCTCTCTTTGAAAAAAAAAAAAAAAAAAAAAGAAGATATAAAAAGCAAGAAAAAATAATGGTACCTTTTCTAGACCTTGAATATCTCTCAATAAATATCATGAAAACAAAAAAAAAAAAGCTTTAATCTTGACATCCAAGACGTACAAACATTAGTAATAACCAAAATTGTGCCTCTTAATGTCATTTTAAACCAAGATTCACAGCACCAAAAAAAAAACAAAAACACATGAAAATTCAGTCAGAAAAGGAAAGATTCTTACCTGAAACTCTCTCACTTCGAATGTAGGACTGAGGATTGCACATTCTAAAGCACAGCCCCTAGCAACACACTCACTTGCATTCATTGTACGCCTAGGCTCCTTCCCAAAGAATTCTGTTAAGATCTTCATTACGAAAAGAACACGAGAGCCCGAACCAAAAACCTCAACCATGTGAATATTCTCGACTGAATGCCCAGTTTCAGCCAAAGCCTTCTCCAAAGGCCTCTTCACACGTTCCAAAATTGGAGCACTAATTCGTTCGAATTCATCCCTCTTAATGAAACCCCTCACACCCTTCTCATACATCAAGCATTCAATATTCAATGGTGCCTTAGGATTGGCACTAAGAACTTTCTTCAATTTCTTACAGGCAGCCCTAAGACGAAGGCAGGCTCTGGCATTCTGAAAAACATCAATCTTGTATTCATCCTTGAACTTGGCTGCAAAATGCTGGAATAGAGCTTCATCAAAATCTCTACCACCCCAAGACCGATCAAATGAGTGACCCAATATCTTAAGTTGACCCTTCTTGAACCCGGCTATGCATGCTTGGAAACTTGAATTCCCCACATCCACAAAGGCAACATTCAATTGGTCATTTTCCGGCAAATCAGTCTTATAAATACCATAAGCCAATGTTGTGGCTGTAGTTTCATGAATCAAGCAGAGAGGATGCAGACCTGCAATTGTGGCTGCATCCAACACAGCTCTTCTTTGAAGGTCAGTGAAATAAACAGGAATTCCAATGCAGCAGTCCACTACAGCTGCATTCAGATTCTTCTCAGCTATGCTTTTCAAATTTGAAAACAACATTCCCAGAACTTGGGTAGGAGTAAACATCCTCATTTCACTCAAGTATCGTGAAAAATTGTCAACCCAGCACCATAAATCAGGAATTTTTGGCGGTGAAAGGACAAAATTCATAGGATTCTCTCTGGTCCACATCTGGCGAGGCAAAAGTACATTTCAGTTCCAAAATGTCATGTCGAAATAAACCTTTAACGCACTGCAATTATAAAAATAAAATTAATCAGTCATTTCTGGGAAGCTTGAAGAAAATTATTTGTTTTTAATAGGAACTAAACTGCTAATCATCTTTCTTTTTCGTAAAGTTCATAAGCAGCTACTGAACGAAATAGAGAAGCAACAGGAACAAAATAATAATAGTAAAATAAAACAAACAGTAAATAAAGAAATTATACGCGTGATTTACCCTGATTCACTCAATGTGGGCTACGTCCATCTGAGTCAATATTATTGAAACATGCCTCATCTCTCTCGTTTACAATGAATGAATTGCTCTCACACTCATAATAAGAGAAAAGAATGTTTATATACTAGGTTTAAGAGATTAAACCCCCGAGTGCGTCTTCGTTACCTATTAATACTGAAGTAGTCGACAACTCCAACAGCTACACATTTTGTATTGGTTGGTTCTATATTCACATAGTTTTCGTTGCACTGTACTTTGAGGTCCTGAAAAATTGCAGAATCTAGAAATAAAAAAATCCATAGTTTAAAAGAAACAGAATTAATTAAAAAGAAAAAATATATATATATACACAAAATTAAATATATTTAAAATAACCTCATAGAGTTCATCAGATATAAGCGCCGCCCAAAAAAACACCTACATGCTTTTCAAGATCTGGCTGCTTACCAGCAGCTGCCCAAACATAGCTGTAGCACAGAAATTTTACAGAAACAATCAAGATTTTCATCTTATTCAGCAAAAAAGTTGTGTTTCTCCAAGCATTTTAGTTTTCAAAGCATTCGAGGAATGAATAAACGTGATATGAAATACGAAAAATCTAAATCTAATATACTTGCCTATAAGGACTCCTCTTGAAGTTCTCTGCAACTGCTAACATCATCTCAAGGTACTTATTTCTCCCATCAACTTTGGAGTCCAAATTTCAAGAAGGAAAGAAACAAAACAGATGGCTGCAGAGCCACACTTCTCTTCCATAACATCCTATATGAAAAGATTACGGTTTCATAAATCCATCATAAAACTTCCACATGATATGCATTACCAATAGAAAAGAAAAAGAAGAACCTGGGTCTCTGACAGTAGTATTGACAGAATACCCCTTCTGAAGTAATAACTTGATGAGCAAAGATGCGACATATCTAGTGCCACCCACAACAGAAGCAGTCTTCTTTTACGTGAAATTCAATTCATCAAAGAAACCCTAGCTTTCAGTAGGAATAAAAACCAAGAAAAATAAGAAAAAAAGCAAAGAGAAATTGAGAAAACTTACAACTCTCTGATTAAGCTCAGATGTAGACTCTAGCTGCGCCACCAATATGCCGAATCGTGAGAAAGGCACGTTGTCTCTCACGTAGTTCCTAGCCATCTGCGAAAGAACGAACTCCTTCAGTTTCGTGTTTGGAGGAGGATCAAGTGAAGAGGTTTTTTAAGTGCAAAAGATGCTAGCTCAAAACGGTTTGGCTAAAAACCTTTCCAAAAGAAAAAAAAAAAATTTACATTAATTTAATTGAGTGATAAACTTCGATGGATCGACATGCATGGAATGAAAAAGCAAAACCAAAGCGATTGAATCAATTTCTGATTCAATTATTTAGCAGGAATCAAATTGCAGTGGATCTGAGAGACAAATTAGAGAAGAACCGTACCGGTATTTGCAGAATTATGACCGTTGGTTCACCAAATAGAAAGTCATCCGCGCCAGATCACTGGAATGCCGATCAGCTACTCTGACGGCGATGATTATTCCAGCGAATAATCCGATGGCAGATATTGAAGAGATTGTAAGAGCCTGAGGAGAAAATTTAGCTGGCCGGTCATCCCAAGTTTAGATTTAAGAAAATGGCCATGAAACTGTTTATAATTTTTTTTTAATTTAGAGAAGATGATGTGGCATAGTTAGGATTAATTAAACACGTAAAATGGGTTAAAATGAAAAGATTAAAACATATGTGGGTCGAATAGAAATAATAAAAGTTTTTAAAAATTGAAATTTCGCAAAACAAGCCCCACAAACTATTCACCTCGCTTAATCGAAATTCATCAGTTCAAAAAGCGATTTATTGAACGAAAGGGAGACGCGATTTTTTCCGATCGAACACCTGCAAATTTGCACCCTAAATCAATTTCTTGAACCCTAAAACAAAAACAGGTCGCGATTTTCGATCGATTTGTTGAACCCTAAAATCGATTTCCTTAACCGTAAACGAAATCTGTGCCATTTCCGGCGATACACTCCACATTTCCGATCGAAACTGCAAACTTTGACACCAAATTCAATCCAAAACCATGAGTGACACTGACAATGAGGAGGGAAGCCCAACGCCACTTCGAATCCTAGATTCCTGGTGGCGCAAGCAAGCTTCAATGGTCATCCGTGGATCATCTCGACCAAGAAGGTGGTCCACACGCAGGAGACGCCGCGGCACAAGAACAGAGGGAAGAACCAGCAAACGGGTCAAGACGAGGATTCCGCGAGAATTCAGCCGAGGAGGAGGATTCGCGAGAATTCGTGCGAGGAGTGTCGGAGGATCCAGCGACGAGGAGGAGGCCGGCGAAGATAGGTACGTAGTTTGGGAATATTACTTGTACTTTCGCTTAACGATCATTTGTATCGCTTAAGCGATTATTCTGCTTTTACTCGTGATCGCACATGATCGCTTAAGCGATAAAATGATCGCTTAACAACTGAGATCTAGGTAGATGATTCTTACCTCGACAAAATCGCTTAAGCGATCATGAGTGTTTACTCTTGGTGCTTAAGCGATCTTAGGTCCGGCGTAATCACGTATATAATAAGCGATCCGTTGTATCGCTTAAGAGATTCTCGCTAACTCTTGGTCGCTTATTTAAGAAAATCGCTTAAGCGATCTTGCATGAGGCAGAGTAAAGATCTCTTAAGCGATCCGAGATCGCTTAAGCGACTACAAATGGTTTTGGTTTATTTTTTGTTCTCCGACATTTTATTTATATCGATTGTGCAGACAGCGGACCGTAAACCGTAGAGATTACGAGTTGAGCCTATAAGTGAGAAGGTACCCTTCTTCCCGCAAGGGTGACGGTGAGGTCGAGCCGGGAGGTTTTTTGACAAAATAAGGGCCATTTTAGGTAGAATTAGGCATGGTGAAAGAGATTTTGGTGACACTTGTTTTGGCCGCTTTTTAAGAATCTAACAAAGTGGAAAAAAGTCATTTTGGGGGCAGGAGTGCATTACATGTTGATGCACTCAAGAAATGCAACAAAAAAATATGAAATGTGGTTCGTGGTGGAGGGAAAGCCACTACGGTTTGGTATGATGGAGTATGCGTTGGTGACGGGCTTAGGATGCGGGAAAGTGCCAACTAAGGTGGAGGCATACGCAATAAGGATGAGTGGAGCCATAAACTTTTGTAAAAAAGGTTTTGAAAGGGCAAAGTCTATTACAGAAAAGTTTTAGAGAAGAGGCTATATACATCGGTTTAGTGATGCGAGAAGATAAAAGTGTGCTTGGTATTGTTTTTTACATTCTATCTTATTAATGGTGACTCAACAAAAGTTGTTGAGAAAGATTGGTTGTTGTTTGTAAGCACTTGGAGTTCTTTAATTCTTATCCGTGGGGGACGGATATCATTTGAGCGAACCATCAAGAGCCCTGAAAAACCAGACATGGCGTTAAAGCATGCCGAATGGGGCGGGAAGGCTAAACCAAGCACGTATAATTTGTTTGGCTTCCCATGGGCAATGCAAATATTAATAGCTCTTATATTTTTTTATAATATGTGTGTTTGAATAATGACATGGACTGTTTTTTTACAATGTAGGCTTGGATGTACGAGGCCATCCCCTGTCTTCGCTAAGGTGGGGGGAGGAGCAACATTGAATGTGCAACAAGAATTTCCTAGGATGTTGCGGTGGCATGTCAGAGCTGTAACCATTGGGATTATGGCCAATTAGAGATTGAGATTCAAGCACTGGGGGTAAGATTGAAGGATTAAGCTTTTGAATATGCAAATTGCTTTTTTATTTTGCTTCAACTGATTGATTTTTATTTCTTATTGCGAGGAGTCGTCCGTCCTTTCCCTTTTTGACCGCTATTCGGGGATGAAGCCGGAAGAGGACTATGTCACATCTTTCAAAGCAATGGAGGATGAAAGGGATGAACAGATAGACCGCCTGATGCGGGACCTAAAAGGGGTCACGCATGTGATGGCAGCAGTGGTCCATTGCTTGACAATGTCGTTGATGCTGAGGATAATGAAGCTCGGGGGGCCGAGGATGAGGAGGAGAAGAGGGAGGAAGAGGTTCGTATGCCTCAGCAAACCGGTACAACAAGTACCGCTTTGCCGAGACATCGCTGTGGGGAGAATGAGGTTGTTGACCTCATAAACGGCCTGTTTGAGAGTTTTACAACAGCCGTTTTTGCAAGGTTTGACAAGATGGAAGAAACAATGAAAAGGGTGGAGGAGAAAGTGGATAAGCTGGGAGAGAAAGTAGGTACAATGGAGGGCGAAGTTGGTACAATGGAGGAGGAAGTTGGTGGAGAATTAAAGGCGGTTGAAGTGCAAACTGGCTTGAAAAGAAAGAGCCGAAAGAGCAAGTTTGTGAAATCGCCTTACATGGTAGTGACACAGGTAAAGAAGAAGAAAATGAAGAAACAAATGGAGGAACAACCAGAAATGGAGGAGGTTGAGGAGGTTGGTGGTGGAAGTGGGGCGGTGATAATGGAGGAGGGGGAGGTGGGAGGCGAAGGAAGCGGGATGTAAAAATGGAGGAAGGGGGAGGAAGTGGGGAAGGGAAATTGGACTCAAATGTCGATTTGTATAGGCCAATAGAGGAAAAGAAAAACTCTTTTATGCCTATTACAATGGATCAGGAAGTGATGGCCATATAAAGTGTAAACAGGGGATTATCCCCGGGAATGGTTTCAGAAGTTGTTGACGATGGGGACGTGGCTTGAGGACTCGGTGAGTTATTTTCACTTAATTTTCCTTATTTTTGCCTGTGTTTTCTATACTTATCTTGTTGTTTTTATTTGATGCAGCACATCGATGAGATATTGGCACTGATGAGGCTACGACAGACTAGTGATGGTGATCTGTTGTATCCCGACTGTGCTATCACCGATGTGGCGTTTGGGCAAACGCTTGTTTCGCATATCGCACTTTAATTAAAAATGCCGTTGCTAGTGGTGTAGGAAAATGACCGAATCAAAAACGATTGGATGGACAACAGTCGGACTGCATCCCTGATGATTTTCGGTTTGATGACAGGATTATGCAGTACGTAAGGGGGGGATCGACCCAAATATGGCCACGGTCTTGGGCCTTTGTTAAAAGAGTGTACCGCATGATCCTCGCAAACGATGCACCGGATAGCGCTGCGCGATCGTAGAGGGGAGGGGTTTCAAGATCCTTGACCGCAACCCAACCATTTTCGAGACAAGCGCTTGGAGGTCGAGTTCGGACCCACTGCCCGGTGTTGTTCCCTACTTGTTCAAGCGTGACAAGCGGGATGTTTCGGGCACGGTGATCGTGTACTAACCAAAGTGGCCAATTTAACGCTCTACCTGCCCAATAAATGAGTCAAGGTAAATTTTGTTTAAAACTAACTTACGTAATACAATTGTTCTATAAGTTTATTATAATGCTAATGTCTTCTTCCTATTGTAGCGCTGAATGTGGGGCATATGCCCTGAAATTTATTCAGTTTGACATGACCAATAGCCCGATGGATAGCTTGAATGACGAAACAATGAGATACTGTCGGGAGCGCTGGGCTGTCGACTGCTTCCATGGGCAGATGGATCCGTTTTGAGTGACCGTCAACCCAATCAAAGGGTATGAATGTTGGACGCTGAATTTTGTAGTTTATGTGATGTTGATGTTCATACTTGGGTTTTTTTGAGTTGATTGTATTTATTCTAAACCATATAACTTCACTGCTGACACTGAGTTTTTTGACTTGTAGTTTATGAAAGATGGAATGGTCAATCTCCACAGAAAGTCAACGGAGGCACCATCTTGAATTTGTTGGATGCTAGTTCAGAGCCAGAAAGCATCGGGAAGAATGATGTCGTGGGCATCTTTTCAAGCATGGACTGCCCTGATACCATTCACTGTGGACTCTAAACTCTTTGGCATCAAAAACTAAATTAAAGGCAGTGTACAGGAAATTGTAAATAATTTACTATGTATGGTGTGATCATTGTAAAGAATTGGATCTGATATTTGGGATATATTTTTGTTTGTCCATATAAGATAATTCATCAGCAGTTTCAATTTACTATGTATGGTGTGTCCATATAAGATATTTTTGTTTGTCCACATATTTCTCTTAAACGACCAAGACTTTTCCAGAAACGATCGATTAAGCAACCAAGGTGTGGGCAGATGTCATTTTAGAAAGAATCGCTTAAGCGATATGAAAGGTCGCTTAAGCGATCATAGTCCTAGGCAAAAATGTCATTCCGCTCGGAAAAGATCGCTTGCGATCATAGATCGCTGCGACCATATGTCTTTTAGGGAAGGATCGCTTAAGCAATACAAGTGGGTACAAGGGTCGCTTGCGATCATAGTCGGGCGAAGTCATACGCTCGGAAATGATCGCAAAAAGCGACCACATGTCTTTTAGGAAGAATCGCTAAGCGATACTTAGGGTCGCTTAAGTGATCATAGTCCGGCGTGTCATCGCTGAAACGATCGCTTAAGCGACCATATGTCTTTTAGGAAGAATCGCTTAAGCGATACAGATGGGTCGCTTAAGCGATCATAGTCCGGGCGTGTCATTCGCGCTAAACGACGCTGGCGACCACATGTCTTTTAGGAAGAATCGCTTAAGCGATAAAGGTGGGTCGCTTAAGCAATCATAGTCTGGGCAGAAGTCATTCTGCCTCGGAAACGATCGCTATGATCGCTTAAGTGACCACATGTCTTTTAGGAAGAATCGCTTAAGCGATACAGGTGGGTCGCTAAGCGATCATAGTCCGGCGAGTCATTCGGCCTCGGAAAAGATCGCTTGCGACCATGTGTCTTTTAGGAGGAATCACTTAAGCGATATATTGGTCGCCTTGCGACCATTTGTCTTTTAGGAGGAATCGCTTAAGCGATCATAAATCGCAAGGACCATGTTTCTTTTAGGAAGAATCGCTTAAGCGATTATAAATTGCTTAAGCGACTATGTGTCTTTTAGGAAGAATCGCTTAAGCGATACAATTCATACTGACGTGTAAAAGAACTATATTAAACATAAACAGCTTCTTTTGCATCGCAAGATGAAACCCTATAGGGTTTACGTTATTCTGCTCGAGCACCTGCTCGTTATACATTTATATTAAACATACGGCTTATTTTACGCAAGATGGGTTCATACTTATCTGCTTGGAGCACCTGCCTTGCTATTACATTTATATTAAACATACAGCTTCTTTTGCACGCAAGATGAACCCTATAGGGTTTACGATTCGCTCGCAGCACCTGCTTGCTTATTACATTTATATTAAACATACGTTCTTTTACACGCAGATGAACCCTATAGGGTTCATACGATTCTGCTCAGCACCTTTTCCGTTATTACATTTATATTAAACATACGCTTCTTTTGCCGCAAGATGAACCCTATAGGGTTAAATACGATTCGCTCGTGAAACACCTCGTGCCGTTATTACATTTATATTAAACATACAGTTCTTTTACACGTCGCATGAACCCTATAGGGTTTACGATCTGCTGCAGCACCTGTCCTATTACATTTATATTAAACATACGCTTCTTTTTACACGCCAGATGAACCCCATATGGGTTTACGATTTGTTCGTAGCACCTATTTATGGCTATACTAAACATATGGGGTTTACGATTCTGCTCAAGATATTTTTTATATTTGTTTGCTTAATTATTTACAAATATTAGTATATTTTTAATTAATTTTCGACCCATTAAGTGAATTAATTTCATTAATACCGAAAAAGTTTAAAAATTAACAAAAACACCCCCACCCACCTAACTTCCCTGATTCTCGGCTACCGCCGATAGCAACAAAGGATCGAAATGGTTCTTGGTGGAATGGCCAGGGCCAGACCTTTTTCCGGCTAGATCCACCGTGGATGTGGCCGAAAAGCCACATCTTGCCGCCATGGACTTTCAATGAAATGTCCGATGTTGATCATCAACGACGGCCAAATGTTGGCCATCGTGACCAATAACGACGGCCATATATTTCGACAAGACGGCAAGATCTGGACCTCTCCGCTCGCCTACGCGCTTCGGGCGGATCTCTCCGCCTTTTTCGGCCACATCCGTGGGTCGACCGGCCGAAAAGGCCATATAGGAGGCCCTATCGCGATCCACCACCGTGCATCGTCCAACGGGCCTTTCCCGTAAGATTCCACCTCGGTGGCCGGAATCGCACCGTGGGTAGTGGGGGTGTATTTCTTAAATTTTAAAACCCCTTATTTGCACAAGAATCGCTTAAGCCGATATGATGGATCGCTTAAGCGATCATGTGATTGGCGTATAAATCGCCTTCAGTGCATGATCGCTAAGCGATCCGTGATATCGCTTGCTAATCTTGTCTTTTTCCCATGGTCGATTAAGCGATAACACTGGATCGCTTAAGCGATCATGTGGTTGGCGGTAGCAAATCGCTGGTGCATGATCGCTTAAGCTATGTGATATCGCTTAACAAATCTTGTCTTTTTCCCATGGTCGATTAAGCGATAACACGGATCGCTTAAGCTATCATGCACCGCGTAATCAATCGGGTCAGTGCACGATCGCTTCGATCCGGTGTATCGCTTAAGCGATCCGTCATGAAAACACTTTGTCGCTTAAGCGATACACTTAGTCGCTTAAGCGATCGTGGGCAATGTATACTTTTGCACCTTTTCTCCCGAATTTTGACAAACTAAAATTACCAACACGTATTAATTCCATACTTTTTTCCTCAATTTGACAACCTAATTCCCAAACTAAAATCACCAACAAATATTTAGACCATGTAATAAGAATACACAATATAAAGGATAATTTATTAAAGGTAGCAATAAAATTTAAAACATCAATAATTGAAAAACAATAACTCATCAATGGTTGCCCTTCGCAACTCCCCTCAATTTCATCCTTCTTCGAACCTAATTACTTCGCAATTGCCTTCTCTGTCCAGTTGCTTGCAAATTGAGCACTTATTCATCTTCCGGGGAACCTCAAAGGCGATGGAATACGCTTAACCCTTTTTTCTCCCCCTTTGGTGTCTTCTTGAATGGCGGTGAGGATAATGTCGCCCACCTTCGGCGCTACTACCCACGCTTCTTCCGAGGCACCGGATATATTGTTTCGAATATGCTAGCATGTAGTGATCTCATATAGAGAGGGGAGCAAAGTTCCATGTAAATTCTTGAACCAAAATCTGGCTTCCGTTGGTGTTTTAGTGCTGCTAGTGCATGAGGACAAGGTAAACGTTGAATGTCAAACACTTTATAGCTGCAAGTTTTTCTAACAAGGTTAACTAGAGCATCCAGGACCATAGCCGCACATGAACTCTTGAGCATTAAGAGGATAGGCAAACAAGCATTTGACAATTCCATACGCTCGTAATAATTTTTCAGTTGACGGAACAAGGGTTGGTAGTAAAATTATCTGATTCCCGCATTTGACGCTCATGGAACCACCGCGATTGTCCTTTGGATTGCATCAAAAAAGTGCAACTATTGGAAACTCTCTTTCTATTAACAACTTCGAATTTATGGACTCAGCTATGTTCGTGGTCATGACATCAAACCTTCTTCCAGGAAAGTAAGCTTTACTCCATCTCTCGAAACCAACATCATGCTCAAGATACTTAGCAACTCTAACATCCTTCATTCGGATTTATTGGAAGTGCTCCTCGAACTCATCAACCCGATAAGCTTTGCTGCCATGTATGTCCGAAGGAGGCCAAGACACTTAAACTTTTGTTTTATGTTCTCACCAAGGTGCCTCATACGTAATCCGTGATGTGCTTCACGGTAAATAGTGGCAATCCTCCTTCTTTATAGAGTTGTGCCTATCGGATATTATGCACAACTCGTCACCGTCAGCACTATCGCACGTAATCTCTTGAAAAACCAAGTCCATGACTCGTCATTGTTCGTAGTCAACCATACACCATGCAACAGATATGTGTGATTCTCGCTGCTGCAGGTGGCCACCAACAATGTACCTCCATACTTTCCCCGCGAAAGCAACCATCAACAACCAACACCTTTCTCATGTTTACAAAACCCCTTATAAGCGTAATCCATAAGCAACAAAAAAATATTTAAACATCATATTCTGTCCCCACTTCAAAGTTGTCTTGCTACCTTGGTTTGTCAACTCAAGCATATAACGGTACGCTTCTAATACTACGCATCTGCATCCAAGCGTGCCCTCACAAAATCTTGTGCATGTTGTCTCCTTTCCAACATTTTCAATAACTAACAAAGACATCCCAACTCTGTGCGCACAAGTCTCTGAATGTCTTTAAGAGATGGACCTTTCCCTTTGACGAACCGACTTTTGACAAATTGTCCAATAACATCAGTGGGACGCTTGTCGATGCTCACCTCAAATATGTCCCAAACCACATGTGTGCTCACGGGTATATGTGCTAAGAATAAACTTTTCCGACTCCGCCAACCTTTCACAATAAACCCGCCACTTGCACTTTCGGTCACGACATGCAACCGTCACAGCCAATGAATTTGACTTTTTGGTGATGAACTCAAAATTACCTTTCACAAAGAACAAGTTTTAGCTTCCTCACCACTTCCTCTTTGTTGTCAAATAAATACCCTATGTGCAACTCCGATCCATCCGTAAAGACATGAGCTGATTCACTACTAGCTCCAATTGCCCCCTTTGAACCTACATAAACGACCATAGTGTTCTTCTTCCTCACAATGTACGCCTTCGCATAATCGTGATTTAAAGGAATCTCTACATCTCTGGGAACATTTCTACGGGTCCTCCTCCTTCAACATTTTCATTCCCGCCCCCATCACCAACCTCTTCTATAGTGTCCTCCTCACCACCCAATTCACCGTCTACTTTTGATTTTTCACTAACAAATCAATGGCCTCGTAGTTCAAATTAAAACCCGCAAATCTCCGCCTACATCCTCGTTATCCCCTTCCTTGGAACCAACTTCCAACGGTTTTTCTACATAAGAAACCCTTAAAATCGCCTCGAACCACTATCGGCCATATCAATCATATATAACTTCACACTTTCATCCGACTTTTAATATAGCAGAGGTACCTTATAATTTTCAGAGCTCGCTTAAAATATACTTCACAACTATATCACTACGCGAGCAACTCAAATTACCTCTTCTAATTATTTCATCAATCAACTCATCAAAACTAACCTCGTGCTCACAAAGAATTGGTATAACTTCTTTGCTCTTCCCAATCCACTTCCACCTACTTTCTTCCTCCTCCCACCCTCACCAAAATATTCAACACCCAAAATAACTTGTCCCATGTATAATAATAGCCAACTACCTGTAATGCAAGAAAAACAATATTCTTAAATGCTGTACTAAGGGTTCAAATATTTTAAAAAGAATCTGCACATTCACATATTTGGTCTGATGTATCGCTTAAGCGATACAGTGGATCGCTTAAGCGATCATGTGATTGGCAGAAGCAAATCTGCCAGTGCATGATCGCTGTGACAGTGATATCGCTTAAGTGAATCTTGTCTTTTTCCCATGGTTGATTAAGCGATAACACGGATCGCTAAGTATCATGTGGTTCGTAACAAATCTGCCTAGGTGTGATTGCTTGCTGATATGTGATATCGGCTTGCGAATCTTGTCTTTTCCCATGGTCGATTAAGCGATAATACGGACGCTTGTGATCATGCACCTGGGTAGAATCAATCAGTTCAAGTGCACGATCGCTTAAGCGATCTCGTGACGCTTAAGCGTATCCTATTACTAAAACACTTTGTCGGCTTAAGCGATACAACTTAGTCGCTTAAGCATCGTGGGCAATATATACTTTTGCACCTTTTCTCCCGAATTTTGACAAACTAAAATTACCAACACGTATTAATTCCATACTTTTTCCTCAATTTGACCTGCCTAATTCCAAACTAAAAATCACCAACAAATATTTAGACCATGTAATAAGAATACACAATATAAAGGATAATTTATTAAAGGTAACAATAAAATTTAAAACATCAATAATTTCATCCTTCTTCAAATCGAACCTAATTACTTCCCGGGCATTCGGGCTTTCTTGACCAAGTTGCTTGCCAAATTCAGCACTTATTCATCTTCCCGGAGAACCTCAAAGGGGTGATGGAATATGCTTAACCCTTTTTCTCCCCTTTGGTGTCTTCTTGAATGGCGGGTGGAGGATAATGTCAACCACCTCGCGGCACTACCCAATCGCTTCTTCGAGGCACGGTAATATATTGTTTCGAATAATGCTAGCATGTAGTGATCTGTCATATAGAAAGGGAAGCAAAGTTCCATGTAAGTTCTTGAACCAAAATCCGGCTTCCATTGGTGTTTCAGTGCTACTAGTGCATGAGGACAAGGTAAACATTGAATGTCAAGCACTTTACAACTGTAACTTTTTGTAACAAGGTTAACTAGGGCATCCGGACCATAGCCACGCACAGTGAACTCTTGAGCATTAAGAGGATAGGCAAACAGTGCATTTGACAGTTCCATATGTTCTCGCAATAATTTTTCAGCTAACGAAACAAGGGTTGTAGTAAAATTATCTAACTTCGTAGACGCTCATGGAACCACCGCGACAATGTCATCTGGATTGCATCAAAAAGTGCAACTATTGGAAACTCTCTTTCTATTAACAACTTCAAATTTATGGACTTAGCTATGTTCGTGGTCATGACATCAAACCTTCTTCCAGGAAAGTAAGCTCTACTCCATCTCTCGAAACCAACATCATGCTCAAGATACTTAGCAACTCTAACATCCTTGATTCGGATTTGCTGGAAGTGCTCCTCGAACTCATCAACCCGATAAGCTTTTGCTGCCATGTAGTATGTCTTAAGGAGGCCAGCACACTTAAACTTTTGTTTTATGTTCTCACCAAGGTGCCTCATATGCACTGTGATGTGCCGGACGGTAAATAGTGGCAATCCTCCTTCTTTATAGAGTTGTGCCCTATCGGATATTTTTGCACAACTCGTCACTGCAGCACTATCATACGAATCGCTGAAAAACCAAGTCCATGACTCGTCATGTTCGAGTCAACCACACACCATGCAACAGATATGTGTGATTCTCGGGCCGTCGTGGCAAAGGGCCACCAACAATGTACCTCCATACTTTCCCGCGAAAGAAACCATCAACAACCAACACCTTTCTCATGTTTACAAAACCCCTTATAAAGCGAACCAATAAGCAACAAAAAAATATTTAAACATCATATTCTTGTCCCCACTTCAAAGCCATGTTGCTACCTTGGTTTGTCAACTCAAGCATATAACGTACGCTTCTAATATTGCGTACCCTGTCTCCCGGCACCCCTCACAAAATCTTATGCATGTTGTCTCCCTTTCCAACATTTCCAGAACTAACAAGACATCCCAACTCTCGCGCAAAAGTCTCGAATGTCTTTAGGAGATGGACCTTTTCCCTTCAACGAACCGACTTCTGACAAATTGTCCAATAACATCAGCGGACGCTTGTCGATGCTCACCTGAAATATGTCCCAAACCACATGTGTGCTCACGAGTATATGTGCTAAGAATAAATTTTTTCGGGGGACTCCTCCAACCTTTCTACAATAAATTCCGCCACTTGCAATTTCGGTCACGACATACAACCGTCCACAACAATGAATTTGACTTTTTGGTGATGAACTCAAAATTACCTTTCACGGCAACAAGTTTTAGCTTCCTCACCACTTCCTCTTTGTTGTCAAATAAATACCCTATGCGCAACTCTGATCCATCCGTAAAAACATGAGCTGATTCACTACTACCTCCAATTGCCCCCTCCTTTGAACCTACATAAACGACCATAGTGTTCTCTTCCTCACAATGTACGCCCTTCGCATAATCTGTATTTAAAGGAATCTCTACATCCGTGGGAACATGTATGGGGTCCCTCCTCCTCAACATTTTCATTCTGCCTCCCCCATCACCAACCTATTTTACATGTATCCTCCTCACCACCCCAATTCACCGTCTACTCTTGATTTTTCAACTAACAAATCAATGGCCTCGTAGTTCAAATTAAAACCAAGCAAATCTCCGCCTACTTCCTCGTTATCCCCTTTTCCTTGGAACCAAACTTCCAACGGTTTTCTTTTTCCACAAAAAGAAACCCTTAAAATCGGCCTCGAACCATTATCGCCACATCAATCATAAATAACTTCACACTTTCATACGACTTTAATATAGCAAGAGATAACCTTATAATTTTCGGGGAGCTCGCTTAAAAGATACTTCACAACTATATCATCACAGAGCAACTCAAATTACCTTTCTAATTATTTCATCAATCAACCCATCAAAACTAACCTCTCGTGCTCACAAAGAATTGGATATAAATTCTTTGCTCCTTTCCCAATCCACTTCCACCTACTTTCTTCCTCCACCCACTCACCAAAATATTCAACACCCAAAATAACTTGTCCATGTATAATAATAGCCAACTACGTAATGCAAGAAAAACAATATTCTTAAATCTTGTACTAAGGGTTCAAATATTTTTAAAAAGAATCGCACATTCGCATATTTGGTCTGATGTATCGCTTAAGGGATCATGGTTATTTATCTTTGGATCCGCTAGCGATACACTTGATCGCTTTTAAGCGATCCGGTATAAATAATCATGATCGGGCAGCGATCTTATCCATTTCCTGATTGCTTAGCGATGCTCCCATACAATGAACTTTAACCAGATCGCTTCGCGATCTTATGCCCACATACGATCGCTTAAGCGATCTATCAACACATTACTAGGACCTACCAAATTGCTTAGCGACAACCAGATCGCTTAAGCGATCCATCAAATACCTAGAACACATTTTTCGGGTCATCTCCACCTTTAGAATCGATCCATCATACCCAGAATAAATTTTCAACAAATTTCACTCCTTTCAACTTGCGTTATATCAAACACAACCCAACAACCTAAACAACTAAATCAAAATCATAACCCAAACCCCATCCATTATTAAATCTTTGTAAATCTAAATATAAAATGTAAAAAGGAGATACACATACTTAGACGAAATGTCAGGAGGAGGAGGAGGGAGATCTTTGCCGGAGAAGATGTTAATGGTGGAGGAAGAAGAAAATGTTAATGGCGGAGGAACAAGAAGATATAGAGGAATGAGGAAGAAGAAGATGTGCGGGGAAAGAAAGGAAGAAGAAGAAGATGCAGAGGAAGAAGAAGATGTAGACTAAGCCAAGAAGAAGAGAAGAAGATGCAGAGGTAGAGATGCGTTAATGGCGGGAGGAAGAAGAAGGTGTTTGGGTTTGTTTGCAACAATTTCGGGTTTGTGGAAATATAGTATAATTTTGAAAAGATTACATTAATCCTAATTAAGCACTAATTACCCTTAATCAATAATATGGCTATTTAGTTAACACTTTAAAACTTGATAGCCTTTTAATTAAATGTAAACTTCAAATGTCTTTTTAATAAACTCCCCCTATATTTGAGCAGTTAAATCGGTGACTTTAATCTTACAGATGAGAAACGTTTGGGTTGATGTAAAATTTTTATCTCATTAAACCACATATTCAACTTGTAACTTTTGGAACACCAATGCAATATATTAATATCTAATTAAACCACTCAACCAAGTTCCTCGTTGCGGTCGCAACAGAAGTCAATATACCACTTTGAATGCATTTGTCTCGGCCATTCTCGACAAGTTAAAAGAGACTGGCCTGCTTGGGGAGCCTGAGCCCATGAAAGGTCCCCCTTCATCCAGAAACAACAAAAAATACTGTTGCTATCATTAGGACAATGAACATCACACCGATGAGTGCCGAGCTCTCAAGTAGGCAATCGAAGACCTTATCAAGTAGGGGCATTTCAAAGAGTATGTTGATGACTCTGCTCTCGTGTGGGAGAAAAATCAGGGGGAACCAAGCAAGAAGCGTCGTGATTGTAAAGGTATCTACAGCGTAGGAGTTATATTTGGAGGACCGCGCCTCGAAGGGAATTCGCGAGGTGCCCAAGAAAGATATGCTTGCACAGCCCATTACGACCCCATCAGTGTGATGAACATGACGCAGCGACCACCAAAGGTTTTCAGAGAGGAGGAAATCCCTTCTCTGAAAAGGACACAGTCCGATTGCATCATCCGCATGATGATGCTCTCGTCATCACGCCTCAAATAGGGTGTTGTGACATCCACAGGATGTTCGTGGACAACGTAAGCGTTGTGAACATCCTATTCCAGTAAGCTTTCGAAAGAATGAAATTAGATGAGGCCGACCTAAAGCCCGACTCTATCCCCCTGTATGGTTTTACAGGGGATCACCTAATCCCCTTGGGGCGGGGATGATCTCTTGCACACGGCGGGTGACTTTGACGAGGTGACCAGGGTCACTGAATTCTTAGTAGTGGACATTCCCTCCGCTTTCAATGGCATCCTAGGGCAACCTCTACTGAGAAACTTTAAGACGGTCACTTCGATCTACCATCTCAAGATGAAGTTCCCCACCCCACGGGGAGGGGATAGGGAAATAGCGAATCTCGGGCCGCATATCTCGCGGCTGTTATGTAAGGCGATCAGATGGCGTGCGAGGGGAAAGGCATCCCGCGTGGCATTCCCGAACAAGTAATGACGATCAGTCGGATCGAACCACAGCTTGACCTAGCCGAGGATGATATGGACCCTCGTATCCAAGAATGCCCTTCCAATGGGCTAGTTGAGGATTTGTCTGAAGTGTCAGTCGACTAGAGTGAGCCAAGCAGAGTGTTGAGGATTGGAAGCAATCTCAACCCCCAGCTCGCCAACGACCTGACTAGCTTTCTTAGGGAAAATATCGATGTGTTCACATGGTCGCATGCCGACATGGTCGGGATTAGCCCGAATGTCATCTACCATGCCCTGAACATCTACAGTGAGGCCAGGCTGATCCGCTAGAAGAGAAGAGCGATGGATCTGGAGCGACATGCTGCCTTGAAAATCGAGGTAGATAATCTCCTTCGGAATGGGTCCATCCGGGAAGTGCTTTTTCCGAGCTGGGTTGCCAACCCAGTTCTAGTAAAGAAGCCCAACGGCAAGTGGCGAACCTATGTTAACTTCAATGACCTCAACAAAGCATGTCCAAAAGATAGCTTTCCCCTACCAAGGATTGACCAGCTTGTGGATGCCACCTCCGGGAACGAGCTGTTGAGTTTTATGGACACATACTCGGGATACAATCAAATTCTAATGTATGTACCAGACAAAGATCATACCTCATTTGTTACAGATCAGGGGCTGTATTGCTACAGAGTTATGCCCTTCGGCTTAAAGAATGCTAACACAACTTACCCGCGACTGGTTAACCAAATGTTTTCCGAGCAGATCAGGAAGTTGATGGAAGCTATGTTGATGACATGCTAGTCAAGTCGCACGTCGTTTGA
This sequence comes from Pistacia integerrima, assembly GCA_026225825.1. Classification (NCBI taxonomy): domain Eukaryota; kingdom Viridiplantae; phylum Streptophyta; class Magnoliopsida; order Sapindales; family Anacardiaceae; genus Pistacia; species Pistacia integerrima. The sequence goes on from CM047747.1 coordinate 25,453,220, forward strand.
GATGAAATAGTGCATCTCATTAAGATGTTCGACATCCTTTGAAGGTACAAAATGAAGCTCAACCCCCTTAAATGTTCCTTCGGAGTTTCCTCGAGAAAAATTTTAGGGTATATGGTTAACCAGAGGGGAATAGAGATCAATCTCGAGAAAATCCAAGCTCTCCTCGACATGAAAAGCCCGACTAATCAAAAGCAGGTTTAGAGCCTCAATGGACGAATAGCGACACTCAGTCGCTTCATATCAAGGGCAACAGATCGTTGCTTGCCATTCTTCAACATACTCAAGGCCAATAAGAAGTTCGAGTGGACTCCCGAGTGCGAACAGGCATTCCAGAGCATCAAAGAGCACCTCGGGAAGCCATCTCTTTTGTCCAAGCCTCTCACACAAGAAATTCTCCTCTTGTATCTGTCCGTCTCTTAGTACGCGGTCAGTGCAGCACTAGTTCAGGAAGAGAACAAGGTTCAATGGCCCGTGTATTATGTAAGCAAGTGTCTGTTAGATGCCGAGATGTGGTATCTGGAAATAGAGTGATTAGATTATGCCCTGCTGATCGCTTCCCAAAAGTTGCGACCTTACTTCCATGCCCATACAATTTATATAATGACTAATTGTCCGTTTAAACAGGTCCTCCAAAAGCTAGAGGCATCAGGTAAATTGCTCAAATGGGCCATGGAACTAACCCGATTCGATCTGATACGGATGGCAACAAAACAACCATCCAAGGGCAGGCCGTTGCCAATTTCATTTCAGAATTCTCATATCATCCGATCAAGGAATCCGAGCAACAAGCCAGCAAAGTCAACCAGGAAACTATTTAGAATCTGTCGACCTGGTCTATACGTCGATGGATCATCGAGCAGGAAAAGGGTTGGGGCAGGTGTTCTCCTCTTAAGTCTTGAAGGGACTTGTATTCATGGCATCCTTCAGTTTGGGTTCAAAGCGACCAATAATGAGGCTGAGTATGAAGCTCTGATCGTTGGATTGGGGTTGGCCAGAGAAATGGTGTCAACCGCGATCAACATCCACAATGACTCCATGCTGGTTGTCAACTAGATTTTGGGAGAATATCAAGCCAAGGAAGAAAATATGATCAGCTATCTGAAGAAAGCTAAGGTCGCGCTCGAGCCGTTCAAGCACTTCACGATCACTCAGATTCCTAGAGATAGCAATTCTATGGCAGATGCCTTGGCAAGGATAGCCTCGTCGCTAGACTTAGATGCATCGAAAAGTATTCCTGTTTGGTTCATAGAGGTCCCCAGTGTTAGCTCGACCTAACAAGCCATGAATATAGCAAAATCAGTTTCTTGGATGACCCCTATCATTCAGTATCTCCAAGATGGGACCATGCCCAACAACAAGGTCGAAGCAAGGACCCTGCGAACCAGAGTTTCTCGTTACACACTTATAGGAGACCAACTGTATAAGCAAGGGTTTAACACCTCTCTCCTCTGATGTGTAACTAGTGAAGAAGCAGACTATATCATGAGGGAGATACATGAAGGAATCTGCGAAAATCACACCGTCGCATGATCTCTCGCTAACAAAGTTTTTCGTTAAGGGTATTACTGGCCCCTAATCCAAGAAGACACCTACAACCTTGTCAAAAAGTGTGATAAGTGCCAGCGGTTTACGAACATACCACGAACTCCTTCCCACAAGTTGATAACCATGACCAGCCCTTGGCCATTCTCCATTTGGGGAATCGATCTCATTGGTCCCATGCCAATTGGTAAAGGGAGAGTCAAGTAAGCGGTGGTCACGGTAGACTACTTCACTAAGTGGGTCGAAGCAGAGCCATTAGCCATGATCACCACCCGAAAGCTTAAGGATTTCGTCTTCAAGAACATCCTGTGCCGCTATGAGATTCCTCATACCCTCATATCTGACAATAGGAAGCAGTTCGATAACGAGGAATTCAAAGCGGGGAGTTTTGCGGCAGTAGAAGGGTATCCATAAAAAATTTTCCATTAGTTGCAAGCAAGTAAGCAAATGGTCAGTTAAGAAGTTGGTATCAGAACAAAACCATCAAGCATACTCTGAAGGCCAAACTTGGCGCAGCCAAGGGGAATTAGGCCGACGACCTTCCCGAAGTCTTATGTGCATACAAGACAACTCTAAGAACCTCTACCTCAGAAACCTCTTTTTCGCTAGCATATGGCTGTGAAGTGATGATCTTTGTGGAGGTAGGGACCGGTTCATTTCGAAGGGACTTGTTCAACAAAGCCGACATTGAAGCGCTTATACGCGCAAGTCTGGATCTAGTTGAAGAACATCGCAACAAGGCTCAGCTAAGAATAGCAGCCTATCAGCAACGCGTGAAAAGGTTCTTCGACTCTAAGGTTAGAAGAAGAGACTTCCAGGTCGGCAACCTCATTTTGAAGGAGGTCTTTCTCGATACTAGAGAACCAAGTGCGACAGTTTTAGGACCAAAATGGGAGGGCCCATACTGCATTTCCAAAGTGATAAGACCGGGGACTTATCATCTCAAAAGGCTGAACAGTTCTGAAGTACTACAAGCTTGGAATGCTGAACATCTCCGACCATATTATCAGTAATTCCGAACTCATTTTTCCTTATAAAGATTTTACTTTTCGTAATCTTTGTAAATAACAAGTGTATAATTCTGTTCTTTTGTAATCGTTTTTTTATGTGTATAATCCGGTTCGCATAGATTTGTTCCAATGTTATTGTAAATAGTCAGAATGTGATCTCATGTGTACCAGAATACGAAAATTGTAAGTACTCATGAAAGATTGAAAAAGCGATGTCTTTATTTATAATAAAAGGGAAAGTACATGAGCGAAAAGGGAAAAGACTACAAAAGCAGATCATCAATCTTCATCCCCAGGTCCCGGAGGAGCAACCTTAACATCCCTAAGCTGGTCGAGGATCACTTGTTCGGGTGTGGGCATGATCGTGATCCTCGATGCTTCGCTTGCCAGGGTTAGGTCCCCGAGCCGCTTTCTCATCCTCGGCCCGTGTCATGGAAGCAAGTTCATCTCGGTACTCGTTAAGGAGGTCGGAGATCCATCATAGGTTTCTTTGGCCGAAGGGCGAAGATAGACTGAATCGTCCATTCTGCAGCCCTCCTCTCGATCTCCGTTTCCTGCTATTGCATCTCTGCGGATAGCGAAGTAACGCGACCTCAAGTGAAGTGGAGCTTGGCCTTAAGCATCGATAGCTGCTTCTTAGTGGTCTGCCATAGCTCGCCCCTTTCCCACTATGCTCTTAAGGCCCGCTCGGAGGTCGCTTTCAGCTCATGGTCTTTCTTGCCAGCCTCCCTAGTGAGTCTGCCATTATCCTTTGGAGGTCCTTTATCTCCTCTTCATGCTTCTCTAGCTCGGCCTTTTGAAAGTCCACCGTGTAAAGTGCAGCATCCCTTTCGGACAAATGCTGATTCGCCTAAATGATGGACGAATCTCTGTCTCCTTGTGCGACCTCTAGTTCCCGCTTGAGCCACACATTCTCTTACCTCAGCTCAACCATCCCTCAACACTTCTACCGAACCTTCCTGCAGAGACGGGTGCATGGAGAATGTGGTCTCGTGAACAAGAGAACAAAGAGTTAGTCCTTCCTACTAAAAAAACAAATATAAGTTCTCGCCGAGGACAGCTCGTTTACCTAGCTCAGGTGTTGGAAGGACATGGACATCAGGTCCATGGGGTTAGAGGCCATGAACTGTTTGAATGCCTTCGTGAGCCTGCATTCCAACAAAGTAAAAACTACCACAGATGATCCGGTAACCGACCTACTGACTCCAGCATGGGTGTGTCTGTGCTTGCAGCAGGGCGGGGAGTTCCCTCGGTGGCTCCTTCAGCCCTCCTCCTCACGGGGACTACGGCCTCCCTTTGCCTTGTCTGCAGACCCCCGGGGGCAATGGAGATGCCGGTCGCACCCCTAGGTAGCCCTCCCGAGCGGAACATTTGGTAAGGCTACGACCTCTCGAGCTAAACGCCCAGACCCTCTGTTTCGGGCTCTGATTCCTTGGTCTGAATTTGCCTCCTCTTCTTGGGCCTCTAGGCCGTCGTTTTCTTTCAAGCTTGACAGCCTAAAGGTGTGGGAATGCCCGTAGGTCAAACCGGAGCACCCGCTGGTGTCCCTTCGATGAGGGGACTGTTGGGAGCCGTTCCAACTAGTCCGGTGGCACCACATTGGGGGAAGGAAAATTGCCTTGGTCGCGGTGATCTGAGTACCTTGGGAGGCATGGTCGCTGCATGCGAACATCATTAGTCAAACAATTCGCTGCATGCGAAATCTAAAAATAAGCCAAGGTTACGAAGCTTACTCAATATGGTCTCTAGGGTCGCTTCGGAGTTGAAGAAATCGTATTTTCGTAAATTTGCGGTTGTCACAAGCAATCTTGCATTGTGACTCTCTTCAGTTAGAAGGCCGAAGGCAATGATCCTGTTTGGATCCTCGAGGAGTGTTAACCTGGTCGTTTTGTAAACTGCGAAGAAACAAAGAGCTCGTTAGCGAAAACAAAAGTAAGTTCGCAAACTCAAAAGAAAGGAAAACCTACTCGGCTCCTAAAAATGGCAAATGCCATCATGACGAAAGAAAAAGAACTTCGTCTCGTATGCCCCTACGTTGCTCAGGTAACTATGTATTCCTGCTTCGATGGTAGGTCGCTTGGAGAGATAGTAGGAATCCTTGTCCTTACTCTTTTTTAGAATGTACGAGCAACCTAGCTCTAGTGCGATTAGCTCGCCCAATCCGTTTTTGCCACACGCAATGTGCATAGCTACAACTATCATGTATGCGTTCGGCGTGAGCTGTAATGGTGCGATCCCGAAGTGATCGAGGACTGACCTGACAAAAGGGTGGAAAGGGATCAACCCTCCACTTTTGAATATGTTCTCGGAGATCGCAACCATCCCTCGTGGCAGACTCCGAGCTGTGTGTATTCTATCTCGGAAAACCTTCACACTGAGAGCGTATTGGTCTACCACCTTCTAAATCTCCTCGCTAGTAATCATCGACATGATCTCTTGGGGGGGACCAGCAGGAGCATCCTACACAAGCAAACTGGTCCCCTCCTCAATTCTGGTCGTTAGGGAGTCCATTCTGCTGAGGTCTGAAAAGAAAAGCGACATGCAGGGGATCACTCTATCCTCGTACACTGGTTCGTACAATGACGTGGAGGAAAAAAGTAAAAGCTTCCTCCCTTAAACCCTAGAAAAACCCTAAAAGAATGTCTTAGAGCCATCATCAATGGCTTAAACCCAAGGAGAATATTTCATCTCCGATCAACTACCGGCAGACTGACATCGCATGACAACTATCGAAAACAAGAAATAACAACAAAAAGTAGCAGATGAACCATACTTACCTCTTGAAATGAGAAGATTAGTCCTCCTGCTCCAAATATCAAGCACGCACTGGTCTGATAGACAAAGAACCAAGGCTCACGAAAATTTCTTGCTCTCTTTGAGAAGATGAATATTGTGACATTGCCTGAAGTGAACCTGGGGTTTTATAGTGAAGGAAATGACACTTTGGTTTCCCGAAGTCAAACAACGTTTGGGCGAAAAACACATCTCACCATTGATCGCAACCACGTGTCGCAGATCAGCGAAAAAGAGTGACCGTCATGCTTTGAGAAACCAAATCATCATTCTTTTCTGTTGAAACACTCAAGCGACGACATTTTCTCCCTCTGCTACATTAAATGCGCCCACGTCCGCATTTAATGCTCTGATAGGGAATGTTGTTTCAGCATGGCTCGTATTTAATGCCCATGGCTGACACTTATTGCGCATAGGACAAGTCTGTCAGAGCAAAAGGTATTGCATTAAATGTATCCGCTACAAAAGTGCAACAGATAACATCCGAAGAGGTTGTTATGTATAACACTCTTCTCCTTATGTCAGTCGTGAAGCGACGTGACTCTTCGATCTTGTCTCATGTCGTCGCAAGGCAACGTGACCCTTTGACCTCAACGTACACTCGGTTGCTGTAACGTGATCATTTGCCTTCAGCAAAAAATTCCAAGTACAATCAGGCCGTGAACCTCGGATAAAGACTAGTCATAATCATAACACTGAATATGGTCTAATAACAGGTCATTGACCTTTATAGTAAAAGCCATCTTCGGTCGCCTGCATGGAAATGTTTCCTCGACCTCTTTGTAACTAGGTTGAATCGGCCAATATCTCTTCAAGCACATCAAGTCAAGGCATAATATGTAGTTTTCAAGGTTCGATTCTCAAACCTTAAAAACTAGGGGACTTCTGTTATGCCTGGAAAAGTAAGGTTGATGCAGAGCCCTGTCAATGTAAGCAGTCAGAGCGTAGGTAAGTCCTATGAACCATCCAGGATCAGCCACATTATGTCTGCGTGAGGCAAAGATTCTCCGCCGGGTGGCAATAGGTGTGCACCAAATTAATGAAAGGCTGGAGAAGGTCCACATGTCCAATCCCTGCACAAGTCAAGTAAATCACTCGAGCAGGTGAACAACAAGACGAAAGGAAGGATTTGCACGGCAATCTGACCCACTCACAAATTTAGTAATCATTACCTCAACTCATCCCACTATAAATAGAGAGTTCCTCTCCCGTTTGTGGGATTAGCTAATTTCTCTCTGGAATAACATATACTCTCTCTCTCTCTCTCTCTCTCTCTCTTGTAATCACTTGTAAATCAGCTCGCTGAACACGACCTGATCTCATATATTAATACAATACTAGTGGACGTAGGATTCATTTACTTAAGCATCTGAACCACTTTAAACATTGTTCTCCATCCTTTATTCAGTTCAATAACCCTATTCACGTGTGTCTTCTAGGTCAGCTCAGCACTTCACATGTGCGGTTTAGTTGGTGTCAAAATCAAGCATCAACAAAATTGAAAAGGTCTTTATTGAAATCCTACGCGGTGTCTAAATAACTATAAATAGCAAAGGTAGACTTCACAATTATATTAATATATAGATATAGATGTTAGAATGATACGTGGGCCCAACCGACCTATGTTGTGAAAAAAGGCCCATGGTAGCCCTATTAAGCCCATAATGTAGAAAGAGTCCAATAAGAGCTCCAAAAGCCTAAAATGCAAAGGGGTAAATCCAATATGAACTTGACTAGATGCAAAACTACGTGGTAGCCCAAGCTCTAAAATTGGAATAGGAGGCCCAATGAGAAAAAAAAGCCCAAGGACAAGTGAAATATAAGCATAAAGTAGGTCTAACTCGGCCTCAAGCCCAAGAGATGGCTAAAGAACTAGAAGTTGAGCCAAGTGGCGTAGGACTTTGCAATGGCAACCTTGGGCTATCCGAATGGTCTTACCGAGGTGGTTTGACAAGGACACATTACTTGTCCCCCTTTTCAATGCTTGATTACTAATCCCTAAGCTGAAAAATGATGTAAGAAAACCACTTAGGGGTTGTTTGGTTGGGGTTTATACCTTATCATTGAAGTAATATCATCTTATATTATCATGTTTGGTTGATGAGTGATATAAAATTTTGATAATCTTTTCAAACTAATAGTAATTACTGTTGGTTATATAAATGGTAATCTGACTGCCTCTATTTTTTTAGGTATTCTAAGATTACTTGATAACATTAATTTTGTTACAATTTTACTCCTAACTATTAAAATTTTTAGATAAAAATGCCCTTACTCTGAAAACAATTTACAAAAATATTAATGGACTATTTTAAACTTATGTACAAAATTTTTAAGACACAAATACCCTTGAACTTAAAAAAATTACCCAAAGCTCATGGTCGGATTTGGCCACCACCATCGGTCGTTGGCACCGGAACGACTCATGATTAGCTAGATCTGATTGATCGTGTGGCGATCTGGCGGTTTTTGGCTCGATCCCTGGCTGGAAAAAGCCAGATTGCCATAGATTTGGCTGTCTTTTTTGGCCAGATCCATGGCTGCTAATGGCCACATCCATGGCCATGAAGGGCCCTGGATTTGACTGTTAACGGCTAGATCTACGACAATCTAGCCGTTCCCAGCCAAAGATTTGAATGTCAAGAACGACACACGATCGGCCAGATCCGGGCGATCGTGTGCCATTACGATGACTGCCGACGGTGGTGGCCAGCTGATGATAGTGGCTTGGGGTGGGTGGGGGTGATTTTATTAGAAATTAAACTTTTATGTGGATGGGGTATTTTAGCAAAATCTCTTATGTAGGGGGTTAAAGAAATGATTTAAAAAATAATATTTTATTAATATTTAAAAATGAGGGCAATTTAGTAAGCTATATAACATACCCATCAATTTATTCCTACCAACCAAACATATAAATATAACGTACGCACCAATTTATTCCAACACTCTTAGTAATATTTAAGATAATCTATCTTTCTATTAATCTAACACTCTTAGTAATACAATATTCTTTCAACCAAACATACTCTTAGGGAGACTAGGGATGTGAAAATAACCAAGGGGTTTAGGAATCAAATGAGCCCACCCTAATGAGTTGGATTTGGATAGTAAAATTTTTCGAGTGGAGCGGATTTGAGTTTACATATTTTGATCCAACATATTTTGGGCCGAGCATGAGAAGGCTAACTTTTATCCTGACCCGCCTATTTGCCGCAAAAATATATAACTATAAATTAATAATTATACATAATATTTATCATTAAAATTATAAATATTATTTACATTTTTTTTTTCAAACAAAAGAAAACTCTATCACCAAAACTGTATTCCTCCAGTGACTTGCTTCAATCTGATTTCTTGCTTCTTCACTTTCGAATATAAAGATAGGTATGTAATTAAATTGTTTAATTAAGGTTTATTCGTATGGTATTTGATGCTTAAAGTCATGCAAATTTTAGACTTTGAACTTCTAAGTTTATTTATTTTGTTTATGATTTTTTGGATAATTTTTCTGGTAGAATTATTAAACTTTGAGTATAAATTTCATATTAGATAATATCATTATTTACCATTTTGATTAATTTATTCTTAAGAAATATTTTTTAAGCAAAACAAAAATGTAGTTTTTTCCCAAATGGTATGACCGTCTTTGGAAGAAGGAGCATCCAGTTCTTAGTTTCATAAAGCTACCCAGATGAACATTTCTCACAGTATGACCTCATTCCAGGAGATCGTTCATGCCTTTGCTCAAAATCATGTCAAGTCGTTTGCAATGGCATGACCAAGCTGTACGACCGTTCCAATTAAGTCAAAAGTCAAAGTATTCAAATTCAAGTGATTTTGCGCTTTTGACAAATCTTAAAGACCGAGCTTTGAAGATCAAATTGAAGTACAAGTGTTTCAAGCATAATGATCACGTTGTACAACCGTTCCTATTAAAAAATCAATCATTGGAAGAACGATATCATTCTAGGAAGCCATTCATCCTTTAGGAATTTTCATGGATTTTAAGGAGTCAATGAACCGTTCTATGTTTAAAAGAATTATGTTTGTTAGGATTGACTTATTCTTTTTTTTTTTTTTTTTTTTGTGTAATGAGTTGTGTCAATTTCGTTGAATAAATTTGTTCTGTTTGGGTTGAGCCTATCTCATAATACCAACTTATTTGCTGACATGAATAATCATTTATGACTAGTTTGACATCTAGGTAAATTATTATGGTGGAAAAGTGGAGGATACCATTGTAACTTCAATCAATGGAATTTTTGTGGTAAATTTTTGTGTTAATTTCTTTTCATTAAAATTGTATGTATATTATCAATATACATACAATTATGAAGAATTGTGCCGTAGATTGGATTTTCTTTAAATGTATGAAGTGTGCTGAAGTTGTATCTACGTGTGCTGATCTTCTGTTTATAAAATGTATAAATGGGTTGGATTTGTATAAAAAGGGGTAACCTCTATCTGTGTTTATTGAATGCCATTTGGATAAAAAGGTGTCTCAGTTTTGATTTAACAAGAGTTTTGACACAACAAAAATATGATACGACAAAAACTCATTTCAATACGACTATTGCTAGGCCTACCTTGACATTAAGTTTCGAACTATAAATTGTACAGACAAAAGTTCTGGGCTGGTTTGTGGTAGCTTTTGCATTGATAAGTAATTATTATTGATGCACTGATGTTTACTACTTTTGCACTTTTGAGTTTTATGTTATAAGATTTCTTTGTGACTGTAACCGGTCTAAGACTGTTGACCTCTTTTTCTCTCTCTTTCTAAATATGTATGTATGTGTGTGTGCACGTAATCTATATCATCTAATTTTTATATTTTATTGCGTTATGATAGCCTAGGTGGTTTGATACTTCTGATTTTTTACTCACACACTAAGCAGTTAATTTTAATGATTATGTTATTTTGCCTATGAAAATATGATATTAAATGACAGATGGATGTCACTTTATTAGATATCCTTCTATGTTATTATAACTGTTTTTAGTAATGTTGTTATTTTGTTGAACTACTGTTCTATTTCTTTTAGCTATGTAGCAATGTTATAAGAGGTAGTAGCCACTAATAAACATATACTTCTTGTCTTAGGTTGTTCCGTATCTCTTGAAGTTTCTTGACAACCTTACAAATATTTATGTGCTATTCAATCATAAGAGACTGAAAGGCTGAACAGGAGCAGTGGACTGCCGCACAGCACTTTCGACTCTTTACAATGTATGGTGTCACTAAGTCTGATATATTGTTGTTTCACTCATTAGGCATTGGGTACTTTCTTTTTGCTTGAAACCATGATAGTATAATAGTTTTATATATTATACATTGCTTTATTTAGTTTAATAAAAGTTAAGTGTGTTCAAGGATAAAGGGATGTTTTGTTATCTTGCAAAGCATGAGTTGAATTCCTTTGTGATGAAATTGGATTTCATCTCCTTGACAAATAAATTACTCATTCAACTGATTTGTGAAACATGATTCTACGTTACCTGCTGTTACAAATCCTAGCTACCATGCTCCACTAGTGTTTACGTTACTTTTGATTGATATGTGATACCTCCTACAAATCTTTAATCTAATTCTCTGAATGCTCGTATTGAAACTGAGCTCTGCCTTCTTGAGAGGTGCTTAACAAATATTAGTTAATTTCACACTCCACTCCATATCACCACCATTGTCATTGTGGTTGCTGTCGTTTAACCGTGGATGAGATGTGATGATAAATTATTATTTTTTTACATGTTTTCTTCTTTTGTGGTTCTCAGGTGCTTTTAACTTCTTGCAAAGTGATGGCTCCATTCACACCATTCTTCACGGAAGTTCTTTATCAAAATATGAGAAAGGTTTGCAAGGAGTCGGAGGATAGCATTCACTTTTGCAGAGTTCCTGAAGAAGAAGGAAAGGTTCTGTTCATCCCTAGCCAAAATTTAGTGAACTTCCAAACTTAGGGAATTTACTTTTCAAAAATGTTTAGTTAATGATTTAATCCATAACTTATGGACAGAAGCTGGATTTTATACTAGATTTAATTGAAACTTTTTCCTTTTGGTGTCTTTTCTGCTATATATTTTCATTATTTCTAATTGTATCTCAGAGGGATGAACAAATTGAAAAAAGTGTTTCAAGGATGATGACGATTATTGATCTTGCACGTAATATTCGAGACCGTCACAACAAGCCTATAAAATCACCACTTAGGTGTGCTTCTAACTTATCTTTTCTTCTACTATGTCTTTAATTGTGTTTTTGGTCCTTCTCTTTAGCTCATTTCCATTATCTTTGTATTTTTATTTTTTAGTTTATACACCCACTTCATTAGTTGTGTGTATGGAACTGCAGGGAGATGATAGTGGTTCATCCTGATACAGACTTTCTTGATGACATAACTGGAAAACTCAGAGAGGTTTGTGAATAAAGTGGCAACCCTATATTATATACCACTTAGTTTCTACCCACTTAGAGAAGTAACCTTGTGCTGTTCTGCATGTTTACTTTTATTTCAAATTGGCTCATTTGTATAATGGGTTTTCTGTTCACCTAAAAGATTTCATATTAGTCACTTGTTTGCCTACCGTGCCACTTTTGATGCTTCTGATTTCTTTGTTCTTTTAATTCCTAGTCATGTCATCTTTATTTTTTCCTACCAATTTTTGTATTTTAATGCAAACCTTAGATCACTGATAAAGCACCTAGGGTAAATTTCTATTAGAAGGAAGAATAAAGTACAAAAAGATTTGTAAACCCAGAATTTCAAGGGAACTAATAAATTGACATTTTCTGCCCTCCACATACAAAAATTAAAGATAAGAGACTACAGCTTAAGACTGCAAATAATATCCAAGATGTGTTTCTTTTAAGATCCCATCTGTACTGTCCTTGACCCAGTGGAGAAGAAGTTCACGGATAAGAGGAACTATCTTTTCTGCTTTATAGATAAACAACTTATATGTTATTCAGAAGAAGAGATCGTGTACCAAGGATAGTAAGCACTGTACTTGATACGAAGAAATAAGGAGTAGCATTTCCAATTCTGCATCTATTTAAGTGTTCCAGACCTGTTGAATTAAGAAGTAAAATGTCATTCTTTGGATTTATTTTAAAAAAAGAATATTTTCAAAACAAAATTTACTTGTCAGGAGGCTACTAATAATTCTTTTGAAGACTATGTGCTGTGGCGATTGCTTAGGAATTTTCTATGAAAGGGATCAGTAAAATGGTTCTCAGAAGGTCATTGGCCTTTAGCTTAATGGAAGCTGATTTTCATAAATGAGCAATTATGTCCCTGAAGTGCTTGGATCAGCCATTGGAATTGAAGTACTAGAAAAGAAGTAGTTTCATGCTTAATGTAATGGAAGCTGATTTTCATAAATGTGCAACCATCCTTGAAGTGCTTAGATTAGCCATTTGGAATTGATGTACTAGGAAAAGTACTTTCTTGCTTAATGTATTCTTGACAATTATATGCGTTCTTGGCTTTGATTTTGATATAGCTTTTCTAAGGTCTTCTTGTATGATTCTTATTATTGCTGTTCAAAAACTTTGGCAAGATATGGTCTGTAGACAAAGTTAATTCTTTTCCTACTTTCTGATAGATGTAATTTTGTTTTAATTGCAGTATGTGCTAGAGGAGCTCAATGTAAGATCGCTTGTCCCATGCAATGATACATTGAAATATGATTCTTTACGTGCAGAACCTGATTTTAGGTATGTAAATTGTTTAAAAGTGCCTGGATTACAGTTCATGCTTACGATCAGTCTTATGTGATTATTTTCTTCTAGTGTGTTGGGTAAGCGACTGGGTAAATCAATGGGAGTTGTTGCGAAGGAAGTCAAAGCAATGACTCAGGGAGATATCTTAGCTTTTGAGAAAGCTGGAGAAGAAATATTGCTACACACTGTTTGAAGCTGACTGATATTAAGGTGCATCACCTTGTGTTGGGTTTTGTTTTTTTATATAGGGTAACCTCTATATGTGTTTATTGAATGCCATTTGGATAAAAAGGTGTCTCAGTTTTGATTTAACAAGAGTTTCCTTAAAATCAAGTGGCAAATGGATTTTTTTTTTCGCTTCTGCTTCTATTTCTTCTTATCCAAAGTATTGGAAACTATTTCTTGGACTTGGAGGAGTACTCTTTTTCAAAGTGATATAGATTTGAACAATATATTTCATTCCCTGATGGTTAAAATGATTAAATTTGAACTCATTGTGTCCAAACAATGGGGGTGACCATACACCCCCGGACCTAAACCTCCATTCATTACTGATAATGCCACTTGGCAATTTTGTCTGTCTTAAACTTTAGGTTGTGCGGGAATTCAAACGTCCTGATGGTATGACTGAAAAGGATATTGATGCAGCTGGAGATGGTAAGTGTTGTTAATGATATTCTGATGAAGATAATTTTGTGTATTCATAAAAAGAAAGGGCATTCTGATGTAATTTATCTTATGCCTTCTTTCCTATCTTTTAGGTGATGTTTTGGTGATTTTGGATTTGCGTCCAGATGAGTGCTGTTTGAAACTGGTGTTGCTCACGAGGTATATTGTGATTAATTTGCTGTCTATTCTCCTGTACGTACATATGTATGCTATGTATATTGCACTTTAGTGCTTTTCTTTCTGAAATGAACAACATGCAGTAATTGAACTATGTTACAACTCTTGGATAAGGTCGTTTATGATGTTAATAAGGTTTCCCTTTTTTACTATTATTCTGTACTATTAGATTCATTGGAGTATTAATGATTTGTCTTCCTCTTTGTGGCTTTCAATTACAAAACATTTTTAGGAGAACTGTTTTTTCTACATTAAAAAAATATTAGCTGCTATGCTTTCCTAATTACTTTTCCGTTATTCTGTTGCGTGGTACTTTTCTTTTTCTTTCTTCAAGTGACCATCATTCACTTGTATTAGATTCTACCAATTTCCATTAAATATAATCTTAGTTCTGTTTCTTATAAAAAGAATAAGTGTCAGTGACTCATTCGATAAAGGATGAGGAGATGTGCCCTAATAAATGGGTTTTCTTAAATTCCTCCTATGTAGGTTGTTACTAGGATTCAGAAATTACAGAAAAAGGCTGCCCTTGAACCTACAGATCTGGTGGACGTTTACTTTGAATCCTTGGATGAAGACAAGTCATTCTCGCAGCAAGTTTTGAATTCTCAGGTGAATCCTCCATGTTCTCTACCTTATTAATTTCTTGATGTTAAAAACGCATTTTGATTTTTCAGTTTGATTTCATTGTGAACATAAATATCTGGACTATTTGTCAGTGTACTTTTTGTTGCTTGAGAACAAAATCATTACATCGAAATAATAGATGGAATCAATTTTTGGTGGTAGGACTGTGATTTTTATCGTTAAGTCATTTCACAAAGTCATTAAGATTTGAGAATGAGTAAGGCTAAAGGATCACACTTGTAAAACAGCTACCATTTTGTATCTAAATGAGGCTAAAATTGTAATAAAAAAATTAAATTAATTGAGGCGGTTTTTTAGCATTAATCTTTTCCTCTCTCTCTCTTTTGCCCACATCATATTGTGAAGAACTGCACCATAAAAGTGAATTATTTCAATATTTTCCGAGTATGTTTATGATTTTGTCTTGATGTGTAAGCTGCTCATAGTTTGTAGTACCTATCCTTTAGAGCTAAATTGTCATTGTTATGTGCAGGAACACTATATCAAGGATGCAATTGGTTCTCCATTGCTTCCTGTCACTATGTTGCCACCACATGCGGTAAGTTGCTTTAAATAATTATTGTTTGATCTATCGAATAATTACTGTTTAATTTAGATTGGCCATTTGTGTTGTCTTATTAATATTATTTATTACATGCCATTTTTTGTATGTTTCTGAAGTGTGTGTTCAGTGTTAGAAAAGTTCTGTGAAACTGAAAAACTAAAAGAGAGAAAATTGAAAAATGCGTGAATCTTTTTTTATTATTCTCAGAGAGATACATTTGTTTATATACGAGGAAGAAGAGAAGAAACTGATGTTAAGAGTAAAACCCAGCTAGACGATAAGCTAAAGAGTAAAGTTTTCTTCTCTTCTCAAAACGACGCCGTTCTCTCTTTTGTAGATTTGTAGTTTTACGAAACTGCCCTCTTTTCAGTCTGGCTAACATTCCCCCTCAGACTGCACTATGGTTACTGAATTCTTCACCATTTTCTACTGAATTTTCTTCTAGGCTTCAGTTTGTTGTCTTTCAAAAATTTTCTGCATTTCCTGCACTTTATCTGCATTTCCTGCACTTTATGTTAAAAAAAAAAATTGCATTTGCTTGTCTGCACTTCCTGCACTTTTAATAACATTGCATTTGTTTCTGCATACCAGAAGCAGAATTCAACATTGCATCTGCTTTTGCAAAAACATCACATCCAGAATTCAACTTTACCAACATTACTACTGAATTTTCATCACCAGCTTCTGCAAAACATCCCATCCAGAGTTCAACACTTCATCTCCTTCATATTCAAGACTTCAAATAAAATTCATCACCAGATTACTAGATTCCTACTAACATCCAGCATTTACTAAGCATTATTACATTCAACATTTCACCTCCTTCTCATTCAATACTTCATCTTCTTCATACACTCTGTACTCATCACAGTGCATCAACATATATACTACTATAATGCAACCATCACTTCAGTTCAACACTTCATCACCACATTACTGGATTTCTACCAACATCCAGCATTTACTAAGCATTATCATCACATCACATCCATCAGAATTCAACACTTCATCTCCTTCAACACTTTTTTGGTATGAGAATATGAAGTAAGGAGATGAAGTGTTGAATTCTGGATGGATGTGATGAATTTTATTTGAAGTGTTGAATTCTGGATGGATGTGATGAATTTTATTTGAAGTGATGAATTTTACTGACTAATAGAAAGTGCTTTTGTCAGAATATCAGCAATTTGAAGTTTGGTGGGAACATATTGCACAATAACCTTTTTTGCAAGAACTTGATCACGTATGTAGTGAGTATCAATATCAATATGTTTTGTTCTTGCGTGAAAAACTGGATTTGATGCCAAAGCTCCAGCACTCACATTGTCACACCAAATGACAGGACAATTGTTTAAAGACACCCCTATTTTAGTAAATAAACTGTCCAACCAGGCCAATTCAGTTGCTGTTTGGGCTAGTGCTCTATATTCAGCCTCTGTAGATGATAATGCCACTACTTTTTGCTTACAAGAACTCCATTGAACCAGATTAGGACCTAGGTACACACAATATCCACTAGTAGACCGTCGATCATCTAAATTACCTCCCCAATCTGCATCGGTATAACATTCAACCTTAAGAGAGGCTGTTGGTCTAAACAGCAAACCATGGAATTGAGTACCTTTAAGATACCTTAGAACTCTCTTACACACCTGCCATTGTAGCTCAGTAGGAGCATGAAGATACTGACTAAGTTTATTTACTGTAAAGCTGATATCAGGCCTGGTTAAAGTAACATATTGTAGCTCCAATAGTACTTCTATAGAGAGGGGTCTTTAAACAACTCACTATCATTGCAAATAGTTTGGTTCCCTCTTGCCATGGGAGTAGGACAGGCATGTGCCTCTTGCATCTTGGTTTTGACAAGTAAATCATGGACATATTTAGTTTGTTTTAAGTGTAGACTCACAGCTGACCTGGTTGCTTCTAAGCCCAAAAAATATGTGACAGCCCCAAGGGTTTTTAAGGCAAATTGGTTTGTTTAAATCATGAACAAGTCTGAATTTTAGATGAACTAGAACCGATTATTAATATGTCATCCACATATATGAGAACATATAAAATTTCAGAGTTGTCCTTGAGAACGAACAAGCTGGAATCAGATATTGAATTCTGAAATCCCTTGTGAACCAATGCTTGTTTTAGTTTGTCAAACCAGGCTCGTGGGGCTTGTTTAAGACCATAGAGAGCCTTGTTAAGTTTACAAACATGGGAAGATAAGTGAGAGACTTCAAACCCTTCTGGTTGTCTCATATAGATTGTTTCATTCAAATGACCATTAAGGAAGGCATTGTTCACATCCACTTGTTGTATATCCCAACCATAAGTGACAGCCAATGTGAAAATGATTCGAATTGTTGCTGGTTTGACAACGGGGCTAAAAGTTTCAAAATAATCTAAGCCAAGAGTTTGTTGAAATCCTTTAGCAACTAATCTAGCCTTATACTTTTGAAGAGATCCATCAACATGATACTTAATTCGAAACACCCACTTATTACCAACTATGTTCATATCAGAAGTCCAGGAACTAGGCTCCAAGTTTCATTCTTAATAAGAGCATCGAACTCATCTTGCATGGCCTTTTTCCACTCATCACAAGCAAAAGCTTCAATAACTGTACCAGGTTCAGGTTGAACAGGTGAAGACTTGACCAGGGTAAGGACAGTTGAGATTGAGTTGCTTTTTTTGAGACTTGGTGACTGTGGTGGATGTATTAGGGTTAAGAGACTGGTTTGTAGGTGTAAATTCAGAGGTTTTAGGTTCTTGGGGAGTCGGGACTCTAGGGCAAGGGATGTTGAGTTGCGATTCTTGTTACGGTGTGAGTGTTGGTTATAAGGAGGTGGTTTGTGGGGTGATTGTGGTTAATGAAGCAACAAGAAGCGGAGTATTTCATTTCTTGAAACAGGTCGATGGAATGGGTAAAGACCTGGTCAGGGGTAAGGCTAGTTGAGGGTAAATGACTGGTTTTGGATCTGGTGAGCATAGGATGTGTATTAGTGATCAAAGGCTGGTTGGTAGATTGATTATGAGGAATTTCAGGTGCACAGGTAGGAATTTCAGATTGAATGCTCTGTGATGGAGTTAAGTCAACAACAAGAGAGTGATCAGTGAGTTTCTGAGCTGACTGTGTAAAATGTGAAGGTATAGAAGGCTTTGGAATTGTGGAATTGGGAAGACGATAACAAGATAGATCTATTTCTAATGGAAATGTATGTGAAACAGAAGATGAAATGAGAGTAGGTAATAAGGAAGTATAGGTATCAGGGTTGTTAGGTGGAGTTTTTGAGGATGGTTTAGGAATAGATGGACTGTGACTAGAGTTATTAATGTCCTGAAAGGAGGAACTAGAAGTTGACTTGTTAGTAGTGAGAGAAGGATTAGGAGCAGCAGTCCCACTGAGAGGAGACTTTCTTTGGTTGTACCATTAGAAAAGGGAATAGAAACAAAAGGAAAACAAGTAGAAGAGCTATGAGGTACTGCTGCTTTGAGTGAAGGAAGACAGGAACTAGACACAGGTTGACTAAAACCAGTAGCGAAAGGGAACTCTAGTTCATTAAACTGAACACTAGAAGTAATGACAATTTTTCCCTCTAAACTAAGACATTTGTACCCTTTATGACTTAAACTATATCCCAGGAAAACACATTTAGAATAATGAAAATTCAACTTGTGTTTATGAAAATCTCTCAAAAAAGGAAAACAAGCACAACCAAAAATTTTTAACTCAGAATATACAGAATTCACGTTTGTAAAGAACCTGATATGGTGACACAAAATCCAAAATGGAGCTAGGCATTCTATTAATAAAAAACACAGCAGTATCAAATGCACACCACCAAAAATGTAACGGCATAGATGCATGGGCTAATAAGGTCAGACCTGTTTCTGCTATATGTCTGTGCTTCCGTTCACTTCTCCCATTTTGTTGGTGTACATAGGCACAAGAATGTCTAAGTTGGATTCCAGTAGTGGTAAGATAAGGAATTAGACCCCTATATTCTCCTCCTTGGTCAGACTATAAGATTTTGAGTTTATAACCAAGTTGTCTTTCAACTAAATGGTGAAATTTGATAAAAGTGGACTGAACTTCAGCTTTGGTTCTTAAGGGAAACATCCAGGTAAACCTACTGTAGTCATCAATGAAATGAATGTAATATTTGAAACCTTCTAAGGAAGCTACTGGTGCCGGTCCCCAAATGTCACTATGAACTATTTCAAGTGGCTGTGAAGCTCTAGAGGTTGAACTAGGAAAGTGATTTCTATGTAGTTTTCCTAATTTGCATGCATCACAAAAACCTAATGATGAGACTGGTTCTGAAGGTCTTGGATGAATGTTTGATAGGATTTTACTTAATACATCAGTATGTGGGTCTCCTAAACGATTATGCCAAAGGGACAGTGCATTGTTCCTAGTATTACTAGCCTGAAAAACTATGGCAGCATTGTGAACAAGAAGAGCTTTTGTCATAGCATAATTTTCATTATCATTCAACATAGGATCAGTATTTGCATTAACATCAATCATAGAATTTTCATTATCTTTCAACATAGATGTAGAATGTGCATTAGTATTATCCACATAAGCAACATGTAAGACAGAATCAGAATTAGTTTTGTTCAGACTAGAATAATTATCAAGGTCAGAAGTATTATCAGAAATTCTGCCAGAATTATCAACCAAATCAGAGATGTTATTATTATTAGCAGAAATATCAGAAACATCAGAAATAGCAGCAGTAGAACAAAACATATCAGACTCAGAATTATCAGGATTTAAACCAGAGTGTTCTAAACATTGTGTTTTATTAATGAAAACAGGAGTACGATCATTTGCATATGAGATAGGACTTTGAGTGTTACAAAATAATTGTGGACCTTGCATCCTATGATTGTTATTAACAACAGCATTCATTGGACTGCTAATCAGTGTATTACAATTGGCATTAGCATCTTGAAAGTTATTCAGAGAACTAATAGACTGAGGCAACCTATGACTATACTGATTATCAGTACCTATTGGCTTATTTGAAGACAAAGTATTACAAAACCTAGAACTCAAAGCAGTTGACTTTTCTAGACCACCAGAAGTGTAACCAGAGGAGAAGCAAGAAGGTATGTGCAATTGGTACAGACCCGCCTTAAGTCCTCCCCTGCTTGATAACACTGCCTTGGTAGCCTTGTCCTTAACAATACAACAATCAGAGTCAAATTCCACAGTTACTTGATTATCTTTAGTGAATCTAGAAATACTAAGAAGATTTTTAGTTATTCTAGGAACACACAACACATTACGCAAATGTAAACACTTACACTGAAATGAATTGGGAAAAAAAGTGGAACCTATATGAGATATATAGAGAGACTCACCGTTACCAACTTGTAGTTGCTCAACTCCATCATAGGGTCTGCTGGAAATTAGTTGAGTAGGATCAGGAGTTACATGGTCTGTAGCTCCTGAGTCCATGTACCAGGCTGGATCAATAGGAGCAGTAACTGGAACAGTCATGTGTGTTTGAGGATAATGGTTTGGGGAAGATGGTTGGTTGGACACAAGAAAGGCTTGGTTAGGAGCTTGGTTAGGAATTGTATTTTGGTAGGAGTCTTGCTGACTAGGGACATGAAACCCTTGCTGTTGATGAGTAAAAAATGGTGTGCCTTGCAGATTGATGTGTTGTTGTTGACTGTGTAAGTTGGAATTTGTAGTTGACTGAGATGAGGGATCATAGGATCCAGTAGTGGGACCAACAACATGCTGACTTCTAGAATGAGAACTATATGGTCTGCCAGTATTATAATGCTGCTGATTTCCAATCTGCGGTCCATAAAATCCATTATGAAAGGCTGGACTAGAACCACCTTGTCCTGACATGTTACTTTGAGGAGGTACACCAGTGTAAGTAGAATTGTAGCGGTGATAACAGTGAGCCGCTATATGGCCGATCTTACTGCAAACTTGACAAATAGGCTTGCCTCGCCATTGTTTCTTCCTCGCCTCTCCCAAAAAGCAGTGCATATGAAGAGTAATAATGGCTTGAATTTCCACCAAAATTTCCAAAGTTTGATCCAGGATCATTCAAACTAAACTGAGGATAACTCTGAAAACCTATGGGAGGATTAGGTAAGCCTTGCAGTTGAGACTGATTATTCGTGATCAAATTAGAAGTACCAATAGTGCAGAGGAAACCTTAGCATTGATAGGCACTGAATTTTTACCACCATTTGAATTTTCAAGAGAAGCAACATTGACCGAACCTCCATGAAACTCCACAGAATTAAACCTATCAAGCCGCAACTCATATTTTTGCAACAAAAACTGAGCCTCTTGCAAAATGCTTAGGATCAACCTTAGATTCTACTCTGGAGGTCAGATTGACAACAACACGTCAAATTCTAGACCTAAACCATCTAAAATATGTTGAAGAAGATCTTCATCTGAGATCACTTGACCACTCGCAGACAGGCTTTCAACAATGCCTTTCATTTTCTTAACGTAATCATGAATATTCAAATTGCCTTTTTGAGTTATCTGAAGCAAATTCTTCAAATGTAAGGCTCTAGCCTTTGACTCAGTTACAAAATCAGCTTCTAGCTTAAACCATACTTCAGACGCAAACTGACATTTTGCAACAAGAGTGAACATGCACTCAGAAATTGAGGCAAGAAGCCAAGTGACAAGAAACTTGTCAGTTCGTTTCCAGTTTACATAAGCTGGATTAAGCTTTTCTTTATCTAGGGTTTCAGATGCTTTACTATCACTCAACTCAATTGAACAAGAAACAGAGCTAATAAAAGGAGGCCGACAGGGAATTAAACCTGTCAAATGTTCTTCGAGTTCATGAGCTCCTACAGCGAAGAGGACTTGCGATCGCCAGAATCGGTAATTATCAGTGTAGCTATCTCTCGTCAGTTTGGGAGTGACAACCTGAAGACTTGACGAAAAAATTGAGAGCTGAGGATTAGCTAAAACGTTTTGCATTTTCTCCATTGAAGCTGAGAAGAGAAAGAAAAAGAATCAATTGCTCAGATCGTTGCCGTCGACGCTTGTCTCAGGCTCTGATACCATGTGAAACTGAAAAACTAAAAGAGAGAAAATTGAAAAATGCGTGAATCTTTTTCTTATTATTCTCAGAGAGATACATTTGTTTATATACAGAGGAAGAGAGAAGAAACTGATGTTAAGAGTAAAACCCAGCTAGACGATAAGCTAAAGAGTAAAGTTTTCTTCTCTTCTCAAAACGACGCCGTTCTCTCTTTTGTAGATTTGCAGTTTTACGAAACTGCCCTCTTTTCAGTCTGGCTAACAAGTTCTAAGGTCCCAAAATCATGTATGCATACAATAATTATGAACAATGTCAAGAAAAAGACCAAGTTATTTGATCTCTTATAAATAATTTCTTTGATTGTATTATGGAAGCTAGTTTCTGTTTTCTATGTTTAAAAGGATTATGTTTGTTAGGGTTGACTTATTCTTTTTTTGTGTCATGGGTTGTGTCAATTTCGTTATATAAATTTGTTCTATTTGGGTTGAACTTATCTCATAATTCCAACATATTTGCTGACATGGATAATCATTTATGACTAGTTTGATATCTAAGTAAATTATTATGGTGGGAAAGTGGAGGATATCATTGTAACTTAAATCAATGGAATTTTTGTGTTAATTTCTTTTCACTGAAATTGTATGTATATTATCAATGTATATTGCTCTTTTATGAAGAATTGGTGCAGTAGATTGGATTTTCTGTAAATGGATGAAGTGTGCTGAAGTTGTATCTACGTGTGCTGATCTACTGTATATAAATTGTATAGAGTGATGCTATGGGTACTAATGGATGAGTACTAATTTGTGTACTAACTAAAGCATAGTACCCGTACTATGCGCATAGTACGGGTACTATACTTTAGTTAGTATACAAATTAGTACCCATCCATTAGTACCCAAAGTATTATTCAATTGTATAAATGGGTTGGATGGTGGTGGATTTGTATAAAAAGGTTGGGTGTGTTGAATTTGTACCAACAAGTTGAATTTTGGGAAACAGGTAAGTGCGCAAAATATGTAAACAAGTTACGTGGGTTGTATCTTGTCATGCTTTGGTTTAACCTTCGCCTTAATTTATTTGACAGAACATACTTGATTTGACCCAAATTTGTATAATTGCCAAGTTCAAATACCTGCCAAATATTGTTTACCAGTTCATTATAAATACTTTCCTACAAAATGCAGGTCATCCTTGGTGAGGAGAGTTTCCATGGGATATCTAAAATGTCGTTTAAGATCAGCTTAGCGAGACCTGCTCTGGCGTTTGATTCAGATGCTATTCTTGCATTATACTCAGGTTAGTTCTCTCTTCGATGGTGTCTGTGTGGGCATGAATAGGATTGTGGTGCGCTTGACTTAAAGAACGATATTCAATGCTTTCAGGAAACACAGAGTTCCTGCAAGGCGTGCAAATTTACTTGTTATCAAGGGATCATTCTAATTTGAAGTCCGATTTTCAACATGGAAATGGCAAGGTTTGCATCATCTTTCACTTAATTTCACTTCAGTAACCTGTTCCATGAAAAGCTAATCTTATGAAAATTCCATTTCATGAAGATAGTGTATAGTAACATAAAATACTCACCTCGCTAACCTCTCTTTCCATATCTTTTTGCAGATAATGGTTAATTGCATTGAAAATCAGCCTGCTGCAGAACTGGTGTTGGGAAAACATGTGTTCTTGTCTGTTGGCGAATACTATTTAAGGACAAAAACCGGATAATCTGATTTCAGTAACTGGTCTATTTATACTGTATACTTTATTTTTGTGCCTTAAAATTTTTGAAGTCTATTTACTGACAACAGAAAAACAAAATGATAGGCTACATTAGCCTGGCAAAGTGTCCACACCGGCTGATCTCTTTGTTATACTTATTTTTAGTTGTAAAGTTGAATAGACACTAAAACAGTAGAGGTTAAATTAGAACTGGAATCGGCTAATTCCTTGGATTTGGACATATGTTCTGGTTTCGAGTATCTGAGTTAATTACAATTATCCTATATTTAAAAAAAAAAATGACTAATACCCCCTAATAGTTTTTTAGAACCAGAACCGACTCAATGAAGGTCAATTTTAGATAAGAATCAGAATCAAAACTCCTAGTAACCTGCTAATTCTAGTTCTGACTGGTTCTTTTGCACACCTTTATTAAAGACAACTCTTAAAAACAAATTGAAAATATTAAAAGTCTAAATTCTTAATAAGAATTTAATATCATTAATATATTATTCATTCCTATCTAATTTACTCACATGTTCTGCACCCATACATTTCCAA